>JAMPIV010022871.1:0-71781 GCA_024509875.1 Oreohelix idahoensis
GTTTTCAAAGACTGTAATGATCAATACTGGGCCTGTGAACCAGATCTTAATTTCTTCCATAAACTCTAATGTAAAATTGCTGCCTGGCGGCGAGAATAATTTCAATCACAAACATTAACATTTTCCCGACATATTTTTTTTGGGCGAAAGAGTGAATAGTGAAACAAGGCTATCTGGTGAAAGAAGTTGTCCACTGGTCATCTTTCCAAATTAAGGAAATCCTCGTGTTTTTTATGACTCTGTGTGCCCGTTTAAACTTGCTTATCCAACCTGATTCAAGTGACATTAACAGTAATCAAAATTTAACTGGTGAAGTGAATGCTCCCCGAAAACAGTGGACTAAACCTGTAATTGTAGAGCTGGGATTCGCTTTATCCAAAGAATACAGATTCACTGTAAAGAAGTGTCCTAAGGTTGCGCCAGACTGTGAACTACATCAAGTTTTAGGTAAGAACGTGTGCCAGGGATCCCCGATGAAAGAACCGAGTGAAAGTGGACTGAGTGAGTTTTTTTTCTATGACTATTGATTCACCCCCACGTCACAATCTCCTTACGGAAGAGTGGCTGCTTGAGTAAATTGTTCCTTTTTGAAGGACAATATTAGACCCTAATCATATGTATTTGTGACTCTTTGGGCCATCATCTGTCTCATAACGGGGCTGTGGGCTAAACCTAGAGTTAATATCATCACGGGGCTATCATCCTGGTAGAAATTCATTGATTCTTTTATGTCTATTTGCATGCTTCCTTTATGTATTTTTGGTGTTGTGAGAAATTTTGATATGATAATTAAAAATGTCTCTGGAACAAAAACATCAGTGCGTTGGTCAGCTCGATCCCAATTATTCTGTATAATCATTGTTATAGATTTCCCACGTCTGTGTGTTTAACTGTCGTCACGTATATGTGCGTGCCCGTGAGTAGATAGAGATATATTAATATATATATCTGTGTTTAGATTGTCTGACGCCTTTAAAAGCGGTCGTAGAAGATAGGTGAGAGAGAGAAGATTATCTCGATTCTCAAAGACAGCCTCTATATCACATTCTATCATCTCACGTGTGGAAATTCTATTGTTTTTTTCTAACTCTCACCGTGACTATCACCTATTCTAACCTATTCAGAAGGGACCAACCCCCAGTCTTAATTCTCCTATCTAAAATCTACGACAATGGATAGGACACATATTTAGGAAATCTGTTGATAGCATTCCTTGTTCTGGAATACCCTGGGGTCAGGGAAGCTGAGGTAGACAGAAAAACACGTGGAGAAATGAACTGGGGACCAGAGTTTATTGATAAGGAAGACGTGGAGACATCTTCACAGTACGTGACAGGAGGACTTGGAATACGTTTGTTCAAAGACCTATACTCCCTGGGAAGCTAAAGGTAATAATATGGCATTATCCGTCTTTGTCATTTATTCAACACTGGTAAAGGCAAGTCTATAATTGTCTTTGTCATTTATTCAACACTGGTAAAGGCAAGTCTATAACTGTCTTTGTCATTTATTAAACACTGGTAAAGGCAAGTCTATAACTGTCTTTGTCATTTATTAAACACTGGTAAAGGCAAGTCTATAACTGTCTTTGTCATTTATTCAACACTGGTAAAGGCAAGTCTATAACTGTCTTTGTAATTTATTCAACACTGGTAAAGGCAAGTCTATAACTGTCTTTGTTATTTATTCAACACTGGTAAAGGGAAGTCTATAACTGTCTTTGTTATTTATTCAACACTGGTAAAGGGAAGTCTATAACTGTCTTTGTCATTTATTCAACACTGGTAAAGGCAAGTCTATAACTGTCTTTGTTATTTATTCAACACTGGTAAAGGGAAGTCTATAACTGTCTTTGTCATTTATTCAACACTGGTAAAGGCAAGTCTATAACTGTCTTTGTCATTTATTCAACACTGGTAAAGGCAAGTCTATAACTGTCTTTGTTATTTATTCAACACTGGTAAAGGCAAGTCTATAACTGTCTTTGTAATTTATTCAACACTGGTAAAGGGAAGTCTATAATTGTCTTTGTCATTTATTCAACACTGGTAAAGGCAAGTCTATAACTGTCTTTGTCATTTATTCAACACTGGTAAAGGCAAGTCTATAACTGTCTTTGTCATTTATTCAACACTGGTAAAGGCAAGTCTATAACTGTCTTTGTCATTTATTAAACACTGGTAAAGGCAAGTCTATAACTGTCTTTGTCATTTATTCAACACTGGTAAAGGCAAGTCTATAACTGTCTTTGTAATTTATTCAACACTGGTAAAGGCAAGTCTATAACTGTCTTTGTTATTTATTCAACACTTATAAAGGGAAGTCTATAACTGTCTTTGTTATTTATTCAACACTGGTAAAGGGAAGTCTATAACTGTCTTTGTCATTTATTCAACACTGGTAAAGGCAAGTCTATAACTGTCTTTGTTATTTATTCAACACTGGTAAAGGGAAGTCTATAACTGTCTTTGTCATTTATTCAACACTGGTAAAGGCAAGTCTATAACTGTCTTTGTCATTTATTCAACACTGGTAAAGGCAAGTCTATAACTGTCTTTGTTATTTATTCAACACTGGTAAAGGCAAGTCTATAACTGTCTTTGTAATTTATTCAACACTGGTAAAGGGAAGTCTATAATTGTCTTTGTCATTTATTCAACACTGGTAAAGGCAAGTCTATAACTGTCTTTGTCATTTATTCAACACTGGTAAAGGCAAGTCTATAACTGTCTTTGTAATTTATTCAACACTGGTAAAGGCAAGTCTATAATTGTCTTTGTCATTTATTCAACACTGGTAAAGGCAAGTCTATAACTGTCTTTGTTATTTATTCAACACTGGTAAAGGCAAGTCTATAACTGTCTTTGTCATTTATTCAACACTGGTAAAGGCAAGTCTATAACTGTCTTTGTTATTTATTAAACACTGGTAAAGGCAAGTCTATAACTGTCTTTGTTATTTATTCAACACTGGTAAAGGGAAGTCTATAACTGTCTTTGTAATTTATTCAACACTGGTAAAGGCAAGTCTATAATTGTCTTTGTCATTTATTCAACACTGGTAAAGGCAAGTCTATAACTGTCTTTGTTATTTATTCAACACTGGTAAAGGCAAGTCTATAACTGTCTTTGTCATTTATTCAACACTGGTAAAGGCAAGTCTATAACTGTCTTTGTCATTTATTCAACACTGGTAAAGGCAAGTCTATAACTGTCTTTGTTATTTATTCAACACTGGTAAAGGCAAGTCTATAACTGTCTTTGTCATTTATTCAACACTGGTAAAGGCAAGTCTATAACTGTCTTTGTCATTTATTCAACACTGGTAAAGGCAAGTCTATAACTGTCTTTGTCATTTATTCAACACTGGTAAAGGCAAGTCTATAACCGTCTTTGTTATTTATTAAACACTGGTAAAGGCAAGTCTATAACTGTCTTTGTTATTTATTCAACACTGGTAAAGGCAAGTCTATAACTGTCTTTGTCATTTATTCAACACTGGTAAAGGCAAGTCTATAACCGTCTTTGTTATTTATTCAACACTGGTAAAGGCAAGTCTATAACCGTCTTTGTTATTTATTCAACACTGGTAAAGGCAAGTCTAAAACTGTCTTTGCTATTTTAAAATCTTCAAAGGTCTCAACCTTCGCAGAAGATTCCTCTTGGCGGCGATATAAATAGAAGAATGAAGCTTCTACTTCAGATAACCCCTCAGGATTTTAAAGAAAAGTAAACATAACAATTGAAATCATCTAAGCTGTCATGAACGTATTATTCTCCAGCTCTTATGTGAGGAAAGGCATTGACTTGTATTTTCTGAGCCCCCAGCTGAAGGTAATTCAGCAAACATTAATTGATTAGCTCTGTACGGTTATATATTAAAAAAGAAAGAACCATGAGTCATACGTGTGCAAATTCACTCAATACTGATTAAATCGACTATAGATTTATATTTACATATAACAAGCCTCTTAACCAGTTATGAGTTAACATGATTAAAATACAAAAAGTTGTTTACAAAAATGAAGAGATATTTGTCATCATCGGATGATATTAAATTTTGATGGGTAAGAGTGAATAATTGGAAATGTCCATTGGCTGTGCTTGTATGCTACTTAGCTGACGGTGCGGGGTCAGTCGCCGTCTGCTTCAGTCGCTGTTTGTTCCACATATACTTTGGACTGGTCCTTCTCTTCAAGCATCAAATCTGGTGGCAGCAGCACGTCCTTTGTAACAAGGCCAGGGTAACTACTAAGGTTGTCCAGGCACGCGCGTATTCAACACCCGTCTGATATAGGAGTCTAGCGTCAACTTGTACCTCAAACAAATACCTCTTTTTAAGTAATGGGTCACCTGATATGAACATTAGGCGACCTCTGCTGCCATCAATCACTTCATCGTCCTCAGAATTTTTACACTCCCTGAGCATTAATGTTAGACCCAGTGACAATTGAAATATATATGTATATAAATACATACATATATATAACTTACCAAAGTGTTAGTATAACAAATATACACACCATGATTTCATCATCCACTCCCTGCTCCCTGCGAAGTCTGGGGCCTTGTGAGGAAACCAGCAGGAAGCAATCACCAGCTCTTGCAGTGTGGTGGTTCAAGAGACAAGTCATTTTACACGATCAAGTTACCATCCTCATATGCAGCTGTACCAACTTACGTCTTAAATGTAAGTAATAGGTATATATATATATATATATATATATATATATATATATATATATATATATATATATATATATTTTATATATATATATATATATATATATATATATATATATATATATATATATATAAGATGGGACGAACACTGACATTTGCTGATGATATACTCATTTACAGAACTGGCGCTGATCGACAAGAAATGGTTAATAGCATACATGGGACACTACAGGAAGTGTCTAAATGGTGCGAGGAAACTGGCTCCAAAGTCAATCCCAACAAGGCCTGCGGGATGTGGTGCTTCTTGAACAACTCCATTGTGAAAGCAGACCTCCCAGATATTACTCTCAACGGACAGAAAATTGAAAGGCAAGAAAAGCTGAAATACCTTGGAGTTACATTTGATCGCGTGCTCTCATTTAAGAACCATGTTGAGCACATCACACAGAAATGCAGGAGACGTCTAGCGGCCCTGAAAATAATGGCCGCGGCGCGTCTGGAGCAGAGATTACTATTTCTTCTTTATCAACAGCTAGTCATATCGGTCACTGAGTATGGACTGGGAATACTCCCGCTGTCAGTTACACAATGTGAACGACGAGAACGCATTCAGAATGAAGGGATGCGCATAGTCTTGGGCTGTACGCCAGATAACCCCCATTGCGACAATGAGATACATGCTTGGAGTGCTGTCGATTAAATCCAGATATGCTGTGGCCCAAGCAAAAGCCTATATGTGAGTATCCACAGACAAACGGCACCCTCTGCATGGTAGCATAGCTGACATTAAGGGAGAAAGAATAAAGAGAGGGATGTCATGGATGGCACCGGCAGAGACTACTATCAAGCAGGTGGCCACAGTTGACTATATTCAAGGGGGAAGAATGGTGTATGTCAGATGAGAACTGGGATAACTACCAGCGGATCATCATCAGAGTTGGGACAGAGATATAGAAATTGGGGGAATGGAACAGCAGAACTGGAAATTAATCAACTGATACATGATCATTCCGGGGATGGTGATGCCATTGTGTATACAGATGGGTAGGTGTTCCGGGGTGAGAAATCCGGTTGGGGCTTCTCTGCTCGTGTACAGGGCAGAATAGTCGCCGAGCATAGCAGGGCTTACCAGATAACAACTTCCAGCATGAGAATGGAGGTCGAAGCTGTTACTGCAGCCTTAAGGTGGACAACTGAAACTTCATTAACAAAAGCTATCATTGTGTCCGACTCTCAGTCCATGCTTCGGAAGGTTCAAAGTGGTTGGTTGCGGCATGAATGGAAAACATTCATAGAAACTTCCAGTCTACAAGAGCTGGATTGGATATACTGTCCTGGTTCATGCTGGGGTATGTGGTAATGAAAGAGCTGATAGACTAGCATCAAGAGCACCCATAGTGTGGACACTGAGTATGGATAAGAGAGATATACTGAGAACAATTAATTATCGCTTGTTAGAGAATGGCACTGCAATAGATGAATCATCAAGGTTAAGACTGTTGGAATTTGGCATCAAACATAAAGCTAGTAGAGATGGTCGTACGAGATGATGCATCCGTCGTGTTTACAACCAGCGAGCTACAGGAACAGTTAGCATTCACACTCTTCGATATATACTGATTGAGACTGAGCACCTATGGGTTTCCCCGGAGTGCAATGATGTCAATTCTGCATAACAATAACAATATATATATATATATATATATATATATATATATATATATATATATATATATATATATATATATATATATATGTGTGTGCGTGTGTGTGTACGTGTGTGTATGTGTGTGTATATATATCTACTACAGTAAACAGTAAGGACATACGGCACAACATCAAGTGACAGTTAGAAGAGAAGAGATTCTGACCACAGATTAGCTAAATATAAGTTTATTAAATAACACCACAACATGAATCAAGATAAGCATGAATACCTTCACAATCTCTGAAGGCAAAAAAAAAAAAATCACACTAGAGAAAAACATTAACACACCACTTCGCTCAATTGCTCACAAACAAATGACCTCAATCCACACCACCAACAACCGTACATTTCCTGATACAATAGAATTATCTAATTAAAGGGGTTAGGCCCCCAGTTCTCAATGATGAAAACAGCCGGTCCTCTAATGTCGACAATGCTTGGCAGGTAATCTTATCCTCCACTAGGAAAACTTACACAGTTCCACCTAAGTTTGGACTACTAAGGCTATTGAGATAAGCTCCATCTGGATCAGATAAATAAATCCTAGGGAATAACATTTCCGTTTCGGGTGGCCAGTACAAATAGGCGAACAAAATTAAATAAAGGCAGAGACGATTGCGCTCACTGATCGAGATATGTACTCCCACGCAAATCAGTGATTACAGCTGGCGACACTGGGTATCCAGAACGACCCGAGGGGTGTGCAACTCTGGTGAGGGATAATGAAGCCTGGTACACACAGGTGCCGAGAACTGGAAATCGTTGGCTGCTTCTTGGCTGTTACGTCAGTATTCTCCACGATAACAGGACGTAAATGGGTCGGACCATGTTGCCCCAACGAATGGCAACAGCCCGAAGGCACTGGCGATTTGCAATAGGCGGTGGTTGAATCCACGATGACCACCTGGTAGGCTGAGCAAACGACAGTCCAGTTGGCCGGCTGTGAAATCTGGATATTAACTGGTGGTTGGTAATGCAGGACAGTAGTGATAAACTCCAAAGAGGCACGTTATTACAAGTGCCCAGTAAACTTCTGGAGGGTTGCTTAGGGCCCAACAAGAAAGCACAGTAACAGGTTGACCAACTCTGAAATACACAAACAAGTCAAAAAATATTTACAACCATTGTACAGCCATCTCTACTGTTTACAAACAAATCCCACGGTACATTCTTTTGCCAGACCATAACATACACCTTCTGTCACTCGATGCAGAATCAAAACAGACCGACGTATCCCCCCTGCTCTGCTTCCTACTTATTCACACGGGCAAACTCAGCCATGTGTGAATCGCTCTCTGTTTACGCTCGCGGGTTCTAACTGACCTCGCCTTCACACATACACAATCTGACTCATGTGCTGGGCAAAGCAAGATTACCCATTCAAAACACGAACAGATAAATAAAAGTGCCCATGAGATACCTTAACCAATTTGGACTATACTGGAAGTGTTATAAAATTACCGTGCGCTGATACGCACTAGTAGCAAAACGAAATAACATAAGCTCTTTACAGAATTGACTATACACATGTCCAAATGGAAAACTAAAGTGACAAAAAAATGATATACAATCCACTCCCTCTTCTGCCATTTGCAAAATTCCCTTCTAGGCGTGAACTCTTAAGGGAGTTTAAATTAGTAGCATGCTTAATAAAAAAATCACAAACTCCCGGTCACACACGAAATATTTTACTTAAAGAATTATACATATTAAAGATACAATTAAAGTAACATGGGGTCTTGACTCTACATGATTAAGCTAGAACCATAATAAATTAACTTTAACAAAAATGGTGTGCTTACCAAGCAAGGAATGCAATTTCCGCACTAAAACTGTTTATTAGCTCGCAACTGTATAACAATTGTGCTAGGCAGCAAAGATTCATCTGGAGATAAATGGTGAAGAGTGATAGAACGCCCGGCTTAAACGGTAAGATAGAGTCTGCAGGTGTCTGAGCGTGGATTCAGCACGTGCAGGAGATGAAACAACTTCAGACGTAAGACTTTTGACAGAGAGTCCAGGGTCGCTTCGAAGAGACGGGAAAAAGACGTAATATCTCAAGCGTTACCCGTTCTACGAGCGACATGCGCTCCAGATGAACCCGTGTCCCCCATGAATCAAAGGGACAGGGTACTGTCCGTTTTCCACAGAATCGCTAAATAAATGGCCTTTGGCAAAAATGCTGCTTTACGCGTGCAAAGTGGTTGTCTTAGCCTGACCCATGCCAAGATCGACTGGACTAACGACAGAATTAGAGCTGTTAAGAGCAATTTGACAGAAAAGTGGGCGTAGACAAGAGATATAGAGAATACAGGCAGACCACTCAGATTAAAAAGTAAGAAAAGGCATCGTCTGATGATATAGACCAGAAATTCAACACCATTTCAACAATATATAAGGAAAGCAGCAAATCATGCCTGGGATTCCAGGAAAGGAAGAAGCAAGACTGGATAACACCAGAAACATTAAACACCATAACGATGAGAAAGGATATGATAAAAAAAGAAAACAAAAGCGAAGTCCCCCCATGTTAAAGCAACTATACAGCGAACAGTACAGTCAGCTGGACAAGGAAGTTAAATGCCAAACCCGAGCCAACAAAAGGAATTTCCTAGACGATCTTGCAAGACAGGCAGAAGAGGCAGCACTGAGATATGAACAAAGCACAGTATACAAAATAACTAAAACCATCAACGGAAAACGAGGTGCAAACAATATTACATTAGTAAGAGATAAGCAAGGAAATCTCATCACGACAGCAAAGGGACAGGAAACATGATGGGCAGAGTATTTCAGAGAAACTCTGAACAAGGAACCACCAGAGACACAGTTGAATGTTCCTGAGGCTGAAAACGATCTGGATGTTAATACAGGCATTCCATGGAAGGAAGAAATCATCACGGCAATCAAAGGGTTAAAGAATGGAAAAGCTCCTGGCCACGACAACTTAAATGCAGAGCTATTTAAGACAGATCCTGAGCTAGCAGCAGAACTACTAGAACCACTATTTGCACAATTTTGGAAAACAGGGACAACACCAACGGAGTGGAACAAATGAATAATTGTCAAATTGCCAAGAAGGGAGACCTTGCAGATTGGAATAATTGGAGAGGAAACACTCTTCTCACAGTTCCCAGCAAAATATTAGGCAGGATAATTATACAGAACATTTCAAAAGCAGTAGACCACAAACTGAGGAAGGAACAAGCAGGATTTAGAAAGAACGGAAGATGTACAGATCATATATTTACCCTCAGAAACATTATAGAGCAGGGCTCAGAAAGGCAGAGACAGCTGTACATTAATTTAGTTGATTTGGAAAGGCATTTGACAGTATACATAGGGACAGTTTATGGAAAATACTGAGAACTTATGGAATTCCATGCTGCATAGTGTCAATCATAAAAAGCCTATATGCCAACTTTACGTGTAGCGTAGGGCAAAGCAACCTAACCTTTGAGGTGAAGACAGGAGTACGACAAGGGATGCCCCATATCAACCACTCTATTCTTAACAGTCATAGACTGGGTGATGCGACCGACAACAGACGGCAGTCCAATGGGAATAAGATGGACTACGTTTTCTACATTGGAAGATCTGAAATAAACAGATGACATTGCACTACTAGCACATTCACATCAACACATCCAGGAAAAGACGGATATACTTAATAAGTATAGCCAGCAGGTGGGCCTGAACATCAATCTAAAGAAGACAGAGGTCATGACACTCAATGTGAGCAACCCCGAGTCCATAACATTAAGGAGTCAACAACTGGAACAGACAGACACCTTCACACCTTCACATACCTAGGATGCATAGTAACACCAGATGGCGGAGCAAACAAAGACATCAACAACAGAAGGAACAAAGCAAGAACAGCCTTTTATAGTCTAAACAACATCTGGAAGTCCTTTCAGTACAGCACAAGCACAAAATTAAGATTATATCAGAGCTGTGTGCTTTCTGGGCTTCTCTATGGTGCGGAATGATGGAGAGTAACAGAGGAAATGTCGAAATTGTCCTCTTTTCACACAACTTGCCTAAGAAAAAGAGAAAAAAAAATTTTCCGAATCTTTAGGCCGAATAACATCACCAACCAAGATCTGCTTACTCTGAGCAAGCAAGAGGACATGCACACCATCATAGCTGGCAGACGCTGGAGTTGGGTTGGCCATGTCCTCAAAAGAGACCCCGATGCCATCACAAGAACAGCTATGCTATGGACCCCTGAAGGAAAACGAAAGAGATGCCGACCAAAAACAACTTGGCGGAGGACTGTGGAGGCTGAGATGCAAAGAATGAACCAGAGTTGGGGCACTGTACGAAGGATGGCCACAGACCGTGCAAAGTGGAATCAATTTGTTGTTGCCCTACAAAACGCCACCAGGTGTGATGGCCACTGACTGCTTTGACGGTCGACGGCTAAGGATCAAAGAAGAAGACTCAGATTAAAGGGGCAGACATTTCAATCAAATCATGACAGTGGAGTATGTGGACGAGAATGTATAGAATAAACGAACACTAGAAACATTGAACACGGCATGGATCTTCTTACGAGCGCTATCAGAAATTGGAGTGTAAAGTGCTGAGGCTTGCCGCGTACAACTTCGCACGAAGAAAATCAGTTATAAATAAGCCTCGATATGGAAGTAAGAGGGAACAATGAATGTTAATGTATCCTAAGGAGTATGGTGACCGTACCCTGAGGATTAGAACAGGGTTTCTTAAACTGTGGTCCACGGGGCCATTGGAAGTCCATGAATGGATTCTAGGGGGTCCGTGTACACAAATCTAAGATTTAAAATGTTTAATTATGCGTTTATGTGCAGTCTTATTTCCACGAAGGGGCCCATAATCCATGGCCCAATTTAGGTTAAGAAATCTTGATTAGAAGAACGTAGACTTCACCCTGCCAATTATCTCTCGTAACGGTAAAGATAAGTTTAGGAGGGAGTGTAGAGTGCAGGGAAGTAGTTTAGAAATCAGGTGAGGAAAATCTGTCATTTCCTTCAAAGGTCACAGTTCATTCATTCATTACCCTCCGCTCCCAAGGAGCATAGGCCTTCAACAAACACATGCCAAGTCTTCCTGTCACGTGCCATCATCTCAAGTTCTTTCCACGTTCTCCTCATCATTTTCACCTCTGTTTCCAGCTCTCTTCTCCATGTGCTTCTTGGTCTACCTCTGCCTCTCTTGCCCTCGGGGTTTCAGAACAAGGACTGCCTTGTAATGATATCAACAGGTTTCCTCAGTGTGTGTCCTATCCATCGTCATCTTCTCAACTCTTGTTCCACTGGCACTTGTCTGGTTCCTGTCATCAATTCCACGTTGGTAATCTTGTCGTTATTTTTCTGCTGAGTAGCAGAAGTTTGATTTTATCAAATCACCCTGTGTCACAGATGAAAATAGTGCAGCAGTAATCATCCACTTTTGCCCCTCCCCATCAAGAGTATACTTTTGCTACATGAACGAAGGATTCACCAGTTTAATTAACACGGCTGCCATCTGGCAATCAAGCCCTATGTGAAACAGAGAGCGAAGCGCGGAGCATGGCGTAATAGATTCTTTGATCAGGGGAACACACGATATTCAGTGAGACGGACCTTGATTGTAAAACTTTCAGATGAAAATTGCGTAGCTGATTTTCGGCAAGGCGGAGAGGATGAAAGTCAAGAGGTGGTAAAATTACCTTTGATTCGAGAAATCGAACGGCAAATTGGCTCGGGTCTGGCAGTGGTGTGACTTTCGCATTAAAGAACGAAAGTACGGAACATATCAATATATACCATGCCTCTGCGATAGCCATGATCAGTTGCCAGAAATCTATCTGAATTCACTAGCTCGTTATCTTAACATTTCTCGTACAGAGAGAAAATTAATAGATTCCGTAGAGTGTTTCATTTTTCTGATTGCGGTAATTTATATACTAGATTTGAAGTGATTTAGTGTGTTTAAAGTTTTCAATATATATTTCACTGAGATTTTCTGTGCTAATTAAATAACTTATAGCTAACTTTCCAGCAGTAAAGTAAATTTAATTACTCGCTATTTTTCCAGTAAGAGATGTTTTAAATTGACTAGTACATACATTAAAGAACTGTCTCCTGACGGTATATATTATTTACTTCTATCCATTTTATGTAATTTTTTTTAAATGACTAGTGTTCATATCATGCGTTAACAGAATGATAGGATAAGCTAGACACGTGTGTTTTAAATCTAATTTATAACAGAGTGGTGTAGAGGTCCTATTTTTAACACGTGTTAGATATGATACTGATAATTTGGTTAAATGTTTATATGTTCTTTTCCTAAAATATAGGCTGATCAAACCTGAGTACTAGCGGTTTATTTTCTTATGACCATATGAACTTATGATCATACGAACTTATAATATTATAAGCATCCAAGAATATTTAATATTGATGAGCTTCTTGCTGTGACCTGTGAAGTTCAATTTTCCTCATTTTTATGAAAGAAACCAGAATAGAACCATTGAATTATAATATTAACTGGGCTAGAACAATTACCAGATTTACTTCTCTCTCTCTCTCTCTCTCTCTCTCTCTCTCTCTCTCTCTCTATATATATATATATATATATATATATATATATATATATATATATATATATATATATATATATATATATATATATATATATATATATCATCAGCCAACTGTGGCAATATACTGTCAGCAACATTTGTGTAACTTTAACCTAGCGTTTCAGCCACCTGAGGCTAAACAACCTAGGAACTGTATATGTTCTATTTATTCTACATCGACGATCACCACGCATGAACCTTACTCCAACCAACTGAAGGCATAGATAACTTATTGTATCCAGTACAAATTTAACACCGACTCTAGCGACTCCTGTGAAATTTGCAGTCAGCAGCTACGGAGAGTCTGGGGCTGGATTTGGCAAACTTAAATTTGACACTAAATATATATATTACTTATTAGTGTATTTCCTTGGAATGCCTGCGACAACTACTGGGGTAAGTGCATCTGAAAGTGGCCACTGCGTGTATGTGAACTGAATGAACAGAGAAAGAAACTTATGTCTTTTGTTAACATCATATACTTATATGGTTTCTTCTTTCTTTTTTTATCTCAATAATCTGATTAGTCACGGGATAGTTTACATTAGAAACCTATTCTTTTCCCATACTGACTATTTCATAACTTATTGTTGACCTTTGATCTTTTGGGTTAATTAACCTCTGTTGGGATCGTCCTTTCTTTTCCTTTACCAGAGGGGAGAACCTATTTGATTAATTTTCATTTTTGTCTGTAAACTACGATATCTTGATGCATATGATTTATGTTGTGATTTTCTTTTTATAATAAATTTTATTAAACCTTTAGTTATTGTGTCTGTCAACCCCTATCCACTATATGTTATACATAATTTGTTTTCACGTTCGTGCGAATCTGTCATAGAATTGTGTGCATGTGAGTGCAGTGTAACTTGTATTTTCGTACAAGGAGAGAAAGTGCGTCTGATTTAAATATCGTCGTCCAGATAGGCTGGATTAGATAAATTATTCTATCCAGAGACTGTCCTTTCTCTTACACGATCACCCTCGTGATAAAACTATATCTTACCCCTTACTTTCACATTGTCATCACTATCACCTCTGCTCAGACAGGGCTATAAACATCTAATACCTATCTGATAAATCATACACGACACCCTGTAGGTGATAAATGTCACATTTGCCAGGAGCGGCTGATATGATACATCACATTTGCTTCGCGCTACCCAGATTTGTTGGTTATAGGCGCAGCAGATTAACAAGTACATAGGCCAGCGCTATCGGCTTAAATCACCGATAAGACACGGAGTTTGCGCACTCATACGACAGATAACGAGATTACTGTCTGTGTGACACCTGTGGGCAGACAAGTGTGATATAATCGCTTCCGGTTAGTTAAAAGTAATCATGGATTTATTACATTTTAGACAATATGAGTCTACAAATGTGTTTGTGAGAGTGTATGCAAGGCATCAGATATCTATATATGGTAATATGTGACCTTTGCAGGCACGCACCTTATTTCACGTGGGACCATTTTCAAATATCACTCCCTATCTGCATGATTTGAAATGATTGGATCTTTCTGATTAGATTCATAACAACAACGCTTGGGAAAATAGGAATATAGCCTGACCATTTTGCAGTTTTATTTCACTGTGAATTTCTCGCTCGCCAAGACAACATCAGACCTCGCCAGAGTGAAGACTAGATTCATAATTCCTTTTTGTTAACTGGACCTTTTATTGGAGAACCAGATAAGACTTACAAAGCACAGGAAATCTCTTTCAAATTTTAATAAGGAACCCCGGGACTAGGAAACTGAAAAAAAACACGGATTCAGAGGGAAAATCTATGGTCAAAATTAAAGACATCCCAAGCGCGTGTAAGAGAACAATTCCTCTTTTATTCATCTGAGCAAAAAAAAACGTCTGTAGCCAAGATTGGCGTAAGTAGTGCATTTTCATTCTATGTTTTATTACTAACATGTGAACTTACATATATACGAGGTATATGCATATATTACCATGTGAATTTTAATGTATGAAAACTGCTATTGGATGTCAAAGTCATTTGAGGCTGGCAACCTTAGTATCTAGAATGATGATTCATGAACCACCACTGCACGGGCTGGTGATTGCTTTATTGATAGTTTCGTAAAGAGAACTGAAAGCATAAAGTAGTTCCAGGTTCCCTATGGAGCAGGGAGGGAAAGATGAAAAGAAATGATGTACATTCTAAGAAGAATACTTACATTTTCAAAGCAGTGTAAATGTCCCTATAAACATATTCACTTTAAAACTAATGTAAGTTTTCAAGCTTTAAACCAGTGTACATGTCTATGTGAAAATATTCATTCTAAGTAATAGAAGCTTCAAACTTTTCAACAAGTGTAAATATAAAGGAAACTTAAATGAATTTATATTGTGAACACTTTTCAAACAGTGGAGATGTAAATGTAAAACATTATATCTGTACGTTTAACCGTTTCATTTAAATGTAATGTAAAGCTAAAGCTATTCAGTTTAAATGCAAAGGAAGTTTTTTTCCCCGAGGAATTAAATTTAATTCTCATCGAGGGTAAACTCTGACATGGGAGTGTATAATAGAAGAGGGGGGCATATAACTGTGTCGGAAAACGCCATACTCAGAAGAACGTTTCGTTTCTATTTCTATTACCAGTTATTGGTGGTAACAGCAGAAAGTATTATCTCTGGAACCAAGTGAAGGTAGAAATGGACTGACGTTTTGCGAGACGCCATCATAAGAGGGTCTTATTGACAGACGCAGAACCAACTTAGCCGTTACTCCTTGACGTTCTGGGAACGTGCGGCGCCTGAACTTTGACCAGAGACGAGCGAAAGTAGAGTGAAAGGAACTGACCCAGTGGGAGAAGAAACTACCATTGGCAGCTAAGTGAAAATATCCGCTGCCAAAAGTGACCTCCTTTATTCGGTTAAATCCCATCCACGTGATGAAATTCTTTTCATAAATATGCAAATTATTTTCCAACTGTTAAAACTTAAAATGATTATTAAATTTTGTTATTTGTAAGGTTACACATTTTACTTCGATTCAATCCTTTTAAACGTACTACATGTTTATCTCAGTCAAAGTTACAAAGCACACACTCTAAACAGGGCTATATACATTATAATAATAAAGTCCACTGATTAACTCAGCGGTGGGGGCTTAACGAGCTAGAATAAACCATTGCTTAAATTCTTCATAAAGGTGTCGGCAGATTATAGAATTAATGTGCTCAGCGAGAGCCAGCATTGTTTTCGCTTATCTGAATATCTTATGAAGACTCCCACGTGATAGAAGCTTTACTACTCTTTTTTGTCATTTCTGCCAAGAGTAATCTTGTATAGACTCCATTGAAGCCTATAATAGATGCTCTTGAGTTTTGGCCACTGTTGGACCACTACTGCAAAGCAGGGGAGGCAATACCGTCACATCCATATATTTCCCAGTGAAATGAAAGCTCCTATTGCTTTTTGTATTCTTATTTTGATATCACTGTCTGTCCCTCCAACTTTGTCTATATTACTTCCAAGATATGTGTACGATTCTACATCTTGTAGTGGTGTTTCTTCAAGTTCAACCCTGTTATCATTTCCTGCATTTACTCTCATTATTTTTGTCTTGTCCCCTTTGTATTTTCAGACCCAGTTACTGTGACCTCTCATCGAGTGTTTTCATTTTGTCCTGCATCTGATTATGATCATGGGACAGAGGAGCCAAGTCAACAGCAAAATCCAGATCATCTAACAGTTTAGTCAGATTCCACTGGATTCCATTTCTGTTGGTGTTGTCGATGTTTTCATAACCCAGACTATTGCTAGTAAGAAAAGAAATGGAGACAAGGGGCATCCCTGTCGCACTCCCGTTCTTATCCCAAACGGTTCTGTAAGTTGTCCTTCATGAAGAACTCTGCATGGCATGTCTTCATAAGTTTTCTTTATTAAATTAATGTTCTTCAAGGGAACTCCATAGTGCCTCATCAATTTCCAAAGTGATTCTCTATCTACACTGTCAAATGACATTTCATAGTCCACATATCCAATGTATAGCGGTGAATTCCATTCCAGACTTTATTCAACTATTATTCTCAAAGTAGCTACCTGGTCTGTACAGGATCTGTTTGGTCGAAAACCTGCCTGTTCATCTCTCAGTTTCTTGTCAATTTACTCTTTTAATCTCTCAAGGATAATCCTGTTTAATTCTTTTCCTGGCACTGATAGAAACATTATTCCTCTTTAACTTGTGCTCTCTTGTAAGTTTCCCTTCTTAGACCGCTTAACCAGATATCCTTCCTTCTATTCTGCTGGTATCTCTTCCCTTTCCCAGACTTTACCAAGTAATTTATATAACATCTCTGTAGCCGTGTCGATATCTGCTTTGATGGCCTCTGCTGGAATGTCATCAGGTGCAGCTGCTTTTCCATCTCTTAGAAGATTTATGGCTTTCTTTATTTCTTCCTTTGATGATCTTTCACAGTTAATTCTTCTGCTGGCTGGATATCCGAGGAGTTTTGTGGAGCTGGTCTATTGAGAAGGTCCTCAAAATATTCCGTCCACCTCTTCATTTGCTCTTGTATATTGCTAAGCAGTTTTCCATTCTTGTCTTTTATGAGTCAACTTGCTTACTTGTATTTCCCTGTTAGCTTCCTTGTGCTGTTATACAGTTCTCTCATACTTCCTTTGGCTGCAGCATCTTCTGCCTCTCTTGCTAACTCCTCAATATACTTCCTCTTGTATCTTTTGATGCTTCTTCTTACTTCTTTGTTTGCTTATGTGTACACTTCTTGAGCCTTGGCTTTGGAACTTCTGGTTTTGCTTGTGTTTAAATCTGCTTTCTTGTTTTTGTGTGTCCTTTATCTTATTAATGGTGTCTGTTGTTATCCATGCTTTTTGTTGTTGTTCCCTTTTCCCCAGTATTTCTTCACATGTCTCATTCCATATAGTTTTGATATGCTGCCAGTGGTCTTCTGTATTCACTACATCTTCCAGCTGGAAGGCCACAGTTAATTTGTATCAATTTTATATAATTAAAAACTACACGAACACACCACCCTTTATATTAATAATGTGAAGATAATAATTCCACTTTTACATTTGCATACACACAGTACCATCTAGCGGCAACATCTAATGTGTATTTCCCATAAAGGCGTTTGTCTTTTTTTTTTTTTTTTATTGCTAGACACGCTCTTTCAACGTGGTCCAGCAGTTATATAAAAGCGGAATAGCACGTTTAAATAATTAAAAAACAAAAGGGAACTCCGAATTGTAATGCAGCTTTTATAAAATTTAAGACCTGAACAGAACCATTAGTGTTCATTTCTAATTGTTTGTAGTCAATTAATCAATCGCTACCCTTTAGCTTCCCAAGGAGCATAGACCTTCAACAAACACATTCCAAGTCCTCCTGTCTCGCTCAAGCTCTTTCCATGTTTTCCCTGTTCGTTCAATGTCCGAACATTCCAGGTACCAAATCTGGAGGTTCTCCTAGAAGAAAGAAGGTTAGTTAGCAACACAGTTTCCTTGCGACTTTCTCTTGTGTTGCGTCATGCGCCTCCCTAACAGAGGACCTTCTCCTGTCTTTAATGGCTGAGTTTTATTTTCATTAGTTGACCTGTCTTTGCTTGTTGAAGTTTTTTTTTTGGTTAAATACTATTGTTTTACAGGATAGGGGTCCCGGCTCCATGCTCAACCCTCCTTAGTCGCTTTTTACGACATACATGTTATAACGTTAGGGAACAGTATTACTATTCTTTTCTCCCGTTTCGGTCCCAGGTAACACATGGGTGCGTCTTTCCCGTTTCCGTTTGCTTTTTCTCTTGACCTGTCTATATTTCTTGTCTTCGTCGCCTGTTTGTAATTGTGGCAGAAGAATGGTGAACCCCGAAACGCTCCGTGTTTTCTGTGTACCGTTAATTTGTAAAACGGATTCCATAGCATTTTCTTTTTTAATTTATCTCGTATAATACTTCCCTTCCCAGTATACAGCAGTCTCCTTATTTATTTGCTTAAATTATACTGCATCAGCTAGCCCAATAAAGCCCTGATAAGGACTAGCGCAGAAAATCTAATTACAGAAAACAGCACAATAATGTCAGTCTGAAGAATTTTGTTCGTAAAGGCCAGATCTGTAATATAGAGGGTTTACTGTATTACTGGATACATCTGAGAACACGTGTATACGATAAATAGGAATCCACAAGAAATGGAACAGGTTATCAATTCAACATTGGGCAGAGAAAACATAAATTATCTCTAATCTGTAGATTTTGTACACATTGAGGAAACCTGTTGATAGCAGTACAGGGCAATCATGGCTCGTGCTAGGGTATTTGGCGTCCTATGCAGTTTATTCGGCGCTCCCAAATAGTATATATTTACATACATACACTCAGTCACGCGAAACATGCACATAGATATGCTAATACTAATAATGTATATGTATACACTCTTATCTACTATGGTGTAGAAATGTCACAAATCAGACAATATTTTTTTCTTGGACTTTTTTTTTTCTTTCGTCGTACCAATATTTTTTAAGTTCACTCGATTTTGTACCCCCAAAATTGGCGCCCAAGGCGACTGCCTTGTTAGCCTAATGGTTAAACATATTCTTTAGTCAGTCATTGTTCTAGAATCACCAAGGTAAGAAAGATAGAAGGAGACCAAAGAAAACATGGGAAAGACAACTGGAGACGGACATTGAAAAATCTTGAGCTGATGGCACGTGACAGGAAGACTTGGTATAAGTTTGTTGAAAGCCAATGCTCCTTGGGGAGCTGAAGTGTGACGATGGTGTAGATACCGTGACAACAAAAATATCCAATCCAAGTTATAAAAGCCCATAAATAAATAAATAATCTCCTTTAGGTATGCGCAGGACAGAAAACGGTCGTATTGCACACTGCCATACTGGCCAACTCGGCTCCTGCCCACACTGGGAGGGTTCGTGACCTCCCACGGCGCGCAAAGTTAAAAAAAGACGTTTATTATTTTTAAATCACGATCTCTCGTGGAACCGCTAACGACCGGTCGCGGAACCCCGACTGAGAAACCCTGGGCTTGTATGTTACCACTTAAAACGAGACTTATAAACTTCTGCTAAGGATGTCACCGTTTACAAGAACAAATTGTTTATCAATACTTTTTAATGAATCAATGCTTGGGAACCCCGCTGGTGTAATGGTTACCACATTGCGCTGGCGATCAGGTGTTCAAGTTTCAAGCCCGGGCGTGAGCATTTGAAGAAGTCTTATCGATAGGGATTTTGACTGATTAACCTGAACGGCTGCTGAGATAAACCCTCTATGGATGGGAAGTCGCGAAGCTCCTCACCGGGTTGGAAGTAAAGTCCACAGGCTCCCCAGCCTCGCAATGACGTGTCATTGGGCCGAAGGGCTTCAAAGCCCAAGTGCAATACAGGTATCGGAGGAGAAAAATAATGAATAGAACTACTGCTCCATCAGGCATGTCGTAAAGGACAACTAATATGAGGTTGGGCACGGGGCTAACAACTTCACCAAGTAAAAATTGCTACATAATATACCGCTGCAAGAGTTAAAGCTTGGACGTAGGCTTCCTCTAGAGAGTCATAGTTTATGCTTGGACGTAGGCTTCCTCTAGAGAGTCATAGTTTATGCTTGGACGTAGGCTTCCTCTAGAGAGTCATAGTTTATGCTTGGACGTAGGCTTCCTCTAGAGAGTCATAGTTTATGCTTTGGACGTAGGCCTTCCTCTAGAGAGTCATAGTTTATGCTTGGACGTAGGCTTCCTCTAGAGAGTCATAGTTTATGCTTGGACGTAGGCTTCCTCTAGAGAGTCATAGTTTATGCTTGGACGTAGGCTTCCTCTAGAGAGTCATAGTTTATGCTTGGACGTAGGCTTCCTCTAGAGAGTCATCGGTAGTGGTGGTTCCATGTTCCATAAGGAGTGACAAAAGGAGATCATACTGATTAATGAATAAACAGTAATAACTATCATCATCATTATAAGGTCAGGGGGAGGTTATGGGGCAGGAAGACAAATCTACTAGGCCATCGGTAGGCAACACAGGAGCGATGGGGTCTATTTTAGAAACACTGAGCTCTCTAGAGATCTACTTTGATAAATCATGTGTTGTTTTCGGATACCAGAATTTGCGGAATTTAGAATAAGTGCAGTCTTTATGTAACTTCTATCTCTGCTGAACTATCTACCTCCAGCAAACTGGGTGGTGGTGATGATGATGATGGTAATGGCAATGATGACGATGGTGATGATGGTAATGATGATGTTGATGATGATGATAATAATGATGATGGTGATGATAATGATGATGAAGATGACAATGATGATGATGTTGATGGTGATGATAATGATGATGATGGTCATGATGATGGTGGTAGTTGCGGTATAAGAATATTACTTATGTAGACATGGAGCAAATAAACAGACAATGACCACTGCAGCCAGAGGTACTTAAAAGACCATGATATTATAAATAAAAATACATAATGGAGGCCATTCGCTAGTACCATAAGGCAGCCTTTGTTCTGGAACCCACAGGGTAGAAGTAATAGCACAGAAAAGAGAGAATGCTTCAAGAAGGTGGTTAAAAAATTCAAACTAAATAATATTTGACCAAATGTTAACGTCACTTGAAAGAAAAGAGGGTGTTCTCATCTTATGCAGTTCGCGAATAAAATGAATTTTAGTAAGCTAGTCAGAGTGTTGTGACTGGGGGAGCAGAAATAATACTTTTAATCATGAGGATATCGCGTTTATAAATGCCGGTGGGACAAGGCCACTCCAAAGTTTCCCTACTTTAAAAATCTCCACGTCCTTCCCACTTTAGAGAAACCATCGCATGTTGTCTATCAGTGACCTGACTGACCGGTTGCTGACCCTTGTATCAGACTTTTTGAGTGAAAATATTCTCTTATCGTTGAAGATTGGGCAAGTTAATGTACGTAACCGTTCTAACAATCAGGTTTACATTTCCATATGATAGGAAACTATAACAATGCATTACAACAGGACGCAATCTGATCATCAGATGAGGTTCCCCCCTCCCTTCGGACAAGTGTTTCAGCACCTTAATCTCCTTGACACTCTGGGGGAGGGGGTGGGGGGTGATCTTGGATCAGGACTCCGTCAGCCTCCTCTTGTGTTTGCACTAGGAACTGAACCAACTCCACCTTGGTTGCGACTTTGAATATGACGGTCTTATCCATGCTGTCAGCTTGAAGCAATTATGAAAGTAACCATTATGCTGCATATAAATTATTGTCCTGAGTTTCATAACCCGCTGTCGTTGTTCCACGGCCCATAAATCCCCCCCCCCCCCCTTTTCCGCAGTCTCATCAAGCCTCTTAAGTCATTTTAAAATACTGAGACATTCATCATCATCATCATCATTTTACCTCCAAAATTCTCCAACCAGTTCTCGCCAGATCCTATTCCATTCGTTTAAAATCGCCCCCTCTTATCCCAGTCCTCCACGATCCTCTAGATGTATTTCTACAGCTCTCTTGTCCGCTTTTTTGGCTCCCTTAATTTCTGTTACCTTTGAGAATTCCAGGAAAAGAAGTCCCCAGTAATGCTATCAGCTGACTTCCTGAATGTGTGTCCTATCCAACGTCAGAGTCTTCCCATAATCCCCGACAGTGGCGTATTTACAGGGAGACTATCGTGTATAGTTCTCCACCCCTTTTTTTTCTACTAAACAACTTTGTACTTTGTGCTGAGTGGCTCAGAATTTTGCTTGTTTATGTGTCGTGATTATAAACATGAGATTAAATGCGTGTTTTGAGTCATGTTTATTGATCTTTTTAACAATATGACAAGTATGACTTGTTTCCTAACACTTTTTGTGCTACGGACCCTTTTGATTGTCCCATGAAGGCTGTGGGTCCCTTTGATTGTCCGAGGAAAGCTATGAACCCCCATGATTTACCAATTAAGGGTACGGACCCCTTTTTTGGAAAAAAACTTTTTTATATAAATGCATAATTAAAAAGTTTTACATGTGGACCACATAACCTAATTTAGAGCATATTATAACTAAATGCTTATCAGAGAAAGGGATCCCAAGATTACGCCACGAGTGGGTGCCATCCACCCTAATAACGAATCTTTAAAATAAAATAAAAAGTGAAAAAAGTTCCAAAATGCGCCACTGACCTCTGAGTTTGTAATAGTTCTTGTAATCAACTCCACAACTCTACTTTGCAACGGTATTAGTATCGTAGAATAACAGTCGTAAAACTTTGGATTTGGTAGATACAATTTTAAAAGATAAAGGTAGTCACATAGCAGATACTGCCGTAGAAGTGTGAAGTGTTATAGACATCACCTATTCAAGGCCTCCGCTTTATGAGGTGAAGTGACCTGTTTTCTTTCTCGCTAAAATATTACAGCAATAAGTAAAACGGAGTTGCAAGAAATGATTGATGCAATAGTGACAGAATGTGAAACTAAGGTCTTTGACTTAATAGCAAAAAGACAGAAGTAATGGTAATCTCGAAGAAAATGACTTCTCCAGTATGCACTATCAAATTAAATGGAACAGTTTCAAAACAGGTCAGCAGATTTAAATACCTATGCACGTTAATAACAACTGAATAGACGATGCATCTCAGAAGTGAAGAATAGAATAGCCCGGGAAATTCTATAAAATGAAAAGTATTTGGTTGTCGATGAAGGTAAGAAATAGAACTCTTCAGTGTTATATTGAACCAATCTTGACACACGGAAGTGAGTCGTGGACAATAAGTAAGCAAATAAGAAAAGCACCAGAGGCCACAGAGGTGTGGTTTTACAGAAGAGTGTTAAAGACATCAATGGACAGATACAAACAGTAACAAGGATGTCCTGAAAGACGCCAGTGAGTAAAGGAAGTTTATACCTCGTGTTAGAACGAAGCAATTCACTTCCTGTTGGTATGTTAAGAGAAGAAAGCTGGAATACATCGCGACAGCAGGAAAGCTGGAATATATCGCGACAGCAGGAAAGCTGGAATATATCGCGACAGCAGGAAAGCTGGAATATATCGCGACAACAGAAAAGTTGGAATATATCGCGACAGCAGGAAAGCTGGAATATATCGCGAAAACAGGAAAGCTGGAATATATCGCGACAGCAGGAAAGCTGGAATATATCGCGACAACAGGAAAGCTGGAATATATCGGGACAGCAGGAAAGCTGGAATATTTCGCGACAACAGGAAAGCTGGAATATATCGCGACAGCAGGAAAGCTGGAATATTTCGCGACAACAGGAAAGCTGGAATATATCGCGACGACAGGAAAGCTGGAATATATCGCGACCACAGGAAAGCTGGAATATATCGCGACAGCAGGAAAGCTGGAATATATCGCGACAACAGGAAAGCTGGAATATATCGCGACAGCAGGAAAGCTGGAATATATCGCGACAACAGGAAAGCTGGAATATATCGCGACAGCAGGAAAGCTTGAATATATCGCGACAACAGGAAAGATTGAAGGAAAAATAGAGGATGATAAAGAGAGATGATACTGGACAGTCTGACATGTGGCATGGACAGAAGTCAGCAATAGAATTTATAAATTGTACTGGAGACAGGAAGTTGTGGAGTGACATGATCTCCTACGCCACCGGGCATGATCCCTGAAGAAGAAGAAGAAGAAGAAGAAGAAGAAGTGTACACTACAAATGTAAAATGTATTACTTCCTTTATGACAGAATGTGTGGAATGAAAAAAGACTTTAAAAAAAAAAAGACCAAAAGTTTAGTATTTTAGTGATATTACAGAACGGACCAAGGCTTTCAAATAAATTATAAATCTTTTCATCCCTTTTGTTCACTGTACGGGCCATGGGAGTTAATAAGCTGATGAGGACCGAACAATGGCTAATCACGCAAGAGCTAGAAAGTACTTGAACTTCAAAGTAAATATTTAACGACAATGGGTAAATGGTTGGCACACGTACGAAAGAAAGAAAGATAGAAAGAAAGAAAGACATAATAAAAACATAGGACACTAGACAAGTAACAGAATTCATGGGCACTCTGACTCGAACCAGTAACCATACGACTGGCACCCTCGCCTCGCTGGGAGAATAAATCGTGACAGGGCACACAATCATCTAAGTACGGTACCCTAGGCTTACCTCATCCACGGTTTTTTTTCTTTTCTTTTCTTCTGGTATTCCTCTACTGCTACATCGTCTACTTATCCCTGTCTTCCTCTTATGCTCCCTACTCTTGTTAGCTTAGCTAGTCGTGACACATGCCATAGTTCACTATCGCAGCGAAGCGATGTCTCTGTTTCAATGGTCATCATCAAACATTTCCCTTGTGCGCCTTACGGAACACGGCGCCACCACTAAAGCTGCTCCCCTTGCATGAACCCTGCACCAAGCCTTCACATACTTCTGCTGCGATGGTTTCTGTAGCTTTTCTTACGTAATTTAGTTACCAGCCCCTTGCACATCCTTATATTATTCCCCTTGCATGACAAATCTTGCGGATGCATTAATCCTATTCCTTGTTTGCCTGTTTCAATAGCCACTGGTTTAAATCCACGAAGTACCTACCACTTCTGTTATAGTTCTATTTGCCTAGCCTACTCATTCTTTCCTTTTGTCTGACGAATGTCTATCATTGACCTATTATTGTTAATTTTTTACAACTCACAGACCTCGGGTTTTGCTCTCTGTGTATTCCGTAAACTTAAGCAAAACTACAACATCAGGAAAACATTTCTTGTAGCAATTCTTGCACAAAAATCATAACACACGCACGCGCGCACATTATACAAAAGATAAACAAGATATATTTACGTGCAGTAAGTAGTTTCACACATGTACCGTCGTGCACGCGACACACACTTCTGCCTGCGGCACTAATAACGCTCTTACCTGGTTCCGTCTTCTGCCTTCTCTCGTCTGACCACACAAATGTTGTGTTTAAACCAAGACACTCATCACTTGTAGCAGCAGACGTTAAAATAGTTTTAGTTGTCGGATAATCCTGGCAAGCCGGCAACCAGATTATTCCAGCTAACGAAGCCAGAACAAGCTCACGCGACGGAGTTTTTTTTTTTTTTCCTTTCTTTTTATCCACAGCATGAAGCTTATCTCGTTAGCAACAAGCTCTAAATATCCCTGGTCTAATTTCTAGCATGGGTAAGTGCCGCTAGAATGCTTAATTACACAGTACTGCATTTTGTGCCGTGAATATTAAGGCACGTGAAGGACTGGAAGCATGGTCGCTTTAGAACCGAAATAGTGTAGCGCACAGCCACGTTTTTTTTTTTCAAGTGTTCTTCTTAATTATGTTTTCATATCATTATTATCTTTCAACTACCTGTGGAATACATCATCATCATATATCTTTGCGCTCCTTATAGAGTATGGAACAATCATTTTAGCTAATCCTCTTGCTGGAAGCCTACACGAAGCATTCACATACTCATGCAGCAGTGGTTTCTGTGACTTTTTGTTTATATGATGACGTTGCCAGCAACATGCGCAAACTGTGGAGTACATGCATTCAACTATTTCACACCAAGCCATCCTGACCGGTCTCATCGGTTCAAACTCTTTCCTTACCTGCTTTATATTTATGAGGTCTGTCACCAGTTCCCATCTCCGTGTGTTTTGAGTGATCCGGTGTTTCTTTTACTATGGTAATTCCAGAACAAAAACTGCCTTGTAATGCCATTAGCTGGCTTCCAGAATGTGTGTTCTTATGCAGCCCTAACATATTTTCCTTATCTCCTGTTTCACTGGTATTTGTGTGGTTTTTTTTTTAAAATATCAGTTCCATATAGGTAATTAGCTGTCGCTATTCGTTGTTCTCCATGTTTCAGAGCTATACAATAGGACTACCTTGACATTGCTAACTAATTGATAAGCAATAAGAGTGTGGTGAAGTGGGATGTTATAAATATTTATAAGGGACTTAATGTACTGACTGAGATCAGCTGTGAAGGTATCTATATCTATTAAGAGTAGTGTATTATAGATAACCTTACTTGCTACCACATATCTATATATCTCAGTCAGAATTATTCTGGAATAGTGTGATGCTACGTTATGTGTCTAGGGTATGTGTATGATGAAGTGTAAGTCAAAACAACAACAGACAGATAAACAACTTAATTTATTCCACTACAATTGACAACACTGTGACACTCACATACATATAACACTCTATGAGAATATTTTAAAGAAGTCACTCGTAACTTTTCAATTAACAATATGTATTCATTACTGTCATAAATGTGTATGTGTCCTGATTCAAATACAAAGGAACCAGGAATCACAATCAATTTTAATTACAAGTTATGTACAGAATTTATCAATATGAATATTATAGTGACATATATTATTTAAAATATCCTATGTGTGTCAGTTGTGTAGTGGTAATATGAGGTAATACTGGTTTTGGGTTGTTCAAGCTCTGTTGGTATTTGTCATCATGACTTCAATAGTTTGTCTTTAGGGACCAGTATTGGAGATGTTCTCAGTTCCTGATATTAAGACAATTAAATTTCCCCTCTTAATGTTAATTTTACAAAGTCATTTCAAGATGAGGGGACATAATGTTGAGCTCAGCTGGCCAATTCGCTTATCTGGCGTGATGGCGGCAGGAAAGGACTCCTCTGCTCGAATTCTCCTCTGGGTTCAGGAGACACCTCACTGATAGCTAAAAAGACCAAGGAGTATGCTGTCCGACTCTGGATTCAGCAAAGCTCTGACCAGGTGCTGCTCACTACCATCAAGACCACCGTCCCTGAAATCAAGAAGGATGTACCTTCTACTTCATAACTAACTTAAACTCTCTGTTTAAACTGAGCACAATACAGCACAAACAATGAGTTCAGAGCGTTAGGCCAACATGTCAGCTTCATTTGAAATACTTTATTCCAGTATTACCCTTCTTAATGGTTACTACGCCTCTGCACTTCCAGCATTATTTCTTTCTAGTCAATCATCCAGGTGTCAGTGTACTGTTTGGCCATTCCATGCCGTTTTACTTCTCTCAGACACCCTCTGTTCAGGCTGGAGCATTATAGGCTTTACCTCACGTTTGCCACTGAACTACACATATATATACAGGCATAAATCAACAATTCACATTCAATTTTCATTAAAAGATATTGAATGGTTCAAGCTTACCACAATTCATATGAAAAACACAGATACGTTGATTAGCAATGAATTCTGGCACAAACTGGCACAAATTCCCATCTGCCTATGTTCCAGGCTTTTATTTAGCAAAATACAAGCTGGCTTCAACGCACAGTTGCTTTATCAAGCTTATTTGCACTACTGGTCTCGAACTAACGCTCTGAATTGTGTATATCAGCGATGTTAGCCAATGAGACCACGTTTCGACAAGTGTTTGAAAAAATGTTACACTTCCCCGTCTCCCCTGACAACGAAAGATAGTATTTATAGTCCGACCAATCGTATTTGGTCTTTCATTTGTTGCGCTCCAATCGATTTGGAGTTTACATGGTAGGCTATTTCTGTAACGAAGGTTTTTTCAAACACGTTATAAAAAAAATTTTATGAGCAGAAATGATTTCATGCTGTCAGGCACCCCCATTATTTTATTTTGGTTATAATTTATTAATTCCTGGACTATTTGCGTAACGTTTTACATATTCTTTGTTAGCAAACCCTAAGGAACCCAATTATGCAAATTTAAAAGAGCTACGTGGCTGCGTTCAAAATATGTATTTCCCTCTCCTGTTTTTAAGATGTGCTGTCTGGGTACTGTTATATGTTCAAACGTAACCCCATCTATTGTTGTCTTTCCTAATAAGCGTTTTTTATGATTTATAAACCTAACTCTGGGATGGTTAATGTATTTTATCACTGTCCGTCTGAAAAAAAGTTAGTGCATGGCCTTACACGCGTGATGGCAGCATTTGTGTATCGCGCGACGCGTGTTGGGATGGCATTAATAGCGAGACGCGTGTTCAATTTTGTATGCATTCCCGATTTCATTCGCCCCTCTCTCTCTCCTGCTTATCTGTCTTTCTGTTCGTTCGTTTTTGGTAACATAGCGTAGAAAAAGACATGAATGGAATTTAAAATTTAGGTCAACTTGCATATTTCAAGGTTTTTCTTAGAAAGGCAGCACATTTTATTGTGTGTTTGGGAAACGCGTGTATGTTGCAGAAGGCCTTTAATATCAACTTGAAACGTTACAATTTGCAGACGTAGCAGAAAACAAGGGGGATTTCGAGTACATTCTTTGTGACAGCACTGGTATTTTACCATTGCTCATTTCTTTAGTAGAATTTATTTGTTAGGCTTTATATTTACCTATTAATTTATATATGTGGATTAGAATATTCCACGACAAAGAGCCACACCTTGTATAGTTCCACGTGATCTCCGAGAAGTCAAAGAAAGAATTGAACAACTGCTTCTCATGCATGTCGTAAGAAACCACTATTATGAGGTTGTGCACTGCGTTGGCAACACCATTATATACAACAGACTACTACGTAAACCATCACACCAAGAGCCCGTGGATGCAAGGGGGCCAGCCGCCGCGGGGGCCCCGTGCTACACAAGGAAAGAAAAAGAAAGAGAAGAAGAAAATGAAAAATAAGAATGGATAATAATAATAATAATAAATTCTTTAAGCGCCAAACACGGCGCATAAGGCAGAAACCAGTGCTCTCCAGGTTGTTCGTTGTGACGCCACTCCTCTTAGCTCTTGCACATTATTTAGGCCCAACGTTCTTCCTTCTCTTATTATTGTTCTTCTGAGTGTTTCTTTTGGTCTTCCTTTTTTCCGCTTACCCTCAGGAACCCAAGTGAGCGCCTGTAGTGGTATTCTGTTGTTTTGCATTCGTAGGACATGACCGATATATGACCATCGTCTTTTCCTTATATAGTCGGAGACATATTTCTGCCTAGAGTCTTCTCTTATTTGCCGATTAGTCTTGAATTCTTTCCAACTGATGTTCATGAATGGATAGGCCTGGTTTAAAACATTGCGATACATCAGAAAACCAGTTATGTCGCTTCTTGTTGGTTTTTAAGCTCATAAATAAGAATTCCTAGGTATTTCTCGTGCATAGAATATCCGCCTCAACTCCACGAGTGTTATAATTTATGTATATGGTGTTAACAACAGAAACAACAACCAAAACGTTACAGACTTTCATAAATGGATGTTTGCGTAGATAGAATGTTCAGTACAAAAGTAAGATAAATTACAAAACATTACAAAGCAGTGCATTCTCAATATAAATATATGCGTTTGTGACGGTATTGCCTCCCCTGCTTTGCAGTAGTGGTCCAACATTGGCCAAAACTCAAGATTATCTAATATGGGCTTCAAAGATGTCTACCTTCGCACAAGATTACTCTTGGCAGGTTAATGACGCTTCTATGCCTATTTCTTTACCCTGATGAAATAAAGATTTCGTTCGTTCTTTCGTTCGTTCTACTACAAAGTAATATCCACAAGATATTCAGATAAGCGAAAACAATGCTGCTTTGGCTGAGCACGTTAATTCTAGAATCTGCCGACCACTTTTGTGAAGAATTAAGCAATGATTAATTTTAGCTCGTTAAGCCCCCACCTCTGATTAACTCAGGGGAATTCTTATTATTCTGGTATAGCTCAGTTTAGAGTGTGTGTAGTAAATTGACTGAGACAAACATGCAGTACATTTAAAAGGATTAAATCGAAGTTAAATTTGTAAAATTACAAATAACAAAATTTAATAATCACTTAAGTTTTAACAGTTTGAAAATAATTGAATAGTTTAGAAGAAAAGTTTCATCATTGATGGATAATAGAGACGATGAAAAAAAAAATTCACTTTGGCAGCTTATATATGGAACTTAGCTGCCAATGACGGTTCTGCTCCTTCTGATGGGTTGGTTCTTTTTACACTGCTCCCGCTCGTCGCTGGTCAAGGTTGTCGGGTGTAGCTCGTTTCCCAGAAATGTCAAGGAGAGTCTACAAAGTTGGTCCTTCGTCTTAAAGCGTAGGCCACTTGTCCCTTCTTGTTCCAGAGATAGTACTTTCTGCTGGTACCACCAATAACTATGATAAAGAATAGAAACGAAACACTCTTCTGAGTATTGCGTTTACCAACACATACTTATGTATCCCCTGTCTTCTATTCTCCCATCCCATTTATCTCAGAATTTACCCTCGATGAGAATTAAATTTAATCCTTCGGGATAAAACTTTCTTTTACATTTAAATTGAATAGCTTTAGCTTTACATTACATTCAAATGAAAAGGTTAATAGCTCAGATAGAATATGTTTATATTTACATTTCCACTGATTGAAAAGTGTTCACAATATAAATTGAATATGTTTTCATTTATGCTTACACTGATTTGAAAAGTTTGAAACTTCCATTAATTTTAAAGTGCTTATGTTAACATCGACATTTACACTGGTTTGAAACTGTAAGTATTATACTTAGAATGTACATCATATCTTTCATCTTTCCATTCCTGCTCCGTATGGAACCTGGGAATCTTTATGCGTTTAGTTCGCTTTAAGAAACTAGCAATAAGGCAGTCATTGGTGTCGTTAATTTGAACTTTAATTCCCTTTCTGACTCCGTGTGTTTCCTTCAGTTTCCTTAGACAGCGGCTTTCCTTATTAAAATGATATAGATTTCCTGGGCTGAATTGTAAGTCCTGATGAATACCCAATAAAAGGTGTCCGGTCTGATAGGTGGAAATTCTAAATTCTAACGGGCACGTCTGATGTCTTTGGCAAGCGTGAATCTCAGTGAGAAAACACTGAAATGTGTCAGGTTGTATTCACTGTCTTACCCCACTCTGTTTGTTATGGAGCTCAAGTGATCAGCCAATCTGATTTGAATATTTTGCATAACTCATCTAGTGCAAAATTTAAACACTATTTTTCTGAAAATGGGCTGTAAGCATCCTATTGCCGACAGGCAAACTTACAGACATATCGGTAACCTCACCCGACAATGTGTGTGAGATGTAACAAATTATTACTTTCGCTAAAGTAATGTCTTTGTAACAAAGTGTACCGGAAACGATTATGTCATGCTTGACTGTCCAGAATGTGTCGCACAGACGATTAATCTCTTATCTGCCGCGCACCCGGGCCTATTCTTAGCAAAGCTTTGCCACATCCTGGCAAACGCGATGTATTATCACCAACAAGGGGTGTCAGATCTTTAAACAAACAAGCTCTCTGCTACATAGCAAACAGAAAGAAAAGGGTGCGACTCGGAAACAAAATCGCAATGATATCAGTACAAAAAATATAACTGATACTGCCGTAGTGAAAGAGGACGCACCACCAAAATCCATCTTGTGACAGAGTTAATATCAAGGGCAATTAACAAAAAGGTAGCATACAATAAATCAAAGTACATCTCAAAACTTAACAGCGTGACGGGAGATATAATCAAAATCAGGGAAGAGATACACCAACATATCTTAGAAAAAAACCACACAAAGCGCTAGAGAATTTGTAGTCTTGAAAAACAACAAATGTAATGTACTATATAGAAATAGGAACACCCAAATTATAACTCATATGGGGTTGAACCGGGTATCCCATGCAGAAAACAAAATTCAATGGTAAACAGAAAAAACCACACAAACCGTTTGTGCAAGGTCCTAAAATCAACATCTACATCACTAATGTGTCACTGGTGACAAGAACCAGACAAGATCACTAATGTGTCACTGGTGACAAGAACCAGACAAGATCACTAATGTGTCACTGGTGACAAGAACCAGACAAGATCACTAATGTGTCACTGGTGACAAGAACCAGACAAGCGCCAGTGGAACAAGAGATAAGAAGACGTTGGAGATGGATAGGATACACATCGAAGTAACTTGCTGATAGCATTACCTGGCAGCCCTTACTCTTGAATCACCAAGGTAAGACATGTAGATAGTGACCCAGGAGCATATGAAGACAAGACCTGGAGACAGATATAAAGGGGATGAAGAAGACAGGGAAAGATCTTGAGCTGATGGCACGTGACAGGAAGGCTTGGTAGAAGTTTGTTGAAGGCCTATACACCTTTGGATGCAGAAGGGTGATGATAATGATGATGATAATGCTAAATATCCCAACTACAATGGTTTAGCCACGTCTGCAGAATGGGAGAGGATCGACTACCATGACAAATATGGGAAACCAAAAGCCAGGGATCCAGACCTCCAGGACGACTTAGTGTTCACTGGAAGGACAACATTAAACAATCTCTGAAGGATCAAGGACTAGATTGGAACCAGGCCAGGTGAAGGACAGCCGACAGTATAGTATGGCGCTCTCTCTGGCAAACCTCTACAGCACGGTGTAGAAAAGATACGACAAAGTTAACCCCCCCCCCACCCTCAAGGTTGCAACCTCTTATCGCGTCGTGTCTACAGTCTATATGGAGTATCCCATTTGTAGCGTGAGGTTTTTATTGGCTCTAGGATCAATATAGTACTGACAATACAGAAATAGAGTTTCTGCAGGAAATTGATGAAGTCCCAGTGTATAAGAGAACTACTGGTATCACAAATTAGTTACGGCTGTGAATGATCTGATCTTGAAAAATTAGTAGAGAGGAGACAGTCATAAAATGCCACCCCGCTGTATAACTAACTGTGATATTAAAACAAGGAAACAGATTTCACTTAACAATTATAAACTTGACAAGTCGTTCAAATACAATTTCCTTATTTATTTACACTATCTACTCTTGTGCTGAAGGGTGGATGTTGGAAGATGGAATGCAATGGATTTGTACGTTTACATACATATAATACATATATATATATATATATATATATATATATATATATATATATATATATATATATATATATATATATATATATATATATATATATATATATATATATATATATATATATATATATATATATATATATATATATATTACAAGTCTTCCAATTATAGGAACAAAATTATAGATATCAGCTGTGCTGTTAATTAATTATAGAAAATGTATCAGCTGTGCTGTTAATCTTGTCTCTCACTACGCTAAATCACTTTTTCTTCCTTGACCGTTAATTGATCACAATTGCCGACGGAAATGGTACTTATGTATACTCATCTCTTAGAACAGTTCTGTCCTTCCTAATTTGTTGCACACAACACCCGCTGATGATCGGTCCTTTAGTCCACCAAAGATTGAGGGAGACTAAGGATGTAGCTCCGGTACAATCACTGTGCTTCTGCGAAGTTCCAGGCAGCTGGATTGACTCGAACATACGACCTCAGGTTGGATGACACGAATAAACCTGTAACAAGGCAAAAACAGGGGCTAATTTCTGTCATCAAGCCCACCTATTTCTAGTGTATATGAGATGAGCGTGTGTCTCAGGTGTCTGCATGTAGGATGGATGACAACATGGCTCAGTATGATTTAGCAATAGCGAGACAAGACAGGTGTCTACTTGCAAAACATTCTTTCTGATAATTCAATTCATGAATACATCCAATAATTTGTACAGCTAGGTTTAAGTTTTCCTTCCACCCATAATATACCAGGCCATCTCTGATAAGTGCTATACTGGCTGGTAAAATATATCCTAACAATACTGTTGTAGTTATATGAGTCTTAAAGGTTATATTCAGGTTGGATTTCTTCTTCTACAATCATACCAGGAAATACAATCCTTATACCTAATTCCCGAAGATATAATCAGTATACCCGATACATTCATGGTAAAACAAAATCTAAAGTTATATTAAATATATACAGGTGTAGGCTATTTTCTGCTGGTTTCCTTTTTCAACAGTCATACACAATCATTATGCATGATACTATAAAATACAATCATTATACAGGATATAGTCATAGGTTATATTCAGGCTGGAGTTATATGAGCCCTAAAAAGGACTGATGGGTTATATTTCAGGTTGGAGTTATATGAGCCCTAAAAAACTGATAGGTTATATTTCAGGTTGGTTATCGTCTTCAGCAATCATACCAGGAAATACAATCATTATACCTAATTCCCCAAGATACAATCAGTATACCTGATACATTCATAGTAAAACAAAATATATTAAATATATACAGGTGTAGGTAGTATAAATGACACACAAAAAATACAATCATTATATATCTGATGTAGGCCTATTCTCCTACCAGTTTATAGTAAGTTTACCTACCCTCTAAGATTAACACAAGCCAGATTTGGACTCGACTTTAGTGAAGCAAGAGTGCCCGGTCACGCAGGTAAGCAATAAATCAATGTTGACAGCTTTCTCTTTCCCCAGTCGGTCGTGCTGGCCTTCGTGTTTGTGTGTGTGTTTTTTTAAATAAAATGCGCCCGTTTATATAGGTAGACGCAAGGAATCTGCCAGTGCGTAAGGAACTCTTTTGATTGGTTCTCGGCGGTTTCGTACATTCCGTGACCGAGTTCCGAAATACAGGGCTTATGCCTAATTTTATTCTGTCTGCCGCTATCTTGTGGAAACAAGATGGCGTATACTTCGTGTAATTTATTCTGGCTCAGAGTCTGTTGAACGTGGATTGGCTGGGCATACTTGTTAACAAAGAAGTGGGTTTACACACACGTTTTACGACATAGCCCCATCCTTTCCTAGCTGTGACCTGTCATAGCTGACGTGTAAACACCTGCTGTAGTTTATCATTTTGCGTCTGTCCTTCCAGAGTAATAGGGTGTCGACTTAAAAAATCAGCTCCTACATTGTCTCTTCCCGGAATGTAATTCACAGTAAAGGAATAAGGCGCCAGAAGCAGACTCCACCTTAACAATCTCGAATTTAACTTTCTAGATGCAGCCAAGAATGTTAAAGGCTGTTGATCGCTTTGGACAATGAAGTGTGTCCCATACAGATATGGTGAAAATTTGTCGATGAACCAAATTAGAGCCAAGCATTCTTTCTCTATTGTCGAGTAATTCAACTCAGCTGCATTCAGCTTCCTACTGGCGAAGGCGACGGGTAAAAGTTCCTCCGGCTGGGCTTTTGATTGCTGTAAGAGAGTTGCACCAATACCTATACTGCTAGCGTCCGTCCTTAATACAAATTCGTGTGTGATATCGGGTAGCGTAAGGATGGGTTTGCTGGTGAGTTTTGCTTTTAGCTCTGTGTAAGCTTTTTCACAATCAGCATTCCAGTTGATTTTGTCAGGCTGTCCTTTCTTAGTTAGGTTAGTTAATGGTGAACACAGAGAGTTACAGTGGGGTATGTATTTCTGATAGAACCCACATGACACAAATGATCTCACATCTTTCTTCGTTTGAGGTCTGGGTGCCTTCTTTAACTTCTCTATATTCTTTGGGTCAGGAGACATATGACCTGTAGAAATAGTGTGACCTAGGAATTCCAACTCCTTACAACCGATATAGCACTTGGTAGGACGTGCAGTCAATCCAGTATCTCTCAGTCTGTCAAACAACATGGAGAGCGCTATTATATGCTCTTCAAATGTGTTTGTAGCAACAAGAATGTCATCCATAAAGTTCGTGATATGGGGATTTTGTAGAGGTTCCAACAATTTCCTCATCATTCTTGAAAAGATACTTGGAGCATTTTTCAGTCCAAATGGTAGTACATTAAACTCGTAGTGTCCGTCTGATGTACTAAATGCCAGCATTTTCCTAACTTCTGGTTTCACTGGTATTTGGTAGTATCCCTTGCTTAGATCTACCTTCGATAAATACCTAGCCTTACTCAGTGTAGAGAACAGCTGGTTGGTGTTAGGTAATGGGTCCACCTGAAATTCTGTGATCGCATTTAGCTTCGTGTAGTCAATACATAACCTGTGTTCACCACTCGGTTTTCTTAATAGCACCACACTTGAGCTATAGTCTGACTTTGAGATAATTTTCTCCTTCAACAGATAATCAACTTCCTCCCTTAGTGCTTGGGCTTTCGCATAGGGTGTAGGGTATGTTCTCATGCATACTGGTGTAGGGTCAGAAACCTTCAAGTCGTACTCTAACAGATTCGTACGACCTGGCTTATCTGTGAGCACATCGTCATGGGTTTCCAACACTTTCTGAACCATCTTCTTCTGCTCTGGAGTTAAATGTTCACTAATGTTTACTTGAACATAATCCTCTGTAGTTGTGAGTGGATATTCCATAGAGTGAAGTGGTTCACCGTGCATTTCATTTTCAATGGCTAGGGTCATGATATGTGCAACTTCTGATGATTCCTTGTCATAGTATTTTTTTTTTAAGAAGATTGACATGATACACCTTCTCATTTCCTTTCTTGTCAATCTTATAATTGGTCCTGGAAAGTTTTTCCAGTATGACATAGGGTCCCTGCCATCCAATTTGCAATTTATTATTGCTGCTTGGCAACAGTAATAACACCTTTTCACACACCTCCAGTTCCCTATCCTTTGCTTTTTTGTTGTAGTACGCAGCATGCTTCCTCCTGGCCTGTCTTAAGTTGTCATTTGCCAGTTTCCAACCTGTTTTCAATCGAGATGTCAAATCGTTGACGTATTGGTATGAGGGAGTCACTGTTTCCTCTGCTTTTTCATCAGTCCATGTCCGCAGCAATGCTTCCAGTGGACCTTTTGTTGATCTTCCAAACAACAATGTAGCTGGAGCCAATCCAGTTGAATTGTGGGGTACTTCCCTATATGCAAATACTGTAGTGCCGCGGGTAAGTATGTTTCCCAAGTATCAGGATTTTCACTCGCCAGCTTTCTAGGGATTGAAATTAGCGTACCATTGAACCGCTCTACTTGACCGTTCCCTTGGGCATGGTACGGACTACAATGATAGTGCCTGGCTTGAAATATCCTGAATACTTCTTGTGTTAGCTTTCCCTTAAACTGAGAACCATTGTCAGTCAATATCTGATGCGGGAAACCTAATCGGGTGAATATTGTTAACAAGGCCTCTGCCACATGCTTTGAATCTATAGCTGACATGGCCACTGCTTCTCCCCACATAGAGCAAGTATCAACCAAGGTTAAGATGTAAGCATTTCTCTTCTTGGTCCTAGTGAGGAGTCCAACTGTTGCGTGCATATTTTGACGCACATATTACAAAAATCGATATGGCTATTTAATATGGAAAAGATATAGACGTTCATTCATTTGTGTATGAAAATGCTGTCTATGGTAAAGCTAGATAATTCATGATTGATTCACACTTTTGATTATAGGAGTAATCGTTCTTGATATTGATCCGGCGCATGGATATGGCACTCATGTCCGTACTTATTTGTTAGGGCCAGAAAATATATTAATTTGCTTATTATGTTTATGGCCTGAATTCATATGTATTACATATTATTAGTACAAGTAGAATCAGTCCTATATTGTATATTTTGGATGGGTAGGCAGGACTATATTCTTGTTAGGCCGCTCTAGCGGAAGTAGGAGTTGTCTTGACAAGTCGTGATGAGTTCCGAGGTACCGTTGACAATGGCGGTTACGCATTTTCAAGGGCTGGTACATTCTTAAGTAAAAATGATTTATGAAGTGGTTTTTCTTCTGTAGGAGATTGTGTCTCTACTAGAGTTTGTGTTAGAGACTCTCCTAATGTACGGTACCATGTATGATTCGGACTCCAGGTAATTCCAGACCCTATTTTTGATGATCTCATGTCGGTTAGACCTAGCTGGAATTTTGTGCTGCGCAACGCTAGGGTCATGTTTGTATCGACGAAGATGACGGGCTTCCATATAGCAGTTATGTCTACGTGAAGTAACTGGATTACTGTAGAACTGTATGGAGGAACTTTAAGAAATTATTCTTATACATTTCAAATTAACTTTGGCTTATATATACCCTCCTATGAGTGAGTGAGCGACAACTCAGGAAGGCGGCCATGTTACATTCCTGTCATCATATTTTTGAATCACTGTCCAAAGAACGGGGCATGTATCTTACTATTCGGACAGTGGCAAGGAGATCTCAATTTTGATAGAAACCCCTTATCGTGGTTTCATAATATGATATAAACTGTGAACATAAAGCAACTTTAGTTACTTACCGATCCGCCTTCACTGACGCGCTTAGTCAGATAGGGGATGCGGCCATTATGTATCATGACATTGGAAGCTATTGATGTACTACCCATTATTTATGAATGTGTCATGACTTGGGATCTACTATGTATGCCTGCAAATTGATGTGTCAACCTTTACCCATGATTTACTCGTTATGTCCCAGTGTGTGCGTCTAAATAAACTGTGTAAACAAAGATTCCAGCAGTCTGCATTGGTGCCTTGTAGACACAAGTGAATGAGTGTTTAGATTGGTCGAACACGAACAGTACACCATTCGCGTTAATCACACTCTACACTTCTACTCCATATATACACCATCCTGCGTCGGTTGAATTGACCAAGTTTCGGGCCTGCTTCCCCTGGAGCCTTAGAGGGAAACTACTGTTTACAGCTGCCTTTGCCTTCCCTAACTTAGGACTAGGGTGAGTTACCCATTTACAGCTGGGTAGACTGGAGCATGCCTGATCTCAACAACTCTGTACACTACAATGGACATATACAGTAGTGGCACCACAAACAACATGCTACAGTGATTGATAGTGGAGCTTTACAGAAGAAAGAGAACACACCACACTTCTTTACAGACTGACACTTTACAGTGGTGAGCCAGATTCCTGGGTCCAGCCTACGCAGTTTTGTTGTGTTGAGAATCACATTTTACAGTTGCAAGAACATTTGTTTGACCACATCAACACCAGTAGGACAGCTATACAATCAATGTCAGCTTGACCTGTTCTAACAAGTGTAGCAATATCTGGGTCAGCACTTGTTGACATTTGGCACAGTACAGTCAGGGTTCTAAACTAGTGATTGTTTATCCTGCTGAAATAGAAGAGCAATGTTGAACATAATGTGCAAATTTCATCGTTGGATCTTCTTATGTGCTCAAAAAAAATTTGAACAGTGTAACAGTTAGAAAGCAAATCTATTACTCAATAAAGTGGTAGTCTAATTTGTTAAAACTGAGCATACAGTACAATACATTACAACTGCAACACATTTATGATTTATATGTATTTATGTATATATATTATTTGTTTATATGTGTGATTGTTATGTGTTTGCGGGCCTGGATGGGAGGTGACTAGAACAGGAAATACCAAGTGATATTGGTCTTGTTCTGGCGTTCTATAGGGAGCAATTTCTTAATTGAAATTTGCATGCAACATAGTTTGCAAATATTTGGTTAGTTGTGACGACTGTTTCATATTTGTATTTGTAACATTTTTCTGTTCTTTATTTTTGTTTGATTTGTTTGTATAATTGTAGGTCTCATCTTTCCTTTCATTTCAGTTCTTTACACCCTTATGTTTATACACTGTGGCGTTATTTGTCTTGTTATCTTATTGCAGTTATCATCACAGATTCTGTGATTATTTTTTTCATTTCTCCTATTTAATTTAATTTGATCTCTGCAAATGTTTTCAGATTGTCTTTTCTTGTTTGTCCTTTGTAATGTCTTTAGTTGACATATGACATAGGAGGTATAGTTGAATACACTTATATTATAGTACAGATCAGTACTTTATGATTATTATTGTTATAAAACAAAGTGTACAAGACCTTTGTAAGGCTTGTCTCCCAAAGTGATTGGTATAGGAAATATTATTTTCCACAGGTACTCAAGTGACCATTGATTACATTAAGGTATACAAGACCTTTGTAAGGCTTGTCTCCCACAGTATTTGAGATATACAGTTATTGTTGTCCACAGGTACTCAAGTTATCATTGGTTATTATAAACAAAATAACCATACAGGTTTTTCACTAAGACTAAGTCTATGATATAGACTTGTCTCCCATTAAAGTGAAATAAGGTAATTTATTTACTTTTTCAGGTTTCTGATTTAAGAAGACAAGATGTCTACATTAGATTACTTTATTGCACAAGGAAAATCTCTTGATAAGACTGGGAAAGAGTTAGAAGAATGGGCAACTGCTCAATTTGCTATTGCATTAAAGTCAGAAGTACTGAAAGCAGAAGTTGAACAAAAGAAGATAGATGCTGAGAATTTCAGATTGCAGATGCAAGCTGAGGAAAGAAAAGCTGCGGCTGAGGAGAGAAAACTTCAAATAGAAGAAAAAAAATTAGAAGCTGCTGCTGCTGCTGAAGAGAGAAAAGCTGCTGCTGCTGCTGAAGAGAGAAAAGCTGCTGCTGAAGAGAGAAAAGCTCTGGCTGAAGAAAAAAGATTAGAAAAAGAAGCTGATGCTGCTGCTGATCTAAAGAAATTGCAGATGCAAGTGGAGGAAAGGAGATTTGCTGCAGAACAGAACAAATTAGAAGCTGCTGCTGCAGCTGAACAGAAAAAATTAGAAGTTGCTGCAGAACAGAAGAAATTAGAAGCTGCTGCTGCAGCTGAACAGAAAAAATTAGAAGTTGCTGCAGAACAGAAAAAAATTAGAAGCGGCTGCAGAACAGAGAAGATTAGATAGAGAAGCTGAAGAGAGAAAAGCAATAAGAGAACATGAATTTGAGTTAGAGAAATTAAAATTGACAAGTATGAGTAATGTTAATCAGGCATCTAGTGGTAATGGTAAACCCTTTGTGTACAAGGTCAAGGTACCAGCGTTCAACCCTGCCAGTGATGACATAACATTTTGGCTTTCTAGATTTGAACGGGCTTGTCGAGCTCATAATGTTGACAAATCACAGTATGTGAATCAGTTGTCTGAAAATCTAAAAGGGGAGTCTCTGAGTAAGTTATATTTCGTTGAAGAGGCCGACAAGGATAATTATGATGCTATTAGGGCATCTCTGATAAAGAAATATCAGCTGCCTGAGGAAGGTTATCGTCTTTTGTTTAAAACAATGAGACCGGAGGTAGGTATAGAATTCTCAGAATTCATCTCAAAAGCACAAATTACACTTTCACGATGGATTGAATTATCCAAAATAGAGAAAACATTTGATGGTCTTACGGATTTATTGCTAAGAGACAAGGTCATGTCTTCGGTAAATAAAGAGTTCTTACATGAGCGTAAACCTAGTACATTAAAGCAAATGGAAGAATATTGTGACCAGTATGCCACAGCACACCCTGACATGATTCTTAGTAACTCTAACATTAAAGAGAGTATGCCAGTTGCTTCGGCAACAGAATATAATCAGAATTACTCAAACAAATTCCAAGGAGCTAAAAATAAATTTGATAAAAAGGTTAATTGGAATAAGTATCAAAACCAAGATAACCACTCAAATCAGGGTTCTTCTTCGAAGAACTGGAATCGGGCTGATAGTCCTCGACACGCGAGGGGTACCCATAATTTTAGACATTCTCGAAAGGGGAGTAGCTATAGGAACTACCCAAGTGCTTCATGGAGAGAAAAGAAACAATATTACAGGGATACTCAGTATAATGAGCGTGATGATTATGATCATGAATATTATGATTCAAACCCAAATAGGGGTTATAACAGAGGAAATAATAATTATAGAGACAATTATAACCGAGGTAGATCACAACACAAAAGACATGGTAAATCTTATTACCAGGCTAACTCTGCACAACAGGAGTTCCACGACGCCGGTAATCAGAATAATGATAAAAAAAGACTCCAATAGTGTAGCAAATTCCGCTTTCGATTTTGCTAGAGCATCTCAGTGTTCGCAATGCAAAACATTATTCGATCCAACCACAGTTTCTACTTTAAGCTGCGGTCACCCGCTTCCCGCTCTCCCTGCGTCAATCGCGCATAATGGAAGGGGTGCTCTCGTCTTTAATAGAGGCCTAATAGATGGTACTCCGGTATCAATTCTTTTCGATTCGGGGTGCACTACCATCGGAGTGAGGCAATCACTCGTAAATCCTTCTCGAGCTACAGGCGATGTAGTCAAATGTGTAACATTTGGTGGCACATTGGAGAAGTACTCCACTGCCATTATCAATATTGCTACGCCTTTCTTTACAGGAGAGGTGCAAGCATGTCTCTTGCCGAATCCGATCGCTGATCTTATCATCGGTCGCATTCATGGAGTGAAAGAATGCACTCCACAGCAAATTTCTAATTGGGAAAATGTTAATATGCAATCTGCTAATGCAGTAATCACTAGGGCTCAAGCTCTTAATATGCCACAATCTTCACATTCTGAAGATAATGATGCGCAGTTCCAAGATGATCCCTTGGAGATTTCCCATGATTCCTTTATAAAACAGCAGGAAGATGATCCTACTCTAAAGAAATTCTTTACTCTGGCAACAAAAGGTGATCCGAATAAGGATACAAATCGTAAATCTTGGATTACGATGAAGAATGGCGTACTTGTACGTATGGTACAAGACTCCGCTAAGTCCATTCATTCTCAAATCCTTGTGCCTAAAAATATGAGAGTTAAAATCTTACAGCACGCTCATGATTCGCAGTGTGCTGGACATATGGGTTTTTCCCGTACTAAAACTAGAGTTCTTCAATCTTTCTTTTGGCCTGCTGTGAATAAGGACATACGAATCTATTGTCGATCTTGTAAAGTATGTCAAGAGATTAAATCCAGAGGTCCACGCCATGATGCACCTATTCAGGCTGCAGACATTCCCATTCGACCATTTCAAAAAATGGCGATAGACATCATTGGTCCATTTAAGATAAAGTCTGCTAGAGGACACCAATTTATTTTGACGTGTGTTGATATGTGCACACGTTGGCCGGAGGCTGTTCCTCTAAAGAGCATAACTACTGCTGATGTCGCAGATGCTCTTTGGTTAATATTTTCTCGTCTGGGGTTTCCAGCAGAAATATTATCCGACCATGGTACCCAACTCATATCGGATACCATGTCTCAAGTAATGTCGACTCTTAAGATAGAGAGATCGCTGAGTAGTATTTATCATCCTATGTCCAATGGGATGGTGGAACGTCTGAATAGAACTCTGAAAAACCTACTAGGTAAGATAACAGAAGATCATCCTCAGGATTGGGATAGGGTTTTACCCGCGGCTCTCTTTGCATATAGAGAGGTCGCCAACGAACATACAGGATTTTCTCCCTTTGAACTTGTCTTTGGCGCGAAACCGCGAGGTCCTATGTCCTTACTTCATGATTTTATAACTGCTGATAATATTGTCGATGACACAAAATCCTCTTATGAATATGTCATCGCACTTAGACACAAGATTATTGAAGCATGCAAATTGGCAACTGCTTCTTCTGAATTTGCGAAACAGAAGGCAAGGGAATTTGCCAATAAAAAGAGATGCTTGCGACAACTTTGTCCAGGTGACAAAGCATTTGTCTTGCTACCTTGTAGGGAAAATAGACTTCTTATTTCTTGGAAAGGTCCGTACGATATAATATCAAAAGTTTCCGATGTTGACTATATCGTCGATATTGACGGGAAGCGTAAAACCTTCCACATCAACATGCTCACGGAATTCCATGAACGTCCGGATTATTTACAACCTGTTTTCCAGGCAACGGACGATTTTCCAGTCCAACATGGACAGTACTCATCTCTGTCAGTAATACAGGATGAGGAAACGAGTTTCTCGGATGTAAATCTACCTTTTCCAATGATTCCTCTTCACTCTAATGAATCATGGAAAGATGTTGCAATTTCTCCAGAATTATCTCCAGGAGAGCAGAAACAAGTTTCTACTATGTTAGAACAATTTCAGGATGTCCTTACTGACATTCCTGGTCAAACTGATGTCATTCAACATGACATTATTCTTACTGACCATAGTCCTATAAGAGTCAGACCGTATCCTATCCCGATACATTTTCAAGCACAGGTAGAGAAAGAGTTGGATGAGATGATAGAGTTAAAAATTATTGAACCATCCACATCAGCATATTCTTCGCCGATGGTTATTGTACGAAAAAAAGACAATAACATACGTCTTTGCGTGGATTATCGCAAATTGAACCAAGTGACGAAATTTGATGCTGAACCTATGCCTTTACTAGAAGAGCTACTTACGAGACTATCGAATTCTCATTTCTTTACTAAACTCGATTTGTCTAAGGGATATTGGCAAGTTCCATTATCCGAACACGCCAAACCGTTTACTGCTTTTTCGACGCCTAGGGGTCTATTCCAATGGAATTTCATGCCTTTCGGTCTTATGAACGCCCCTGCAATATTCGTACGCATGATGCGTCGAATCCTATCTCATCGCTCAGATGTCATTGCGTATCTTGATGACATCTGTCTTTTCAGTGATACTTGGAACGATCACTATAATGGGATAAATGAACTATTGTCTATCTTACGCGAGCATAACCTGACAGCGAAACCATCGAAAGCATGTATTGGTTTTAGCGAAATATCTTTCTTAGGACACCGTGTTGGTCATGGGTTCCTAAAAACAGAAGACCATAATACAAGTAAGATACTTAACATTTCTATTCCTAAGACTAAAAAGCAAGTGCGAAGTCTCTTAGGTCTAATACAATTTTATGGACGATTCATTCCGAATCTGTCCTCCATTATGTCACCTCTTTCTTCCTTGCTAAAGAAAGGGTCTCCTAATGTAGTCCATTGGACTCAAGAATGTCAATCCTCTTTGGATAAGGTTAAAACTATGTTTTCTACTTTACCTATCCTAGTATTGCCTTCTAAGGATAAGACATTTATTCTTCGTAGTGACGCTTCATCCACCGGGATTGGAGCAGCACTAATGCAAGAGTACTCTGGAACTCTGCATCCTGTGATGTATATTTCTCGGAAATTAAATGCCGCAGAGAAGAATTACTCGGTCCTAGACCGTGAATTATTGGCTATGGTTTGGTCAATCCTTAAACTGCAAAGATTTCTTCTTGGCGCGCATTTCATCGTGGAAACTGACCAGAAAGCTCTTACGGCTATTCAGAGTAAAAATCTGAAGAGCGCGAGATCAACGCGTTACGCGATTGCTCTGCAGCCATTTCATTTTTCGGTGCGAGCTATCCGTGGGTCAGAAAATGTGATGGCAGATATTTTGTCTAGATGCCCACATGATTCATAACTGTTATACAACTTTGATACAGTTGTTCCTATGTTGAAATGTGTACACATATGTAATATATCATATATTGATTGTAACACTACTTAGCGGTTCATTGATGTTTATTCACCGCTGATCTTTCAATGTTTTTTTCGTCTTTGATGATCATGATGTTAAGATATCTTAGATGAAATTTATGTATAAACTAATGTAGAAATTGTGTCATTGCTAATATTGTAGTATGCGTTGGTGACACCTCTCTGGAAATATTTATACTTAGAGAAGTACTTTCTCTAAGGTCATAAAACTTATGCTTATCATCTGCGCATTGTTATTGGTGCGTTGTGAGCCTATTGTATGTTGCTCCTAGATGTATTTTTTAAAAAAAATGTACCATTTTTTTTTCCCGAGGGGTGTGGTAATCTGTTGCGTGCATATTTTGACGCACATATTACAAAAATCGATATGGCTATTTAATATGGAAAAGATATAGACGTTCATTCATTTGTGTATGAAAATGCTGTCTATGGTAAAGCTAGATAATTCATGATTGATTCACACTTTTGATTATAGGAGTAATCGTTCTTGATATTGATCCGGCGCATGGATATGGCACTCATGTCCGTACTTATTTGTTAGGGCCAGAAAACATATTAATTTGCTTATTATGTTTATGGCCTGAATTCATATGTATTACATATTATTAGTACAAGTAGAATCAGTCCTATATTGTATATTTTGGATGGGTAGGCAGGACTATATTCTTGTTAGGCCGCTCTAGCGGAAGTAGGAGTTGTCTTGACAAGTCGTGATGAGTTCCGAGGTACCGTTGACAATGGCGGTTACGCATTTTCAAGGGCTGGTACATTCTTATTTTTGATGATCTCATGTCGGTTAGACCTAGCTGGAATTTTGTGCTGCGCAACGCTAGGGTCATGTTTGTATCGACGAAGATGACGGGCTTCCATATAGCAGTTATGTCTACGTGAAGTAACTGGATTACTGTAGAACTGTATGGAGGAACTTTAAGAAATTATTCTTATACATTTCAAATTAACTTTGGCTTATATATACCCTCCTATGAGTGAGTGAGCGACAACTCAGGAAGGCGGCCATGTTACATTCCTGTCATCATATTTTTGAATCACTGTCCAAAGAACGGGGCATGTATCTTACTATTCGGACAGTGGCAAGGAGATCTCAATTTTGATAGAAACCCCTTATCGTGGTTTCATAATATGATATAAACTGTGAACATAAAGCAACTTTAGTTACTTACCGATCCGCCTTCACTGACGCGCTTAGTCAGATAGGGGATGCGGCCATTATGTATCATGACATTGGAAGCTATTGATGTACTACCCATTATTTATGAATGTGTCATGACTTGGGATCTACTATGTATGCCTGCAAATTGATGTGTCAACCTTTACCCATGATTTACTCGTTATGTCCCAGTGTGTGCGTCTAAATAAACTGTGTAAACAAAGATTCCAGCAGTCTGCATTGGTGCCTTGTAGACACAAGTGAATGAGTGTTTAGATTGGTCCGAACACGAACAGTACACCATTCGCGTTAATCACACTCTACACTTCTACTCCATATATACACCATCCTGCGTCGGTTGAATTGACCAAGTTTCGGGCCTGCTTCCCCTGGAGCCTTAGAGGGAAACTACTGTTTACAGCTGCCTTTGCCTTCCCTAACTTAGGACTAGGGTGAGTTACCCATTTACAGCTGGGTAGACTGGAGCATGCCTGATCTCAACAACTCTGTACACTACAATGGACATATACAGTAGTGGCACCACAAACAACATGCTACAGTGATTGATAGTGAAGCTTTACAGAAGAAAGAGAACACACCACACTTCTTTACAGACTGACACTTTACACCAACAATATCCACTGCAACGCGTTCAAAAAGCGTTCCCATAATGTGCATTTCTCCCAGTGTTGCTGGTGCAGTCCTATGCTTAGGAGCTACTCTTTGGCATTCTGGACAGGATCTTACATATCTCTTTATGTCCTCTGTGATTCCTTGCCAAAAGTAGTGACAGTCTATCCTTTGTCCAGTGGCCCCTATTCCCATATGTCCACTGAAGGATATAGCATGTCCTAGCGTCATAACTTTCTCCTTGTAAGATTTTGGCACTACTAGCTGTCCATGCCCTTTAGGTCCTGTTCCAGCTTTTATGTAGAGTAGGCCATTCTTCATGTAAAAGTCTCTTTTCTCTGGAGGGTTATGAGCTTTAGGTAATTTGCCAAAACTAGGCTTCAAGGTGCTGTCTGCTGCTTGAGCCTTTTTCATCTCTTCTGGGTGAGTATTGATAGGATTTTCCTCCATTTTCCTGGAGCTTTCCCTGGTCTGGACTGTTGCCATAACTACAGGTTTTATAGGTTCTCCAAGGAAAACATACCTACACCCCAAATGAAAGGGTAAATATGGTCGTCCATCACTGCTGCTTTGATTTCTCCTTCCACATAGCGAGATCTTATGTTGATTCGGGCTATGGGTAATGTCATGGTTCTTGCTCCCTTGATCGGTCCTCTGATTTCCACTGTTTCTGTGGTTATCTGGTCAGGACTCACTAGAGAAGAGCACACAACTGAATCAAAGTCCAATCCTGTGTCATATAAACACAGTACTTGAGTGCCATTCACGGTCACTTCCTCACAGACAGGGGGATGATGGAGGTCCTTCTGACTTACTGCCAGTTCCTTCCTTCCCTGTTTCCCTGTTGTAAGACATGCAGCATGATGAGGAGGATTCTTTCTTCTGCAGTATTGTGGTTACTCATTAGACAAGTTTTATACCACTTTCCTTCCTTCCGTTAAGGTGTCTTATCCGATCTTAGAAGGTTTTTTGTCCTTTTGGTCAAATCTTTGTTTGTTCCTTGTGGTATGGTCCTTTTGTTCATATTTGGAATAGTTTTGTGATGATTTGAAGTTTTCATCCTGCTTCTTCTTATTTCCTAATAATTCTGCCTGGGCTGCTTGATATCTCTCAGCAACAGTTACAATATCTTCCAATCTCTCTGCTCCTTGTTCCATGATAAACTTCCTCATTTCTTGAGGCATGAATTCTTTCACTTGCTCCATCATTATCGTTTCTTTCAGATCCTGACACTTTCCTAAACTACTCCATTTTTCCAAATAGGTTTCCAATCTAGCAGAGAATTGGTGATAGTTTTCTCCTGGAAGAAGTTTAGCTGTTCGGAAATGCTTTCTATACGATTCTGAGTTCTTTTCGTATCTCACAAGCAATGCCTGCTTCAGGATTTCATAATCTTCCTGGTCATCTCTTGAGAGCTTCAAATATACATCATAGGCCACACCTCTCAATCCCTGAGATAGTTTAAGACTCCACTTTTCTTTCACTGAGCCATAGGTAGTGGCAAGTCTTTCGTATCTATCCAGGTACGACTCAATGGCGTCTTCTTTCTCAACAAATGGGTCCAGATGAAAATTCATGGCCCTACTTGAGGTGCTTTGGCTAGAGCTACTCTCAGAGTGATCTTTTGCCTTCTCTCTCAGCTTCCAGTCTTTTGGCTTCTCTTTCAGCTTCTACTTGCAATTTCCTTTCCTCTCTATCCATGTGTTTGTCCACTTCTGTTGTGACATACTGAATAAGAGCATCACCTGTCATATTTAATTCCTTACCCATCTGCATGACCGCAGTTCTGAACTTCACTAAATCAGCCATGGCGTTACTTAGAGAGGGTATGTAACTTTACTATATCCAAATTATTGTAAATAAACTTAATTAATTTTATTGAACAAATAATTTCCGTGCAACTTTGTGAGCATCAACTATTTACCGAGTACTAAATGGTACTCCTCCTAAGAAAACCAAAAAAAAAATTCTATTTATGAACTATTTTTTCATAAAAATTTCTTTTTTTCTTTTGTTATCTATGGGTGGCACAAGATAGAGTTAGTAGATAGATGAATAGACTAAGTATGGCTCCAGATATATAGAAATATCCCAGGAACGAGCCCCCAGTGTAGCATGAGTTTTTATTGACTCTAGGATCAGTATAGTACTAACAATACAGAAATAGAATTTCTGCAGGAAAATGGTGAAGTCCCAGTGTATAAGAGAACTACTGGTATCACAAATTAGTTAAGGCTGTGGATGTTGGAAGATGGAATGCAATGGATTTGTACGTTTACATATGATTTACATATATATATATATATATATATATATATATATATATATATATATATATATATATATATATATATATATATATATATATATAAAACGTCTTCCAATTATAGGAACAAAAATATAGATATCAGCTGTGCTGTTAATTAAATATAGAAAATATATATATGTATCAGCTGTGCTGTTAATCTTGTCTCTCACTACGCTAAATCACTTTTTCTTCCTTGACCGTTAATTGATCACAATTGCCGACGGAAATGGTACTTATGTATACTCATCTCTTAGAACAGTTCTGTCCTTCCTAATTTGTTGCACACAACACCCGCTGATGATCGGTCCTTTAGTCCACCCAAGACTGAGGGAGACTAAGGATGTAGCTCCGGTACAATCACTGTGCTCCTGCGAAGTTCCAGGCAGCTGGATTGACTCGAACATACGACCTCAGGTTGGATGACACGAATAAACCTGTAACAAGGCAAAAACAGGGGCTAATTTCTGTCATCAAGCCCACCTATTTCTAGTGCATATGAGATGAGCGTGTGTCTCAGGTGTCTGCATGTAGGATGAATGACAACATGGCTCAGTATGATTTAGCAATAGCGAGACAAGACAGGTGTCTACTTGCAAAACATTATTTCTAATAATTCAATACATGAATACATCCAATAATTTGTACAGCTTGGTTTAAGTTTTCCTTCCACCCTTAATATACCAGGCCATCTCTGATAATGCTATACTGGCTGGTAAAATATATCCTAACAATATTGTTGTAGTTATATGAGTCCTAAAGGTTATATTCAGGTTGGATTTCTTCTTCTACAATCATACCAGGAAATACAATCCTTATACCTAATTCCCGAAGATATAATCAGTATACCCGATACATGCATGGTAAAACAAAATCTAAAGTTATATTAAATATATACAGGTGTAGGCTATTTTCTGCTGGTTTCCTTTTTCAACAGTCATACACAATCATTATGCATGATACTATAAAATACAATCATTATACAGGATATAGTCATAGGTTATATTCAGGTTGGAGTTATATGAGCCCTAAAAAGGACTGATAGGTTATATTTCAGGTTGGAGTTATATGAGCCATAAAAAGGACTGATAGGTTATATTTCATGTTGGTTATCGTTTTCAGCAATCATACCAGGAAATACAATCATTATACCTAATTCCCCAAGATACAATCAGCATACCTGATACATTCATAGTAAACAAAATATATTAAGTATATACAAGTGTAGGTAGTATAAATGACACACAAAAAATACAATCATTATATATCTGATGTAGGCCTATTCTCCTACCAGTTTATAGTAAGTTTACCTACCCTCTAAGATTAATACAAGCCAGATTTGGACTCGACTTTAGTGAAGCAAGAGTGCCCGGTCACGCAGGTAAGTAATAAATCAATGTTGACAGCTTTCTCTTTCCCCAGTCGGTCGTGCTGGCCTTCGTGTTTGTGTGTGTTTTTTTTTATAAAATGCGCCCGTTTATATAGGTAGACGCAAGGAATCTGCCAGTGCGTATCGAACTCTTTTGATTGGTTCTCGGCGGTTTCGTACATTCCGTGACCGAGTTCCGAAATACAGGGCTTATGCCTAATTTTATTCTGTCTGCCGCCATCTTGGGGGAACAAGATGGCGTATACTTTGTGTAATTTATTCTGGCTCAGAGTCTGTTGAACGTGGATTGGCTGGGCATACTTGTTAACAAAGAAGTGGGTTTACACACACGTTTTACGACACCATTCCCCAATTTCCAATACATCTCACATTACGCTTTACTCTCGTTATAAAGGTGTGACTGGGTAAAAGGTAGCTAATGGTAGTCCCATACCAGATACTGCCTTAGGGGGAGTGAAGTGTTAGTCTTCCCTATACCAGGTCAAGCTTGGAGAGGTAGGGTTGACTAGTTCCCTTCCTGGAGAGGTAGGGGTGACAAGTTCCCTTCCTGGAGAGGTAGGGGGTGACTAGTTTATTTCCTGGAGGGAGAGGGAGAGGTGACTTCCCTTCCTGGAGAGAGAGGTAGAGGTGACTTCCCTTTCTGGAAAGAGAGGTAGAGGTGACTTCCCTTCCTGGAGAGAGAGGTAGGTGGTGACCAGTTCCCTTCCTGGAGAGAGAGGTAGAAGTGACTTCCCTTCCTGGAGAGAGAGGTAGAGGTGACGTCCCTTCCTGGAGAGAGAGGTAGAGGTGACTTCCCTTCCTGGAGAGAGAGGTAGAGGTGACTTCCCTTCCTGGAGAGAGAGGTAGAGGTGACTTCCCTTCCTGGAGAGAGAGGTAGAGGTGACTTCCCTTCCTGGAGAGAGAGGTAGAGGTGACTTCCCTTCCTGGAGAGAGAGAGGTAGAGGTGACTTCCTTTCCTCGCTGTTGTGTCCTTCCCTAACTCACGAGCAGAGTCAGGTACTCATTTACTGATGGTAGACTGGAGCGTGACGCCACCATTTTTCGAACCCAGTACCTTTGCCGAGAGAGACCAGTGCTCTAACCACTGTGTGGATCGGAATCTCAGGATGGGAATAGTTCACAGTTTATTCCTACTATAATACGACATGTTCCCTGTGGTTCTCCGTGTCTCTGTGGAGGCAAGCACTAGAATCGCCTTTCTTTTAGGCATGTCGTAAAAAATGATTAATGTATAGCTAAGGAAGAATTTTACAACATCCCTATGTGAAAACATAGCTGCAAAAGCCACCATTACAAAGAGCTGTTAAATTACTTTGTCGTAGTTTTTCTGCAAAGGGGAGGGGGGGGGCGATTTCTGAAGTGATCCATAGCACCTACAGCGAAGGAAGAGAAAAAGAAGGTAATCGATATTTAGCCAGGGCTATCTATATCTATGGCAAACTACTGAATGAAAAAAATTGCCTAGAAAAATCACAAACAGCCAATAAAAGCTGGGGTTGATTGCCACGTCCTGTAAAGGATAAGCAACTGACTTATCTATATCTAAAATTTTATCCGTCAAGTGTTAGGTCTACAATACCGCCTCCTTATCTCCCCCAATACAAGCAAAATAATTCTTGTTTAACTAATTTGATATCCAGTTTGCGTCTTCGCTAGGTCACACATTCAACAACGTGTTATAACCGCTCGTGGAGCGGGTAACGGCATCATGTCAAACAAATTGCCACAAAAACCACCGTTACAAGAGCACGTGATTGCTTGTGCAGACTTCCTGCATGGGGAACAAGCTGCATTTGTGGCTCATTGCTCTGTAAATAAATCAAAGGAAATGATATTACAAGCGCAGTAAAGAAGCCCCATTTCATATAGAAAAAATGCAATGATAACACAAAGCGTTCAGGTGAAAACTCTACGCTAGTAATTATAATAATAAAAGGCAAAAATTAGGTTAAAAAAAGCAACAGTTACAAAGGCTAACGAAGCCTACTTAAAGAAACATTCGTAACAGATATAGAATCAAACGTTAGAATATAACATTAGCACCTACATAGAACTAGCGAACAATCTTCAATATTCTTTCGCTGCGTACGACTCATTTTCATTCTAGTTCTGCGCTCTGAATACAATATTTTGTCTGCTGTGTTGCGGATCTGCGCAGTGAATAACCAAGACTTCTCAATGACCTACCACCTTCAAGATTTTGTATCATGTGATCAAATCATTCCACAGGTAAAACAATCTCTTCAACAGTTACCGTACGTAACATACTTCTCTTTATCATCCGAACTTTCTAACCAAGCTCTCACTTCTGAAAGTTCATTCCAGTCTTGCAGACGTAGTTTTTACCCAGGGATTTCATTCAATCGAAGCGTGGTCTAGTAAACTATATTTATGTCAGCAAGTATTATATCTTCTGCCATTTCTTATTGATTTATGTACTTCAATGTCAATGTCAAGGTAGTCACTTGATCGGTGATGGTGTCACGGGAAGGTCAGATTGTAAAGCGGGTCTCCCGATGTTTGTTGATGATGGCAGATGATTGGGTGGCGTCCCAGACACTCTGGTCTTTCCTACCTTTCTCCCCCTTGTTAATAACATGGCAGTTGTGATAGACTGTTTTTTGTATATTTGTTGGGGTGTTTTTTTTTAAGGGGAGAGCACACACACACACATACATTCCCACAATTTTATTGTTTTTTATTTACTGTATTTGAACTGAGTAGAGTGAGAAGATGATACCATATTTTGATATCGGAAATCAAAACGATTATCTTCAGTTAATACACCATAAATCCTAATTATAACCCATCATGGGTTGAACGGGATTTTTTTTTCTTAAAACAAAAAAAGAAAATTAGGCCACTACTCATTTTTTAACAATCCATTTTAAGAATCTTACTACCTCCCTTCTGGATTTGCTTCTACTGTCATCTTATAAATATGGATGTTAAACAGTGTGGATGACCGAACACATCCTTGTCACGCTCTGAAGTTAACCTCAAACATGTTCGTGTAACTAATACAACAACAAAATACATCGAAACTATAAGAACATACAAGTTGATAAATTAAAACTGTAGAGCAAATAATATCCAGATTTTTGTCTTCACAATGACAGATGCTGGAGGATATTCATTCATTCATTTATTTCATTCACTACCCTTCAGCTCCTCCTTGAGTACAGACGTTCAACAAGTTGACGCCAAACCATCTTGTCCTGTGTCATCCGTTCAAGAAATTTTCATGTCTTCTTTACTGCGTTGCCTTCAAGTCTGTCCTAACTAGTATCAAGTCTCCTAGTAAAAGTCTCAGGTCGAGTCCGCAAGTCCCTAACACTAGCTTTCAAGTCAGTCCAGAGTCGAGCCTCATTTTTGGTCTAAAACTGCTAACAGCCACAATCGGATGGGTGTGGAAAAAAAATCGAAAAAAGGTAATTCGTCTTACGAGGACAAAAGACAAAGAAAATAGCCAACGTTACGACCACAAGGCCTTCGTCAGGGAAAGGAAAGAAAGTGAAGGCTAGATAGGACACATAAGAACCTTTTTTTCGATTTTTTTTCCACACCCATCCATTTTACTCCACGTCTTACAGCAGTTCCCCAATCACACGTAATCGAACAATCATATCGATTACTATAAATAATAATGAAAAATAATAATATCTAGATTTAGTATTTTTACTATCTTATTGATGGGTCGTTTTTAATCGATCAAAGTTATGTTTCTGTATTACATTAAGGAAATATTATCTTTTCAATCTAGCTGCTCCTTTCGCAGCCTATAACGGAACAGATGAAATAATACTTGATCAGCACTAAGTCTCATGGGTTGTTTAAATGACCTTTGCTCCAGATTTTTTTGGTCCGCCCCTCTCTGACGTTAGGAAAAATTTTCGCCTCGTAGTACGGATTGTTAATTTCCATAGTCGAGGAATGTTAATATTTAGAAGGTCGCTGCGTCTCCCTGAAGTTTGTTTAACAACAGTGTCCAATTATGTCTGATAAGCTGAAGGAAATTTTGTGTTTACGCAATGGAATTTTTTTTCTGGGAGGTATCGCGTTAAGCAAAGCCATTTTCGGGTTCTCCTTAATTAAGAGTGCACTATGAATGAGTCTGCGGTAGCATAGTGGTTAGTGCACTGGCTTCCTAGCGCAGTGGTCTATGGTACGATCCCCAGATGAGGTGGGATTTTTTTAGGCCACAAACGGCTCCTGGGTCGACCCAGTCCCAAATGGGTACCAGTGCAACTCTGGGAAGGTTAAGGTGGCCGGCGTGATGCTGACCACATCACCCCTAGTGTGCCGAGGGTCAAGAAAATATGGGCCTAACACCATATTCCCAATATGCCTCAATGGGCGTGTAACGGGATCCTTTACCTTTTTTTTTATGAATGAGTCGATTTGCCTAAATTGGCAGGTATCGATTCCAGTCGCTAATATCGAATTTTGAGTCGAGTCGCTGTGGTGACTTAAGTCAGACTCGAGTCTGAGTCGATTTACTCGAGTAGACTACATTGATAAAGCTTGCTTTTGTGGCTGGATGAAGTGCCACCACATGGATAACGCTAGTTCTTGCTTCACCGTAACTGTGTGTATATCAGAGCACGTTGTAAAGGTGTATTGGTGTAACTGGTCAACTCTAATAACCGGGCACAGTGTCAGGTATACAGGTCACCTTGTCCTGGAACACAATGAGGCCCCGACAAGCATGCATTGTTGATAATGAGTGTTACAATAAATTTCAATACGCGAATGTGTAGACTGTTCTGTGGAGTTGACTGAAGGTTCAAACACTCATTCATGCGTATCTAGAAGTTACTGATGCAGACTACTGTGAACGTTTCAATAGTTTAATTTGACGCACACACTTGGACAGAACGGGTACAGTTACAGGCACACAGGTCGACATCAATAGCATATTGTTGACCCACGGTGTACAATAATAAATTGGCATTCATGTTGAAGAAAATCACAATGGAACGTCAGCATACAAGCATTCAGAGTTCCATATCTTATATAAATATTCATCAGGCCTTACTGACTGATCATGTCAGTTAATATACAATGTTCCCACCTGATTCCTAGACCGAACCTGTGTAGCATAAACGTAACTTGCACTCTAGCGAAGATTCCGTTAAATACAGTTCAGCCAATATTTCCTGAGAAAACGTTAAACTACCAATAGTAGGTTTTCCTTTCATAAGTATGATCTCTTTATCATCACCTGATAATAAGGGCGTCCCTGTTCTCTGGTAAATGATCAACAATAAATAGCATTCCAAAATGGCTTCTAGTCTTGTGAGCCTCGCTCACGATAATGAGACACAATGAAGCTTCAATAAAGATGCAGTTCATGAACATAACTGTTTCTATAACATTCAGCATATTCCTTCCTCATAGTTGCTGCATATATTCATAATCAGTGCTGCTAGATAACATGTCGTTCCGACATACTGACATGGTTCAATTCATGTGGCTGTCTGCCCATATTAAGCCTAGGAATGGAAAAAGTTCGGTAAACAGTTCTTTACCTTGGCATAGGAAAAAACCACTAGCAAACACAGAAAAACGCTCTTCTCCTGGCGTTATGGAATGAACACTAAGGAACTCATGGATTTAACCATCCCAGAAGAAATTATCTTCGTTCCCATCATCAAAAAGAGATCACAAACTTTAAACAGGTCTAAGACATGACTCCCCGCCATAGGCTTCTACAACCGAAGAACTCCCTAACGTATCTTCATGCGCCGAAAAGCACCTGACCCCAAAATACAGTTCAAGGAAAATAGTCCGACACAGACATACAAAGATAACCCGATATAAGACCGAATCGTCTCCAACAGACACTGAGTAACATAGACTCGGACCATAAACATCCCTGCATAAACCTAAGCAAGAATAATCTGTTTTCTGTCCGAACAAAGAATAGATCAACGGAGTCTAGATCCATCCGCCAAATCGATATTCTAGAGAGATCACCCACACAACAAAAGCATCAATTAATCATGGGTGATATAACTTTGACCATGAGAGCATTTCAAAATAAATACTGTCCATATCAAATAGTCATACAATACATTTGTATGCCTACCTACCTACAGTAATCCGTGCGTCGCATAATTCCATACAAAAGAATATGTGCGCAACAGATTACCACGCCACCCGTGTGTTGCCGGGGCCCGAAAGGGGAGCAAAGAATAGTAACACTGCACCCTACCACGCATGTCGTAAAAAGCGACTAAGGAGGGTTGGGCATGGGGCGGCTGTTTACCCCATCCCGTAAAAAACTTCGCACAGTGGGCTGATCACCTGCTTGCCAACCAATCTGATTACGGAAACAACGATAGATTGTTTGGTCTGTTTTTGTTCCACAAAGACGCCACTAGGCGTGGTGGAAACAGCAATAGATTGATCAATTTGTTGTTGCCCTAAGACGCCACTAGGCGTACTGGCCACATACTGCTTTGCCGGTTGGTGGCTAAGGATGGAAGAAGAAGAAGATTACCACACCCCCCGGGGGAAAAAATGGAACTTTTTTTTTATTAAATGCATCTAAGAGCAACATACAATTGGCTCACAACGCACGAATAACAATGCGCAGATGATAAGCATTCCAAACAAATATAACGCCTAATGTGAGGCTAAGTCGTCATATGAAACGACAAGTGAGAATATATCTCAAGATCTCAGAGAAAGTATTTCTCTAAGTATAAATATTTCCAGAGAGGTGTCACCAACGCCTACTACACTACTGACAATGCCACAATTTATACAATAGTTTATCCAATAATTTCATATTAGATATCTTAAGTTCATGATTACCAAAGAAGAAAACATTAAAAAGACTCGGCGGTGAATATACATCAATGAACCGCTAAGTAGTGATACAATCAATATATCATACATTACATATGTGTACATATTTTAATATGGAGAGAAAAAAACTGTAGTAGAGTTAAACCTGTTAGAAATCTGAGGATCTAACAGCTAGGTGGAATCATGTGGGCATCTAGACAAAATATCTGCCATCACATTTTCTGAACCACGGATAGCTCGCACCGAAAAATGAAAAGGCTGAAGAGCAATCGCGTATCGCGTTGATCTCGCGCTCTTCAGATTTTTACTTTGAATCGCTGTAAGAGCTGTCTGGTCAGTTTCTACAATGAAATGCGCGCCAAGAAGAAATCTTTGAAGTTTAAGAATTGACCAAACCATAGCCAATAATTCACGGTCTAGGACCGAGTAATTCTTCTCTGCGGCATTTAGTTTTCGAGAAATATACATCACAGGATGCAGAGTTCCAGAGTACTCTTGCATTAGTGCCGCTCCAATCCCTGTGGATGAAGCGTCACTACGGAGAACAAATGTCTTATCTTTAGTAGGTAACACTAAAATAGGTGCAGTAGAAAACATAATTTGATCTTATCCAAAGAGGATTGACATTCTTGAGTCCAATTGACTATATTAGGAGACCCTTTCTTTAGCAAGGAAGAAAGAGGTGCCATGATCGAAGAAAGATTCGGAATGAATCTTCCATAAAATTGTATGAGACCTAAGAGACTTCGCACTTGCTTTTTAGTCTTAGGAATAGAAATGTTAAGTATTTTACTTGTATTATGGTCCTCTGTCTTTAGGAGACCATGACCGACACGGTGACCTAAGAAAGCAATTTCGCTAAAACCAATACAGGCTTTAGAGGGTTTCGCTGTCAGGTTATACTCGCGTAGAGTAGATAGTAATTCAACTAACCCTGAATAGTGATCTTCCCAAGTATCGCTGAAAAGACAGATGTCGTCTAGGTACGCAATGACATCTGACCGATAAGATAGGATTCGACGCATCATGCGTACGAATGTAGCTGGTGCGTCCATAAGGCCGAAAGGCATGAAATTCCATTGAAAAAGGCCTCTAGGCGTAGAAAAAGCAGTAAACGGTTTGGCGCGTTCAGATAGAGGAACTTGCCAATATCCTTTGGACAAATCTAGTTTAGTGAAAAAATGAGATTTAGAAAGCCTAGTAAGTAGCTCTTCTAGTAAAGGCATAGGTTCAGCATCAAACTTCGTAACTTGATTCAATTTGTGATAGTCAACGCAAAGACGTATGTTATTGTCTTTTTTTCGAACAATAACCATCGGCGAAGATTACGCAGAAGTGGATGGTTCAATTATTTTTAAATCTATCATCTCATCCAACTCCTTCTCAACCTGTGCTTGAAAATATATAGGAATAGGATAAGGTCTGACTCTAATAGGATTATGGTCAGTTAGAATAATGTCATGTTCAATGACATGAGTTTGTCCAGGGATGTCAGTAAGGACATCCTGAAATGTTTGTAACATAGCCGAAACTTGTCTTTGTTCTCCTAGAGATAAATCAGGAGAAACAGTAACGTTTTTCCATGATTCACTAGAATGAAGTGGAATCATCGGAAGCGGAAGATTAACATCCGAAAAACTCGTTTCCTCATCCTGTATTATGGACAGTGATGAGTAATGACCATGTTGGACTGGTTAATCGTCCGTTGCCTGGAAAATAGGCTGTAAATAATCCGGACGTTCATGGAATTCCGTAAGCATATTGATGTGGAAGGTTTTATGCTTTCCATCAATATCGACAATGTAGTCAACATCGGAAATTTTCGAGATTATATCGTACGGACCTTTCCAAGAAATAAGAAGTCTGTTTTCCCTACAAGGTAGCAAAACAAATGCTTTGTCACCAGGACAAAGTTGTCGTAAGGTTCTTTTCTTATTGGCAAATTGTCTTGCCTTCTGTTTAGCAAATTCAGAAGAAGAAGTTGCCAATTTGCATGCTTCGATAATCTTTTGCCTCAGCGCGATGACATATTCGTAAGAAGATTTTGTGTCATCGGTAATATTATCAGCGGTTATGAGATCATGAAGCAAAGACATAGGGCCGCGCGGTCGCGCGCCAAAGACACGTTCAAAGGGAGAAAATCCTGTATGTTCATTGGGGACCTCTCTGTAAGCGAAGAGGGCCGCGGGTAAAACCCTATCCCAATCTTGAGGATGATCCTCAGTTATCTTCCCTAGTAAGTTCTTAAGTGTTCTATTTAGCCGTTCGACCATCCCATTGGACATAGGATGATAGATACTACTCAAAGATCTCTCTATCTGTAGAGTAGACATTACTTGAGACATGGTATCCGATATTAGTTGGGTGCCATGATCTGATAATATTGTAACCGGAATGATGATCATATTAGTAGTTTAGTAATTATCCGTTAAATAATTTCAGTACGCAAGTTATTGATGACGTAATTTTCACATAGCCTCTTATCGACATTTTAAAATAAAGACTTCTAGACAGTTACAGGAAATGATACGAGACCTGAAAACCTCTAAACAGAATTAAAAATACCCTCGAATAAAAGCTTATACCATTCGCTATCATAGAAACTTGTGTAGAAACTTGTGACGTAAATATGACATCGACAAAACTAGTGGAATATCCATCTTAACTAATGGCTTCGCCAATGAAATAGTTCATCTCAAACATATCCGTATTGACTGACAAATCAAAGTAACTTCCCCCCAAATAGTCTTAGGAACCAGTTTGTATATACTGACGGCCCAAAACCCTTAGCAAAAAGAGAGCCAAACAAGAGTCAAAGAAGAGTCAAAGCAGAGTAAAAGCCAAATTCCGCTGGACTGAAGATTGCCAAAAAGCATTTGAGTACCTGAAGACAGCCTTAACCACCGTACCTTTTCTAGCCCATCCAGACTTGAACAAGCCCATGATTATATACACGGACGCATCAAACACAGCAGTAGGCGCGTGCCTTGTACAAGACAGATCACCAGACGAACCGCAAGTGATAAAAAATGTTCCAAACGAAAAACCGATAGCCTTCCTTTCCCACACATTAAGCCGAACACAGAGGAGATGGACTACGACAGAGAAGGAAGCCTATGCAATCCATTACGCCCTCCAGAAATTCGATTTTTATATCCGTGGAACCCAGGTTATCATCAGAACAGATCACCAACCACTTGTAAGCTGGCTAACTAAGACTGCAGAGCAACCCAAGAAACTCCAGACCTGGGCGATAAATCTCCAAAGTTACAATACAACCATTGAGTATATTCCTGGAAAGTTGAATACGTGTGCTGATCTTTTGTCCCGAATTCCATATTCTGACACCAATGAACCAGACTCCCCACTCCTTGAATCTACATCGGACATCGACGATAACACAAAGGAAATTCATGCCATAGACTCTCAAAACTCAAGACAAAACGATGAAGAGGTAACAACCCAAGAACCTGAACTACAACATGGAACCACATTTGATTTACCACCAGACAACCAAGGAACAGAAACGTTTGAACAGAATATCGACTTTAAGAAAGAACAATTGAAAGATGAAACATTAGTTAAGATCATTACACAGGTTCGTACAAATCCAAAAGAGAAGAAAGACTACATCATTCTTTCGGAAGATAATATCTTGTATCATATTGGCTCTAGAGACAATGGTACTCTACAAAAATGTATACCCAAATCGCTAGTTCCAAAAGTATTACAACAGTTTCATGACGAAAACGGGCATTTTGGAAGAGACAAGACTCTAGATGTGATCCTAAAACGTTATTACTGGCCCACGATGATTAAAGATATCATAGAGTATGTTGGGACATGTAGGGTTTGCAAGCTAAGAAATATGAGAACTATTCGAGCCCCTATCCAAGAAATGTCTTATCCGCACTACCCAATGGAAGTTATTAGCTTGGATTTATCTGGACCTTACCCCACAACTTTAGGAGGACACAGATACATTTTACACATCGTAGACCAATACACGGTATGGCCAGAATGTTTTCCCTTAGAAAATGCCACATCAACCCTCATCACTGATGTTTTCCTACAACAATTTTTACCACGACATGGATGTCCCAAGCGTGTAATCACTGATAACGGGAAAAAATTCGTAGGAGAGCCCTTTGCTTCAACTCTCAAAAGGTTAAATATCAAACATACTACGACTGCATACTACCATCCGCAGTCAAATGGGAGAAATGAGCGAATGCATGCCACCATGCACGATATAATAGCCAAGTTTATTGCCGGACAGGGTCAATACTGGGACCTATATATCAATTAAGCTTTAGAAGCAATTCGAATTAATATCAATGATACTACTGGATTTTCACCGTTCTACCTGCTTTACGGAAGAGAACCAACTTTTCCACTAGATAATCTTTTGGCGCCACAGAGAAAATATTTTGGCGAATGTCCTATCCAAATTACGCTCCAACAGAAGCATAGAGCTCATGTAATAGCCCATCGGAAAGTAAGAAAAGCCTTCGAAAAAATGCACGAATTAAGAACAAAACAGCAAAACTCCAAGAGTTTAAGCCTGGAGATTTGGTTTATTTTCGGAAACATGTGCGAACGAACAAATTTGATAACCATTGGATTCCTGGTTTTAAAGTGTTGGAACGAAAATCGACAACCAATTACATCCTGTGGAATGAAGAAAGAGATAACACAACGAAAGCTCATGTGTCCCAGATGCGTCTTGACGACCACAGACCACTCACTGTCACGAAAAAACAAGCTGATAGACCCACGAGATTGTCTACCCTAGCGCAACCTCCCTCATCTTCCACTGATGATGAATTACCCAACTCAGATTCCTCCTCCCATGACTCCGATATCCCTTCACAGAATTTGGATACGTTCGTCAAACGTATTAGAGATAACAGAGATTCATCTTCTAGTGAAAACAATATCCCTCTGCAGGAGCTAAGACAACGCCTTATTCAACGTCAAGAGAGAGGTCATGCGTCTTCCAGTAAAGAGAATATACCTTTACGAGAATTACGACAACGTCCTATACAACAGAAAGAGAGCTTTCCAGACGTTACAAAATTTCGCAATCCTAACCCACCGATCGACCTGATTATCAATCATCTCAAATGGCTCCATTGTATGATGAAGAAACACCAGATATTCTTCACCCAGACACAGATTCGATGACCAGTGCATCTAACTCTACTTTGTGCGGTATGGACGAATCAAGAAGGACACCTGATAAACGGAAATACGAGCCTTCCTCTTCAGATTCCACCCCTCTAGCCAAACTACCGAGATTGCCGCAAGAGCACATTTTTATTAAACCTACAAAGCAAAGACGTCGTACAAATCCCCAACGCTTCTCACACGATGTCGACATGGTTAACGACGATACTTCACTCCCTACCCCTACGGTTAATATTTTACCAAATGTTTCACCTCGCATGGATAAATGCATGCTTTTGTCCCAAATGATGTCGTTATTAGCTAACAAGCTGTGACTGGAATTTCGAGGAAATGTTTCCACACTTCCTGCTCGTTGGACTTTACATAAACCTTTGCGTTGCTACGGAAACCTTATTACTTCGTGATTCAACTATATACGAGTTTGCAAAGGAAGTATCTGACTCTTCGTCGTCAAGAACAATCAAAATCACGATTTGTATAAAATGACATTTCTGAATTGATGAAGCCAAATTCGGTAGTACCTCTATTGACTTACCACAAATCCCTCGTCTGGATTTATATCAAGTGAGGATTTCCATTAGCGACCTTCACGTCTTCTCTTTACTCCACCAGACGCCAGAGAGCAAACCGCCCGTTCATTGGGATGCCCTAGCGTTTCTATTCCGGACTACAACCGAGTTTTCTATGCTAGATTCTCAGTACAAACACTATCGAGTCACCAACAGATTATATGACACGTTGTGAATAAGTCGTGCCGGTTTTAATAGTACTTATTCCGCAGTACAAAATACATGTAAACAGATCAAACCCATAGTGTCTTGAATATTAGTATTCACACCTTAACGACTATACGTGACTTTACAGCGGGGTTGGATCGCTATTATCACATGACACGATTGAATAGCTCATATGATTGGACATGTTCAAATTTTCCGTTTATAGTTCAAGATTTTTTTTTGACCAGTGTTATAGTTTTTCAATTCTTAAATTGCATTTGATCCTCCCAGCATCAGATGACACACATTAAGGATTTTCGCCGCATTGTGTTGAGTACCCTCATTTCCCCACATACGCGTTTCGATGATTAGTAATTTTATTTGTTAAAATTTAAACTGTTGCGGACAATTTTGATGTTTGGATGTCTTCATATAGATTGACCGGTATGCATACATTCACCTTATATCGACCGTGCGTTTTCATGATATCCCCTATGTTCCCTCTTATGTATTATAAAGATGTATACCATTGTTTTACTAGATTTGAAAGTTTGTTGGGTTATTAGTTGATAGAACTAGGAAAGTGTCTCTCTTTGAGATACATTTTTGTAGCATGGGGACGTATATGTAACCGGAATGATGATCATATTAGTAGTTTAGTAATTATCCGTTAAATAATTTCAGTACGCAAGTTATTGATGACGCAATTTTCACATAGCCTCTTATCGACATTTTAAAATAAAGACTTCTAGACAGTTACAGGAAATGATACGAGACCTGAAAACCTCTAAACAGAATTAAAAATACCCTCGAATAAAAGCTTATACCATTCGCTATCATAGAAACTTGTGTAGAAACTTGTGACGTAAATATGACATCGACAAAACTAGTGGAATATCCATCTTAACTAATGGCTTCGCCAATGAAATAGTTCATCTCAAACATATCCGTATTGACTGACAAATCAAAGTAACTTCCCCCCAAACAGTCTTAGGAACCAGTTTGTATATATTGACGGCCCAAAACCCTTAGCAAAAAGAGAGCCAAACAAGAGTCAAAGAAGAGTCAAAGAAGAGTAAAAGCCAAGAGCCAAAGCCAGGTCATTCCGGATAGTCCAAGAGCCTTAGGTTCCTAGCAGATTTGCTGACCGCCACTTTATATTGGCAAGAGAATAATGGCTAACCTGACCCCTAGCCCTATGACAACATATACTTCAGGTTGGTAAAAGGTCTCGACTTAGACTTACGCATAGTAGACAGGATGAAATAGATATACATAAGCTCATCAAAATGCACTAATGGATTTTATGAGATGATTTCGTATGAAGAAACGAATGTTACTGAACTGATAATAGGATCATCTTGTAATTTACCGCCATACATCTGAAAGAAACCAAAATAAACTTTTCATATACAACGTCGGACTTTGCTTAAAATGCTGTTGGAACTTGTTGAGTTTGACTTGCACATTGTTTAGGAACTCTATAGGGAAAAAATGGACCGTACTGCCTTTTATATTACATTGTGATTACTTCCAACTATCAAAATCTGAATACGAACCTGGATCCCGTACCCTTTGATCAAGTTAAACAATACCTCTGGAGGATCATCCAGTTAACTCAAACTTGACACAGCAACCTTAAATATATTGATACCGCCAACTTTTCCGACGGATTATTCATTTATATAGAAGAATGTTAAATTAAATGAAATAGAACCCCAAACCAGTTTTACCCCTAAAATACTATCTATGTGAATACGGGCACAATATTTCTCCGGGGAATCCCAGACGAGAAAATATAAGCCAACGAGCATCTGCAATGTCAGCAGTAGTAATGCTCTTCAGAGGGATAGCCTCTGGCCAACGTGTGCACATGTCCACACACGTTAAGATAAACTGATGTCCTCTAGCAGATTTGATCTTAAATGGACCAATGATGTCTATCGCCATTTTCTGAAATGGTCGAATAGGGATGTCTGCAGCCTGAAAAGGTGCAGCATGGCGTGGACCTTTGGATTTGACTTCTTGACATATCATACAAGATCGACAATAAATCCGTATGTCTTTGTTCACAAAAGGCCAAAAGAAAGCCGCAAGAACTCTAGATTTAGTACGGGTAAAACCCATATGTCCAGCACACTGAGAGTCGTGTGCGTGTTGCAAAATTTTAACTCTCAAATTTTTGGGCACAAGAATTTGAGAATGAATGGACTTAGTTGAGTCTTGTACCATACGTACAAGTACGCCATTCTTCATTGTTATCCAAGATTTATGATTTGTATCCTTATTTGGATCACCTTTTGTTGCAAGAGTGAAGAATTTCTTTAGAGTCGGATCATCTTCTTGCTGTTTTATAAACGATTCACGAGAAATTACCAAGGGATCATCTTGGTTATGCACTTCATTATCTTCAGTAGGTGAAGTTTGAGGCATATTAAGAGCTTGAGCTCTAGTGACTACAGCATTAGCGGTTTGCATATTCTGTTTTTCCCAAACGGAAATTTGTTGCGGAGTGCATTCTTTGACTCCGTGAATATGACCGATGATAAGATCAGCGATCGGATTCGGCAGTGTCGCATGAAAATATAATTAATAGTAGGTAAGCTTGACAGCTGTATAGGCGTGATGGACAATAGTGCACACGGACGTGTGATAGTGGTGCGCAAGAGAGATAGGCAGAAGGCACAGGCTGAGTCAGTGAGTTCTTCACTAAGAAAACCACACACACAGCTCTTCTTGTTTTCTCTGGCGACAATATTACTCTTTTGCACACACTGTGTCACTCACAAATAGTAGGGTAAAGAAGTAAAGTTAGATTGAGGATTTGGTAGTCTGAACTGAACGAACAATCCTATCGAGGTTAACTCAATTTTATTCAATTTAGAAATGTAAATAAATCAATAAGGATTTTTACAGCAAATAATAATAAAGATTATCACGAGAAAACAAACTCACAACAATTTGATGATTTTAAAGAAGAAAAAAATTATTACACCAATAGTGAAAACAAGGATTTTGAATTAATTGTGTTAGTAAAGTTCCCGGCAGGCCTGATAGGCTTTTGCTGGAAAATATGAGAAATACTGTTTGTGTGTAAATGAATGTTTGTTCCTTTGTTCCTTTGGTGTGAATGTTGGAAACAACTTATATCCTGGGGTTCTCTTGGAAAAATATATCGTAATCCAATGCTTGAAATTAACTTCACTGTTCGAATAAGGTATCCACAAAGGGCACAGAATCTGAACACGATTTTGTAAATCCAAGATTGGGGTAACGACTTCACTGTTCGAATATGGTATCCACAAAGGGCACAGAATCTGAACACGATTTTTATAAATCCAAGAAAGGTGTAACGTATCCACAGTTGATGCGATATCCACAGATAACGAATTTGCTTCCAAAGGTGGGATGGAGGGTTAAAATGGGTGGAGTATGGTAGGGTGATGGTTGTTAAGGGTAATATCTGGTGTTGAGAATCGTTGCAATAATTGCAGTAATTGAAATGATTGAAATAATTGAAATAATTGAAATAATTGAAGGGAATTATTGTGACTGGTGGACGAGGACTATATGGCCACTGGCCAAAGGTAACCTCTTTTCAGCAATACGAGACAAGACTTGCACTGCGTAAATCCGCTCCGGAATTTTAGTCTGTTAAGTTAAACTAGAGGGCACTATGTGTGTTTAACTCAAGTCTCCCTATGCATAGTTTTTTACTTTACAAGGCTAAGACGTGCGTGGAAATTCCTAACGAACGTGAACGCTGCTTGACCGTATCTTCACGAAAAGGCAAGTGCTCCGAAACTTTAGGATAGACTGAAAATACAGAGCAGTAATACTCTCTTACAGCATGCTATCACCAAGTGAAGTCTAAACTAGTTTCTTAAAGACAGAAAGAAAGAAAGAATTATTTTCGATTTACCCGCTACATTTTAAACGTTCCCACGATAGCAAAAGTCTCGCTGCAAATTAGTTTGCATATAGAATGTCACTAGTACGTGCTGTGGTTCCGAGCTCAGAAGTTTTAACAATGAGGAAGAAGACAGGCCATAAATTTCTAGACAGACGAGTCTGGAAATTCCTAACGAACGTGAACGCTGCTTGACCGTATCTTCACCTGGGTTAAGGTGGGGAAAAGGCAAGTGCGTGAGAAACATTTTTTCCGAAACTTAGGATAGACAGAAAATAAAGCAATATACAGGATGGACAGAAAATTTCAAATATGCAAATTATCTTCACTCTGCGACAGATACCCCGAACTTAAGTTAGTTGCCCAACTAAATCAGAGAGAGAGATGATAATTTGGCTTGTGTGTATCATTCCCGGTGTCGTCCATTAGTTCCTTCTTTGTACTTCTTCCGAGGTTTCCTCAGATTGTTTCTTATCTGCTGGCGTTAGAAGATTATTTTTCTCCACCACTAGCGAGTTCCTCTACTGAGTGTCTGCTTAAAAAATCTGCTCCTACATTTTCAGGACCTGGGATGTACTCGACCCTGAAGGAATAGACACTTAGCAAAATAGCCCATCGCATTACTTTTGCATTTTGGTTTTCACAAGCTGCTAGAAACGTGAGGGGTGCGTGATCCGTTTGCACGACAAATGAGACTCCATAAAGAAATTCGTGGTGCTTTTTTACTCCCGCCACTAGAGCCAAGCATTCTTTTTCAATGGTTGAATAGTTGCGTTCTGCAGCGTTCAATTTTCGGCTAGCATAGGCCACGGGAAAAAGCATTTCCGGGTAGTTTTCATCAGCTTGAAGCAATGTTGATCCTATTCCAAGATTACTGGCATCTACTCTTAGCACAAAGGTCTTTGTGAGGTCAGGGAGGCGTAATATGGGCTTCGTCGTCAGCTTTTCTTTGAGTGTGGTGTAGGCGCTCTCACATTGAGCCGTCCATGTTACCTTTTCAGGTTGACCTTTCTTTGTGAGGTCAGTCAACGGTGCAGTCAAACTATTAAAGTTCTCAATGAACCGTTGATAATAACCACAGAGTGACAAAAACGACCTAGTGTCCTTTTTCGTTACGGGTCGCTTTGCATTACGGATTTTGTCAACGTTTTTCTCTACTGGCCACAAGCAACCATGAGTGATCGTATGTCCTAAAAATTCAAGTTCTCTGAATCCAATCAGACACTTGCTTGGGCGCGCTGTTAAACCAGTTTCCTTGAGCCGCTTGAGGAGCAGGGCTAACGCTTCTTCATGTTCTTCAAATGTAGCCGTTGCGATGAGAATATCATCCATAAAATTATGAATGGTATTGCTTTGTAAAGGGTGTAATAGTTTTCTCATCATCCGGGTAAAAGCTCCAGGTGCATTATGTAATCCAAAAGGCATTACATTGAACGTGTAATGTCCGTCACTGGTACTAAAGGCGAGCAATGGTCTAATCTCTTCCTTTACCGGAATTTGGTAATAGCCTTTACTAAGGTCTATTTTAGAGAAAATGGTTGCTCTGCTCAGCTTTGTAAAGAGTTCATTAGGGCTCGGTAATGGTTCTGGTTGGAACTCTGTTACAGTGTTGAGTAACCTATAATCGATGCATAACCAAGTTTCCCCGTTGGGTTTCTGTAGAAGCACTACACTTGAACTGTATGGCGATGTCGATTCAGAGATTATGTTATCTTGCAGTAGCTTGTCAATCTCTTCTCGTAAAGCGTTGGCTTTAGCGTATGGGACTGGGTAAATCTTAGTCCTGACAGGCTTAGGATCTAATACTTTTATATCAAACTCCAAGAGGTTGGTTAGTCCCGGTTTATCGGTGAGCACTTCTGAATATTCAGCCAACAGTTGTCTTACATCATGCTGTTGCGATTCAGTTAATGTTTCACAGAGCTTCACATCCGTGTGTGATTCTTCCTGTTTTAGCGGGTATTCAGCATATTCGTGGGGGTCATTATCCGCTTCCATTGCAACCGCTAAGGTCAGGAAATGTGCTTGAGGAGCAGCGAGGCGTTCCATGTACTTTTTAAGTAAGTTAACATGATAAATCTTTTCCTTCCCTCGTATGGAGATTTTGTAGTTTGTTCGAGAGATTTTCTCGAGTACTTCAAATGGTCCCTGCCATCCTATCTGAAGTTTGTTATTCCCTGTTGGGAGTAACAGCAGTACTTTCTCTCCAGGTTGTAGTACTCTTTCCTTCGCAGTCTTATTGTACCGTTTTGCATGCTTGGCACGAGCTTGTCGGAGGTTAGTGTTGGCTAATTCCCAACCTATCTTTAACCTTTCCTTCAGTTCTTGCACATATTTTGATGCAGATACAATAGATTCGTCTGCTTTCTGGTCGGTTAAAGACCTAAGCAATGCTTCCAGGGGTCCCTTTATTGGCCGTCCAAATAATAATGTTGCAGGAGGTAGACCAGTGGAGGCATGCGGCACTTCCCTATAGGCAAATAAGACAGCCGGCAAGAATAAGTCCCAGTTTTCTGGTCTTTCTTGTGCTAATTTTCGCAGCATGGTGATGAGGGTCCCGTTATATCTCTCTACCTGTCCGTTTGCTTGTGGATTATAGGGTGAGGTGTGGATATGCTGAGTACGGAAGATCTTAAAGACCTCTTCCATCAGATGTCCTCTAAACTGCGATCCATTATCAGTGAGTATTTGCTGTGGAAATCCGAGCCTTGTGAAAATACTCACGAGCGCTTCTGCGACATGCACAGAATCAGAAGAAGGGAGCGCCACTGCTTCTGACCACATAGTACAGGTGTCGACTAGAGTCAAAATACAGCAATTTCTCCGCTTTGTTCTTAAGAGTGGGCCTACTATATCTACAGCTACTCTTTCGAAAGGCGTACCGACAATAGGCATTTCTCCCAATGGAGCAGGGGGTGTCCAGTGTCTTGGTGCCACCCTTTGGCATTGCGCACAGGATTTCACAAATCGGATGATGTCCCCGTTCATCCCAGGCCAGTAATAGTGCGCTGCTATTCTTTGCATGGTAGCATTTTGTCCCATGTGGCCGCTAAAAGGAAGAGCGTGTCCCATCTCTAAAATTTGTGACCTATAAGTAGTTGGAACAACCAACTGGCTATGTTCTTGTCCAGTGTTGCCCGACCTACGGTATAGTAATCCCGATTTTGAATAAAAGTTTCCCTTTTTCAGCGGGTTACTGGCAAGTGGCAGTTTCTTAAAACATGGTCCCAGTGTTGGATCCTTGTGTTGAGCATCCTTCAATTCCCGTGGTAGCAGGTTTGTCACTGGTCCTGGTTCCTGTTCTGTCCTCGCCTGACCTCTTGTAGTTACTGCTGCAGCTATCAGAGGTTTTCTGGGTTCCCCCAAGAACACATAGCGACATCCAAGAATTACGTCATAGATTGGATTCTCCATAATGGCAGCTCGAATCCATCCTTTAACAAATTTTGAATCAATATAAACGTTTGCTATTTTCAATGTCATAGGAGTGTCTCCTTTCACGGCTCCACACAGATCTACTGTCTCCGAGGTTATCTGCTCAGGTGTGACCAAATGTGAAGCGATTATACAGTCAAACTGTAATCCTGTGTCATAAAGACAGCGCACAAATTTCCCGTTTGCGATAATCTGATCCGTTACAGAATTCCGTTCTGGTTTACCACATTTTGTTCTGTCTTGCCGCTGTTCTGGT
>JAMPIV010022872.1:0-84920 GCA_024509875.1 Oreohelix idahoensis
TTGTAGAAGCTCTGTATAGCATGAATCAGAGGTGCTGGAATATTCTTCCTTGCCAAACAGTCCAAAAGTTTGTTCCAGGGGACCCTGTCAAACGCCTTTTCCAGATCTATGAAACAAATATGGATCTCACTCTTATACTCAAGGGCCTTTTCACTCAGCTGTCTGAGTGTGAAGATTAGGTCTTGAGTACTTCGGTTTGCTCGGAATTCGCACTGGACCTCATCCAATTGTGGCTCAGCTAGGCGTCGGAGTCTCTGCTCTAGGATTCTAGAGTAGATTTTACCAGAGACACTGAGAAGGGATATGCCTTTATGGTTTCCACACTGTCGATTGTCACCCTTTTTGAAAATTGTTGTTATGATGGCAATCTCCCAATCCTTTGGTATGGTCTTGTTGTACCACGATGCCTGTAAAACCCTTAAGAGTAGTAGGTCGCCTGATGCTCCCATGTACTTAACCATTTCTTGTGTTATACCATCATGCCCTGCTGCTTTGCCCATCTTGATTTTCTCCAGTGCTGCCTTCAGTTCTTCCATCTTTATGTCATCTTCATCACCATTGGTTTCCTCTTCTGTGCTAGTGGTAATCATTTCTGATGCTTCACCATGCTCACCATCCAGGAGTTCTGAGAAATATTCTTTCCATCTTTCCATTACTTCCTCCGGGGCAGTAAGCAATTTGCCTTGCTTGTCCTTTATAAATTTGAGAGGGCATTGTTTTTCCTTCCTCATGTTCTTTAGGGTCTTATAGAACAATGTCTGGTTTTCTTGTGTATCTTTTTCAAGCTTTTCTCCAAATTCTTCCCAGGACTTCTGCTTTGCTGCTAGCACTTTGTTCTTTGCCTCTGCTCTGAGTGTCACATATTCTCTATATTGTTCCATTTGTCCTGTTGTGTTTTTAGCCCCTAAGTATTGTTTCCATGCCATTTTCTTCTCTCTTATTTTCTCTTTGACTTCCTCTGTCCACCAAGGTGTTCTCTTTCTCTTGTTCCCTAGTCGGACTTCACCATACGCTTCTGTAGTAGCTGTCTTTATGATGTCCTTGAATTTAAGCCAGAGGGTTTCCAAGTCATCAGGTCGTTCTTCTGTGTTGCTCACCGCTGCAGCAATAAGCCCTTGATATCTGGTCTTAATTTCTGGCTCTCTCAGCTTGTAGGTCCTAATGCTCATTTCTCCCGATCGTTTACTTGGTTTTTTGCGTGATGTTGGGCAGTTCCTAGGCTGAGCAACTCTTTCAGTTGTTCTTTTGATTGTTAGCAGGTAGAGATCACTTCCAATCTCTGGCCCCCTCCAGACTCTAGCATCTCGGACATATTTGAATGAGCTTCTGCGAACAATGGCATAGTCGATCACTGACTTCTCATTCTTTGTTGGTTCACATCTAGTGTATGCATGTATGCGCTTATGGGGGAACTTTGTGTTTGTAATGAACAGATTCTGCTCACTGCAGAATCTAAGGAGTCGTTTTCCATTGTCATTGAGAGTATCTTCTCCATATCTTCCGATAACTCCACCCCATCTAGCATGATCATTTCCAACTCTGGCAATGAAATCTCTGAGCATGATAATTTCATCTAGGCAGTCATCCACTGTCCTTTGAAGCAGCTCGAAGAATTCCTCCTTGACCTCTGCTCTCTCATCCTCATTTGGCCCATACACTTTGACCAGGTTGACTATGGTTTCTCCTTCTTTTAGTTTTACGACCATAATGCGCTCCGAGACAAAGTTTCATCCCTTGATACTATCTTTTTTTATTTTTGGCCACAATGCAACCCACGCCCCCTTTAGCTCTTTCAGATGTGGGGACACCACTGCAGAGCAGCGTGTCGCCATCGAGATCCATGACTCCTTGTCCCTTTTTCTTTGTTTCCGTTATAGCCAGGATTTCTAGTTTTGCTTTCCTCATCTCTTCCACCAACTCCTCTTATTTCCCATTTATACTTCTTGTGTTCCAAGTTCCATAAGTCGTAGTCCGTAGTCCGTTCCAGTTCGTCGCCTTTAGATTCAGTCCGGTTTTCTCTCTTACGTTTCGCATAACCAGGTTTTAAGACACACAGGTGATTGGCCTGTTGTGCCTTTGCATGGTGGAGGGGCTGCCTCCTTAAGGCCTCCATGCAGGCCGCCCTCCTCCTTTTTCATCCGGGCTTGGGACCGGTAAAGGCGGAGTTGTTGATAGGACACACACTGAGGAAACCTGTTGATAGGACACACACTGAGGAAACCTGTTGATAGGACACACACTGAGGAAACCTGTTAATAGAACACACATTGAGGAAACCTGTTGATAGGACACACACTGATTAAACCTGTTGATAAGACACACACACTGAGGAAACCTGTTGATAGGACACACACTGAGAAAACCTGTTGATAGGACACACATTGAAGACACCTGTTGATAGGACACACACTGAGGAAACCTGTTGATAGGACACACACTGAGGAAACCTATTGATAGGACACACACTGAGGAAACCTGTTGATAGGACACACACTGAGGAAACATGTTGATAGGACACACACTGAGGAAACCTGTAGATAGGACACACACTGAAGAAACCTGTTGTTAGGACACACACTGAGGAAACCTGTTGTTAGGACACACACTGAGGAAACCTGTTGATAGAATCACGAGGTTCTGGAACCGCTATGGTAAAATAGGTACATAGAGACAAAGGAACACATTGAGAAAAGAACTGGAGTTATACATGAATGATATAAAGATATATAAAGACCTTGCGCTGATGGTACAAGACGACTTGTCATAAGTTTGTTGAAGGTCTACAATCCTTGTAATATGAAGGATAAAGATGATGCTATCAGCAGTAGTCATGAAGCTAACAGAAGAGATATGAGACGAAGTTTGACAAGATTTGAACCATCAGATGCCGCATAAAAGTTGTAATGTTACCTAATGACCATGCACTTCACTAGTGTAACATGGTAACCTGCTTGATCTGCCTTAGGTCTTTTGTGCTGTTGCTTTATCTATCTTAGGGCATTTGTGTTTTTACCTGATATAATTTAGGTCTTTTGTGTCTGTGCTGAATGTATCTTCGGATGTGTGTTTTTCTGATTGATCTATTTTAACATTTGTGTTTTTCTGACTGATCTATTTTAACATTTGTGTTTTTCTGACTGATCTATTTTAACATTTGTGTTCTTACCTGATATAATTTAGGTCTTTTGTGTCTGTGCTGAATGTATCTTAGGATGTGTGGTTTTCTGACTGATCTATTTTAACATTTGTGTTTTTACCTGGTCCTCCGCTGCTGTTGTCACTCTTGGTCGTCCACTGCGATGCCGGTCTTCAACTCAGCCAGTGGCGTGGAACCGGTGCCAAAGTCGACTGATGGTACTCTGATGCACGTTTAGATGCCTGGCAACCTGACTTTGACTTTCGCCTGCATGCAGTCGGCCAATAGCAATGTTCCTTAAATGTATCTATAGAGGCGCCATAAATGTCTGCTTGAAAATGAACTGAATTTTTTTTGCGTAGCGTTATTCTTTTATAGGGTTTCAGTTGCGTAGTCAGTGAATAGTGTTCACCCCAAATTTTGTTGCTTTAACGTGCGCGCAACATGAGCTGTGGTCAAAAATTGCGTCATAAACACTATTGACCACCGCGTTGTAACGATTACAAAAACGAACGCAATTCAGGTCAACACGTGCATTTGACACTGTAAAGAACATTTGAGGCTGGTTTTTATATACCCTAGCACCAAATTTTACTTACAAACTCATAAAAACGCGCCCTCGGATAGCTATGCGTTTCTTTTTTTGAACAGTATATTTTAGCATTTGTGTTTTTACCTGAAATAATTTAGGTCTTTTGTGTCTGTGCTGAATGTATCTTAGGATGTGTGTTTTTCTGACTGATCTATTTTAACATTTGTGTTTTTACCTGATATAATTTAGGTCTTTTGTGTCTGTGCTGAATGTATCTTAGGATGTGTGTTTTTCTGACTGATCTATTTTAACATTTGTGTTTTTACCTGATATATTTTAGGTCTTTTGTGTCTGTGCTGAATGTATCTTAGGATGTGTGTTTTTCTGACTGATCTATTTTAACATTTGTGTTTTTACCTGATATAATTTAGGTCTTTTGTGTCTGTGCTGAATGTATCTTAGGATGTGTGTTTTTCTGACTGATCTATTTTAACAAATTTTCTTTTTACCTGATTTAGTTTAGGTCTTTTGTGTCCGTGCTGAATGTATCTTAGGATGTGTGTTTTTCTGACTGATCTATTTTAACATTTGTGTTTTTACCTCACATAATTTAAGTCTTTTGTGTCTGTCCTGAATGTTTCTTAGGATGTGTGTTTTTCTGACTGATCTATTTTAACATTTGTGTTTTTCCAACTGATCTATTTTAACATTTGTGTTTTTATCTGATATAATTTAGGTCTTTTGTGTCTGTGCTAAATGTATCTTAGGATGTGTGTTTTTCTGACTGATCTATTTTAACATTTGTGTTTTTCTTACTGATCTATTTTAAAATTTGTGTTTCTGCAAGATTTGTGGTCTCATTCCCAGCCCAGGCCTCACAATTTTCCGATGACTGACTGTTTGACTGAGTGACTGATTAAGCTAATTGGCGATGACATTCCTTTGACTTCATGTCTTTAGAAATAATTAAAATCACAACTAATGTTTTCTTCAGAGAAAGGAGGTCAATTGTTGCACGACAAACTCATTCCTCGTCTTTTTTATCTCCTTCATGTCTGTATCAAGTTTCCTTCTCCATGAGTTGTTAGGTCAACATCTACTTTGATTCTCCATGACTTTGTTAGGTCAACATCTACTTTCTTTCTCCATGAGTTGTTAGGTCAACATCTACTTTCCTTCTCCATGCGTTTGTTAGGTCAACATCTACTTTCCTTCTCCATGAGTTGTTAGGTCAACATCTACTTTCCTTCTCCATGCGTTTGTTAGGTCAACATCTACTTTCCTTCTCTTAACTTTGTTAGGTCAACATCTACTTTCCTTCTCCATTAGTTGTTAGGTCAACATCTACTTTCCTTCTCCATTAGTTGTTAGGTCAACATCTACTTTCCTTCTCCATGACTTTGTTAGGTCAACATCTACTTTCCTTCTCCATGAGTTGTTAGGTCAACATCTACTTTCCTTCTCCATGAGTTTGTTAGGTCAACATCTACTTTCTTTCTCCATGAGTTGTTAGGTCAACATCTACTTTCCTTTTAAATGAGTTGTTAGGTCAACTTCCACTTTCCTTCTCCATGAGTTGTTATGTCAACATCTACTTTCCTTCTCCATGAGTTGTTAGGTCAACATCTACTTTACTTCTCCATGAGTTGTTAGGTCAACATCTACTTTCCTTCTCCATGAATTGTTAGGTCAACATCTACTTTCCTTCTGCATGAGTTTGTTAGATCAAAATCTACTTTCTTTCTTCATGAGTTGTTAGGTCAACATCTACTTTCCTTCTCCATGCGTTGTTAGGTCAACATCTATTTTCCTTTTAAATGAGTTGTTAGGTCAACATCTACTTTCCTTTTCCGTGAGTTGTTAGGTCAACATCTACTTTCCTTCTCCATGAATTGTTAGGTCAACATCTACTTTCCTTCTCCATGAGTTGTTAGGTCAACATCTACTTTCCTTCTCCATGAGTGTTTAGGTCAACATCTGCTTTCCTTCTCCATGAGTTGTTAGGTCAACAGCTACTTTCCTTATCCTAAAGATTCCAGAAAAAGAATAGCTATATAATGTTATCAACTGGCTTCTTCATTGTCTGCCTATCGCCTTGTCCTGGCTTCTTCATTGTTGCCTATCGCCTTGGCCTTGATTTCTTCATTGTCTGCCTATCGCCTTGTCCTGGCTTCTACATTTTCTGTCTATCGCCTTGTCCTGGCTTCTTCATTGTCTGCCTATCGCCTTGTCCTGGCTTCTTCATTGTCTGCCTATCGCCTAGTCCTGGCTTCATCATTGTCTGTCTATCGCCTTGTCCTGGCTTCTTCATTGTCTGCCTGTCGCCTTGTCCTGGCTTCTTCATTGTCTGCCTATCGCCTTGTCCTGGCTTCTTCATTGTCTGCCTATCGCCTTGTCCTGGCTTCTTCATTGTCTGCCTATCGCCTTGTCCTGGCTTCTTCATTGTCTGCCTATCGCCTTGTCCTGGCTTCTTCATTGTCTGCCTATCGCCTTGTCCTGGCTTCTTCATTGTCTGCCTATTGCCTTGTCCTGGCTTCTTCATTGTCTGCCTATCGCCTAGTCCTGGCTTCATCATTGTCTGCCTATCGCCTTGTCCTGGCTTCTTCATTGTCTGCCTATCGCCTTGTCCTGGCTTCTTCATTGTCTGCCTATCGCCTTGTCCTGGCTTCTACATTGTCTGCCTATCGCCTTGTCCTGGCTTCTTCGTTGTCTGCCTGTCGCCTTGTCCTGGCTTCTTCATAGTCTGCCTATCGCCTTGTCCTGGCTTCATGCCCCACATACGAGTGTGTCTGGTTGTTTCCATTTGTTCGACACTGGTGATCTTATCAAACTATTTCAATCCTCGTAGTCAACGCTAGCACGCGCATGTATCAAAGTTTGTAGCGTCTTGGTTGTTGGTTATGTTATTCTCCGTGTCTCAGAGCAGCTTTGACACATTTTTAAAGGTCATGTCTTGTGATTTTGATGTATTATCTAATGCATTTGAAGCTTCTATCTTGCCCTTTATATTCTATTTTTGTATATCACTCTCTTTCTTCTAACGTCGTCCCTATTGCTGTCAAGACATATGCATGAGTCCAAATTTTGTAGGGGTTTCTCATAGTGCATTCTGAACGTCATTTTACAATCCTTTGCCATAATACCTGTTTTCTCCATAATATCAGGTTGCCTTGACGTCTCATCAAATATTCTTAATTATGCCTTGCATCTGCTTACGGTTTCGTGGCAAACGAGTCAAGTCAGAGACAAAATCTAGATCATCCAGCTGTTTTGACAAATTCCAGTAACTGATACTACCCAACGTAATATAACCATAGAAACAATCTTAAATTGACCGATACCAAGCTGTTACCAGAAATTGTTTACAGCACAATACAACCTATTGAAATCAATAGTTCATTAGTGCTCCAATAAAACAGTTGTCACAATAATCATAATTTCTACCTAAATAATTCAGACAATTCAAAAAGCTTAATTATTTTTTGTAATTACTAAAATAATGTATACACAGATGTTCTGTGTTGATGACGTGTGCAATGTGGTCATAAAGTCTAATAACTGCTAAGTGAAACTGGGTTAATCAAATCATTGGGCTCTCTTGTGACGTAATATTTATTTATAGCAGTACAAACGAACAAAACAAAACAACCGGTTTAATAATCCTATGGCCAGGATTTTCTCATCACTGTCATCAATTAATCAATACACTTAAGCTTCCCCAAGGAGCATAGGCCCTCAACAAACACAGGCCAAGTCATCACGTCACGTGGGCTATTAGCTCAAGGTCTATGTATGTCTTCCTCGTATTTATTTTTATTTATGTCTCCATGTGACAAGTCGTATATCAGTCTCTAACATTTTATGTGGCCATCTTGACCCTGGCATGTGCTTTTTTGTGTTTGCGTCATCCTCTCATTGTCTTCCCTGCGCCTTTATCGTTCAATGCTATTTTGTCCTCGGGCTATCTTAACTTTATCACTCACTTCCTTGGTTACCTGACCGCTTGACCTCTTTTGTAGACACCTCGACGTGTTTCTTTGATTTATCGTCAACGCTAAACGGATAGACAGTCTGCCTATAGCCCATGCGTATTCTTAAACCAGACGCACGATTGAGAGGTAACCGTGTACTCTTTTTTTAACACCAGACAAAATAGGGCGAAAACCTGACTTGTGCTGGGAAATGTAGATAATGTACTTTTGAATCAGGGACATGGCTTACAGAAGTGGATACAAAACCATGTTGCCTCGGGTTTTCCTTCCTAGGCAACAGATGGTATTTAAATATGAATTAACTTTGCTGGCATGACTGGAATACGAGAAATGATATAACACGTCCGGCAGATGATTTTGTTGTAATAAATCACAAAAGTAACGTTTTGGTTGAGATTATCAGTGATCGACTGGTGATGTAAGATTTTTGTAATGATGACAGGTAACACGAAGTGGCATAGCTTTACATGGTGGTGTGGTAAATGCAGGTGGGTTTGAAAATAACATGCGAAGGGAACATCTAATGTATCATGTAGAAATGTTCAACATGAGGTTGGGTGAAGTCCCTAACATATGAGACGCTTAATTGTGGTTGATTTGGATTAAAATGCTAGACTAAATTTAACTTCCAATATCTCAGGGATAACTGCATCTTAAACTAGTTGAAGCAAATTACGACCATTTTATGCATGAAGCTTGTGTATTAATTTGCCCAATATCGGGGTAAGTTGTAAAATGTATATTTTACAATTTTATATTTTGCATTTTGACATGTATAAATTTCTTATGGAGGTACAGTCTCACATGGGACTAGTAAACTCATTATTTCAAATAACATGATGCATGAACCACCACTGCAAGAGATGGTGACTACTTCATGCGGGTTTCCTCACAAGAACTCAACAGCAAAGATGGTCCTAGGTTCCATTAGGAGCAGGGAGTAGATAAATATATCATTGTGTATATTTATAGGACCAACATTTTAGTACGTTTTATATGTATAAATATGTATGCATTGAATGTTGTCACAAGTCACCTGTCTTTATCTCCCTGTACCTGTCCCAAGATCTTTCTTTCTCTCTCATTTTGCTTTTTCATCATTGTTAAAGTAATCGTTCTTAATCATGGAGTGTACCTAAATGTATGTAACTTTAGACGCCTTTGATTTTTTCCCCACCTTGCGTTATCATTCGGAACCTACCTGGCTTCGTTAAAATCTTCGGAAACCCGCCTGGCTACGTTAGATAAGTATTATTTACTTTGGGAGACGCCTGGCTTGGCCAAAGAAAGAGTTCCTTTAATGCCCAATCCGCTGTTAAAACCAAAAGAGATTCACCCCCTTGGGACACATAAGCACGTCGCCACAAAGGGTTCGTGAAATGCACATGAATAAAGTTGCCAGATGGTAGACCGTGTTAGCTTTTAGGTGTTGGGGACTTAGCGAGATACTGAACCAGGAGATTTAAAAACTGCATCATGACAATGAGATAAAGGATAGCCCATACGCCAGAGACTGCACGTGAATTAGCAATAAGGTCAGAAGGCTTTGTTACAGAGAGTGCGGATGATTTCCACATTTGGCGGCCAATCCAAAATCACCGGTTATCCCCCAAAACGAACACGCAACACGGAGTAAAGAGTTGGTTGCTAGAGCCCACCCACTTTTAGCCAATGACATGCACTGGAAGAGCACTTGAGTATGCCAGTGCCGCTGTACAAGAGGGACGCCTAGCTATTGGATTAATGGGCGTAGTCATACGACACAGTCTCCGACTTCTGAAACTTTGACAATCCAGAGATATAACCTGAGGGCCAGATGACGTCAATTCGGAGTTTCCAACATACGCGGAGCAAGAGTTCTCCATACAGCGTAGCCTGTGTACAGCGTGTTCTAATATTTCATTCTTGTGTAGATATGTTATTCGTATTTGTGGAGTTTAATTTTATGGCGTTCTTAATGAATTTGCGAAGGGAAAAGAAGGGCAGTAAATCTTTCAAAATGTAATAATACTGTGTCTTCTTCATTAGTTAAGGTTTATTTTTTTTTTGCACTTAGCCTTATAGCAAAATGTATGAAAGACTGCTATTTCTTTGTTTACATTACATCTATTCGTAAATGATTGATCAAAACTAAGATTTTTCATCTAAGATAATATAAAGAAATTCATAGTTATATGCTTCACCTTTATCTAGATTGTTAGATCATCATTCATGCGCAATATATTTGTGGCGACCTTCTTGATAACATTCCATAGACCATCTCCAGCAACAACTACTGTTGCACCAGTATACAGCTACTACAGTCTTTAGCTGCCCAAAAGCACTTTTATCCGACTCAACGGGTCCAAATATAATGCTTAAGGATGGGGGCTCCAATTATGAGGAACATAAAATGGTGGATGGAAGCGGAGGGCTCCTGATGATTATTTCAAGAAACCCGATACTTAGCAGAGACCTTTGTCTCCTTTCAGTTTTTGGTCAAAGTACCATAAGTCAATGCTATAACACTGACAACAGATAGGTTTTGAATACACGTGACAAAGCAACCTAAGAAGTAACCCAGGCTGTGTTGCAAGGGACATGCTACTGTCACAAAAACTCGACGGCTGAAGAGATGGATCAGTCCAACCATCTATGGGAACCAACAGCAAATGGAGCAGACGCCAGCTGATCCACACCGTCAGCTAAGTAACACATCAGCTCAGCCAATGGGCATTTCCAATTTAGTTATATCACCCACCAACATTTAATATCGTCCTATGATAACAAATATCACCGTTTCATTTTTATAAACAACTTTATTTATTTTACCTTGTTAACCAATAAATGCTTATTAAATCTGTTAATCTGTAAATATAAACCTATAGTTGCATTAATCACTATTGAGTTATTGTATGTCTGCGCCGGTGAGACTCATTTTGTTTGAAATAAATAACTATATAACTATTAAATTAACTTTTTTGCTGAATCACCTTCTGCTAGGGGCTCAGAAAATATGAGTCAATATTTCCTCACAGAAGGGGCTGAGAATAATAAGCTCAAAACAGCTTAGGTGATCTCAGTTGTTATGCTTGCCAATGAGTAAAATTCCCGTGAGACACCCTTAAATAGAAACATCATTCTTCTACGAGTACATGTGTTCTTCGGTCTGTCTCTGCCTCTCGTGTTCTGGGGATGCTAGAACAAAGACTGCCTGATAAAACTATCAACCATTTTCCTCAATGTGTGTCCTATCCATCACCAGCGTCTTCTTCTCATCTCTTGTTCCACAGACACGTGTCTGGTTCTTGTCATCAGTTCCCCATTTGTGACTTGGTCATACCATCTGGTTCTTGTCATAAGTTCCACATTGGTGACTTGGTCATATCATCTGGTTCCTGTTATCAGTTCCACATTTGAGACTTGGTAACACCACCTGATTCTTGTCATCAGATCCACATTAATGACCTAGTCATACCATCTGGTTCTTGTCATTAGTTCCACATTAGTGACCTAGTCATATCATCTCAATACTTCTATTCTACACAAGCACACAAGTATCAAACTGCATTAATTCTTACATCACAATTCCGTTACTTACTAATACATTTCACATAAAGGTAACTGTACTTTGTGTTTACCCTGTTCTGTTTGAATGAGCTGATTGCTAACACTCTTAACTTCAGATGTCAAACACGGTCACTATTTAATCGCAGAAGATGAATTTCGCAACTTGTAAGATGACATGAATGAGAATAAACAGATGACGTCAAGAATCTGGAGTAATTATTTGTTGTTATGGCATGCTTCACTTCCACACCGGTAGTGACTGCTCCAGTCCGTTCCGGACTCCGAATTATGTTTATTATTTTATCTATTTAAGTTTGAAAATAATGATAACCTTGTAACTTTCAAAAAAATGTATTCCTCAAGAATTCTCTAACATTTTAAATAACACTTAAACTACAATCTTTCAACCATTCTTATGTTCCATAATTCATTTTGTAAGAAGTATTATTAATGCGATCAAACCGTCTTTCATTGCCTGCGGCAGATAATTTAAAATTAACGTAAAGGCTAAAAACAGTTTCACTACACCAGTCCACATGTTCAAAAGCGACTCTACAAGCAGCCTGAATGTATTGTGAGCATCTGTAAATGGTCTCAGAAAACTTTTAGACCACCAAGTTTTAATTGCCCCACAATGTTCCCGAATCTTCCACTCCAATAATGCTTCATTACAATTACGAATCACAGAAACCCACCAGTATCTTGTCTGTTGATCTCACTTATCGTCCAAGTCATCATTGTCTGTTGATCTCACTTATCGTCCAAGTCATCATTGTCTGTTGATCTCACTTATCGTCCAAGTCATCATTGTCTGTTGATCTCACTTATCGTCCAAGTCATCATTGTCTGTTGATCTCACTTATCGTCCAAGTCATCATTGTCTGTTGATCTCACTTATCGTCCAAGTCATCATTGTCTGTTGATCTCACTTATCGTCCAAGTCATCATTGTCTGTTGATCTCACTTATCGTCCAAGTCATCATTGTCTGTTGATCTCACTTATCGTCCAAGTCATCATTGTCTGTTGATCTCACTTATCGTCCAAGTCATCATTGTCTGTTGATCTCACTTATCGTCGAAGTCATCATTGTCTGTTGATCTCACTTATCGTCCAAGTCATCACTGTCTGTTGATCTCACTTATCGTCCAAGTCATCATTGTCTGTTGATCTCACTTATCGTCCAAGTCATCATTGTCTGTTGATCTCACTTATCGTCCATGTCATCATTGTCTGTTGATCTCACTTATCGTCCAAGTCATCATTGTCTGTTGATCTCACTTATCGTCCAAGTCATCATTGTCTGTTGATCTCACTTATCGTCCAAGTCATCATTGTCTGTTGATCTCACTTATCGTCCAAGTCATCATTGTCTGTTGATCTCACTTATCGTCCAAGTCATCATTGTCTGTTGATCTCACTTATCGTCCAAGTCATCATTGTCTGTTGATCTCACTTATCGTCCAAGTCATCATTGTCTGTTGATCTCACTTATCGTCCAAGTCATCATTGTCTGTTGATCTCACTTATCGTCCAAGTCATCATTTTCTGATTAATTTGTTTTCATCATTCTTCTTTTGTGCTTAATGGAGCATGGGGCCTTGAGGTTTCACGGCACTAGCTTCACTCATCTTGAAGATATATTGCTTGAGCTGGCACTTTACTCCCTTTCCCATCATACACATCGCCAATTTCTTCGTTTCCTGTCCCAAAAGCCCCAATGTAATCCTTTCAAACTCAAAGACACCATTGAGATCTATTTCCGAAAATCAGCTATCAGTCATGTGATCAGATTTGAGTTTGTTGTATATGTCATGGCTTAATTTTTGTGTGTGCTGTTAACAAAACTAAATATTTCTTATTTTAGCCTTCAAAAAGTAATTTTCATTAACTTTTTTTTCATAATCTACCAGTTTGCCATTGACTAGTAATAATGTTTAAAACTTATCACTTAAGCATTCAGAGTGATAGATTACAAATATGTGACAGAAACTGAAGGTATAGGTATGAATGTATGCTACGGAAGGAGATACTGGCAAACACGAAATAATGGGCAAATAAATTGGATCTAAGATTTCAAGTTAGAACCAACGACAGCAATGGTCACGTATCACACAAAAAGATTAATGTAGTCCTATAGCAAAAATTGCCGGAGGAGAGTTAAGTGTTAGAGACTTCACTATACAAGGTCCAGCTTTGAGAGTGGGGTGGTCAGTTCCTTCCTCGTTATCGTGACCTTCTTTAATGCATGAATAGAGTCAGCTATAGCAGAGTAGACTGGAGCGTCACGCCACCGTGTTTCACAATCGGTAGCTTTGTCGCGAGAGGCCAACGTTCTAACCACTGTTCCAGGAGGAAGCTCACCGTACACACATAGAGAATGAAAAATGAACAAGATTACACAGGATGAAAATTTGCTGTTAAGGACGGCAGGGGATTACTGTGAATGTTAGCTTGTAATACAAAGTATGAAATGCTGAAAACGGTCAAAATAAATATTCAAACATGTAATCACTTTTGTTAAATGAGATATGCCTTGTGCTCAATTCTTTATTTTTTCCTTCAAAATATGAAAAACCTGACTCATTGAAACGGTCATAATTGTGTTTTTATGTCTTCAGAGAACGATCAGAAGACAGATTTAGCTATTTAAATTATTCGTCACAAGAAAGATGATCACGTTGGCTCTACTAGTACTGCTGGCTGTTGGCTCCGTGATGTGTGAAACATGCACTAGAGTGATCACTTTCAATGCTGGGTTGACACCTAGTGTCCGAAATTATGATACTCGCAGAGAACAAGTTGCCTTGACTTTACGACGGTTAAACGCTGATGTTTTGTGCCTTCAAGAATATTGGTCAGTGCATAATTATTATTATTATTATTTGGTTTTTCTTCTTGCAACTTCCCAAAGAGCAAAGGCCTTTAACAATTTTATGCAGTCTTTTTATCCCGTGCCATCAGGTCAAGATCTTTCCAATGTCTCCTTCATGTCTGTCTCCAGTTCTCTTCTCCATGTGGTCGTTGGTATTCCCCTTCGTCTCTTACCTCGGTGATTCCAGAACAAGGACTGCCTGGTAAGGCTATTAAAGTGTTTGTCAATGTGTGTCTTATCCACCTCCAGCGCTTTCTTCCCATCTCTTGTTCTACTGCTGATCATCAAGTTCTTGTCATCAGTTCCACATTATTTCTTTGCAGTACTTAATATTTTTATTAAATTACATTTACTGTAAAACCAGTCATATTGCCTGTTGTTGATTGGCTCATGTGAAGGTTCACACTAGTCTAGAACAACCAACGTTAACTAGCAAACAAAAGCAACGATCTGAACAAAACAAATAAACAAACTGCCTAACAAACCAGCCCATGCATTCATAAAAATGAGAAAACAAATTAGATATTCCGAATCCCCGAAATCTACACAGTGAATAAACATTTATTAAAGGGAGACTAAAATCACACGGACAAGGGAAGTAAAGATAAATATGAAATAGAATTCTGAATATATAAAAAGGTAAAAAGGTAAAGGAACCCGTTACACGCCCATTGAGGCATATTGGGAATATGGTGTTAGGCCCATATTATCTTGACCGTCGGCACACTAGGGGTGATGTGGTCGACATCACGCCGGCCGCCTTAACCTTCCCAGAGTTGCTCTGGTACCCATTTGGGGCTGAGTCGACCCAGGAGCCGTTTGTGGCCTAAAAATTTCCCACCTCATCTGGGGATTGAACCATAGACCACTGCGCTAGGAAGCCAGTGCACTAACCACTATGCTACCGCGGCTCCTGGATATATAAAAATTAAACTTCTATTTGTTGACTTGTTCCAACTGTTTATTCTTGTAATTAGCAGGTTAAAATTCATAAGGTCCATTCTCCACCACCACCCCCCCCCTCCCCCGAATCTTCCGGGTAGCCACATTGGGCGAAAATAAAGTCCCGTGTGCACGTAGTGCATGTTCAAAATCCTCGGCAGCTGAAAATCGTATTGAGTAGGCCATGCGGCCGCTGTCCTGGCAAAAACTAAAAATTAGGAACCCTGTCCATCACAAACAAATTTATAACATGTGTGATTCCTGTATACACACATTATGATACTTACCGGTTGTCACAGCGTTATTTCGCAGTGCATTTAATGTCTTGTGTTCGTCGAAAAGCCAGTCGGGAGAGGCCGAGGTTAGCCGAACTGGTGGGTCATGTGACTACCGGAAGTCGGGGAAAAAGGCGCAAAATTAGTAAGTGAGAAGTGAGTCTCTTGTCCGGGAAGGACGTTTCCCTTATGGCAGCGAGATCGCTGTGTGGTCTATATTGTAGACTGTAAACTGAGTACCTGCCATGTTTTCGGACCTTAGCGATAATTACGTTGTTAAGTCTAGAGCAGTGAAGGGTCTAGTTCGTATTGTCTACAGGTCGTAGTTTGATAAGATGTCGATGTTTTTGAGTGTGTCATTATCATAGTTTTGCCGCTCGGGTGAGCGATATTTATAGCAGCTATTTGGGGTATAGTTTGTACCTTCGTGTATGAAGGTGAGAGTTTAAGCTGCTAAGGCAGGTTTACAGTGATTTTTTATTATTGTATTTGATGCGTTTGATGGCCATGTGAGGCCTTATTGTGTATGTATATTTATTAAAGGGAAGTACCTGTTAAAGGTGTTTTTTACTTTTGTCAGCCATTGTTGTGTGGTCATACCCTTAGGAGCGAGCATATAGTTGTATTATAAACCCACACAGCAGCAGTGTAACCCGTGGAGTGTTCTCCATGATAAATGGTTCCTGACAACGGTGCTATGGAGTTCGTGCACTGTGCCGAGATCCCCTAAGGGATGAGATCGGAGTACTGGTGGAGTTGTTCGTGTGCAATGAATATGGTTCATAAAGCCGAAACCACATTGAAATGCATATACTTCCTCACATCGCTTCTTATTTACTTATTGCTAATTGCTAAAGTTTTACTGAAATATGGCTATTGTTCTAATATTCTTTGACAACTGTAGGAAATGTTAAGAAAAATTACGTTTCTTATTTGTTAACTGTCGAGGCCACTTTACTAAAATCCGATGGAAAATGAAATCAGATCAATAGTACAAAAGCTTCTGATCTCCAATAGCATATATTAAAGTTATTACTGTCCCTTCGTGAGACAGGGTAGTCTTTGCTGCTGATGTTAGATCGTTGCTACGGTAATCCTGCTCTCTACGAGAGCACCCCTCTAATACGACGTTTAAGGTAGGGCTGGCGACCTCAAAACCCTTTTATCATATATATATATAAAATCCCAGCTTTTTCTGTCAGTGCGTAACGCAAAGGGATGCAACTTTGGTTAAAAGTTAGATATTAATTGTATTGTTTCCCTTATATGTACGCTCCTTAAAATAGTAACACTTACCAAAAAACAATGCGCAAATAACGGTATGCACAAAAAATATATTTATAGAATGTGTGATCCCGTATACACACATTGGGATTCTCGCTGGTGCTACGTAGTACGTGTACTGTGATGATGCACAGTGGTTTTTTAAATACTTTGGAATAAGTAAAATTGCCGTTAGGTATTGGTGCTTTTGAATTTAATTTCCGTCTTATGACGGACGTTTACACTAGTATAACTATATAATTCTCTAAGAACGTCCGTCGCGTCCAACACAAACATTTTGTTGCAATCTGGGAATTATTTAAAAGTCGAGCGCTTCTGCACTAAACTGCACGACGTTTAATATGGCGTGCATCTTTTACTTACCAAATTTGCAAGCAAATTTTAAATAATAAATTGAACACATGTAGTAAAGTGTCAAAAAATACACAATATTTCATTTTCTTTTCGGGGCGTTTGAATGTTTCCCTTTGACAGAGAATAAATTACACCCTTTGAAAAAAAAATGCCAACATTATTTCTTTTTTTGTTGTTGTTGCAAAAATGGGTAAATAACTTCATTCAGAATCATAACATGCTTTCTCAAGTCTTCTAAATGTGTTGCACAAGCTGAAAGGTTAATACGATTCCTTCAGTTCTTTCCCCGTCATTATTGTGGCGGGTATATGTACTAATATATATATATACCACCCCTCCGCCCCCCCCACCCCACCACCCCCAAGTTGAAGTTGTATTTTTAATAATGTATAGAAAACACATATAGCACGTTTCACTAGCTTTGCCCAACTTCAAAATGCTATATCTCAGCGAATATATAACGCATATAAGTGAAATTTTGTGTGTAAATTTGAAATGGTATAGACCCTATGAATTAAATTTTTAATTAAAATGCGGCCATTGGTTTCAATTTTTGTTTCTTTGCGATATAATATAAAATCCTACTTGCCAGCACACATCACACACACACATATTGAAATGTCTACAGTAAATTATACGACCTCATTTGCACATTTTTGGTTCATCAAGAAATTGGCATGATTTTTGCGTGAAATTGCACTTCTTGAACATAAAACAGTTTATTTCCGGTTTTACGCACACATTGTCAATCAGTGGCGTGTCTACAAAAAGTATTGTGTGGCTAAGTAGGAAAAATGAGTCTGCGAGTACATGTTATGACATTACAGCAAATCACAAATAGGATTTTAAAGTATTTCTGCAATGAAGCTACTCGAGGAAAACTATATCATTCCATTTCAAACCCACAAAAGAGGACTATTCATGCCTTGGGGATAAGCAAACGATCATTGCACCGCTGGATAGCGACATCTGAAATTTCTAATTCCAGTGTTTTACACACGAAAATTAGGCCAAGAGTGGTGGATAATTTTGACAGAGAATTGATCCACAGAGAAATTTGCAATATGTTTCACAATAATGAGGCAGTGACTTTAAGGAAATTGAAAATTTGGTTAAGAAAGAATAATGACATTGATATTTCCAAATCTACGCTATGGAGGACTATTAGGAGTTTGGGATTCACTTTCAGAAAATATGTTGGTGGTAGAAACCTTATTTGTGAGAAGCCTCATATAGTTGCAATGAGAAGCAAATATTTACGCGAGGTCAGAGAAATGAGAAGAGATTGTTATGATTTTGTGTATTTAAATGAAACTTGGATCAATGCGCACCACAGTAATGAACGAGAATGGCAATCATCTGATGGGACAACTAAGAGACTAGTACCAAGCAGCAAAGGAAAGCGCCTAATAATTGCACATGCAGAAAGCAGCCATCATGGGTTTCTAAAAAATACTGAACTCACATTTGTTTCAAAATCTACAGATAATAGGGATTATCATACAGAGATGAATGGCAAGATATTTCAAGATTGGATTGTGAATCATGTACTTCCTTCCTTGGATAGACCGTCGTGTTTGATAATGGACAATGCTTCATATCACAACGTTGTGGCACCAGAAGATAAAGTTCCTAATTCATTAAGTACTAAAGATGTAATAAAGATTTGGCCGACCAAAAACAACATTCCATTCAACGAAATGTCCCTGAAGCCTGAAGTACTTGGAATTGTAAAAATGACACAGCATACAAAGATATTTCACATAGACAAGGCAATCCATGAACATGGTCACAGATGTTTAAGATTACCTCCTTACCATTCTCACTTAAACCCAATAGAACTAGTATGGGCTAAAATTAAGGAACAGGTAGAAACAGAAAATAGAACGTTCAAATTAAAAGATGTTGAAATACTTATAAAAGCCGCCATGTCCAATATAGCCAGGGATTATTGGAAGAAATGTGAGAACCATGTGTTACAAGAGGAAGAGAAATATTGGAAGAATGATGGTTTGTCCTTCATTCAGCCGAGATTGATTATCAATTTCTCAGAGACATCTGATTATGATTCGGATGAAGTTTAATTTCTTTAAAGATGACCTTACCGTTATTTACAAGCACATTAGAGGAGCAACGTTCCATTATGATATTTATGAACCGCAAAGAGGTGATACCTATTGAAATAATTAGATCAAGGAAGGACCAGTTTGGTAGCGCATTAAATGTCAATGACAAACAATGTCACGAGTATCTCGCATGCAGATCATTTAAGAAATCAGCTTCAACAGGTATTCATATGCAAACGTGATGGCCCCATTATTGTAATAGTAGACACGCCTATGCCTAATCAATTCACAGAATCTGTGCATGAAGTGGTAAAATTTCTTTTCTCGATACACAATAATTAGTATGCCGACAAAGATCAAAGGATTTCATCCGTTTATGGGAACTAGACAAGATGCACAGATATAAAGTATATATTTGTTGGGTCTAACCCAATATAACATCGTATGCAAAAAATGGCATTAATACGTTGGACGGTTAATCAGATAATTACATTTGTTTGAGGGCAAAGCTAGTGAAACGTGCTTTTTTTTTTATTGTCTAAAGTTTACACTATATTCTAATGTTCTTGTTTTTTGTTCTCGTTTGATTGTTTCCCTTTGACAGAAAGATGGTAAATTACATCCCTTGAAAACAACTTGTGCCAAAATTGATAAAACAACATCATTCAGAATAACCAAAGGGAGTTGCTCGCCCTTGTAAATGTGCTGCAGATGTTGATAAATGTGCTGCAGATGTTGATAAATGGGCTGCAGATGTTGATAAATGTGCTGCATATGATGATAAATGTGCTACAGATGTTGATAAATGTGCTGCAGATGATGATAAATGTGCTGCAGATGTTGATAAATGTGCTGTGGATGTTGATAAATGTGCTGCAGATGATGATAAATGTGCTGCAGATGATGATAAATGTGCTGCAGATGTTGATAAATGTGCTGCAGATGTTGATAAATGTGCTGCAGATGTTGATAAATGTGCTGCAGATGTTGATAAATGTGCATCAGATGATGATAAATGTGCATCAGATGATGATAAATGTGCTGCAGATGTTGATAAATGTGCATCAGATGATGATAAATGTGCATCAGATGATGATAAATGTGCTGCAGATGATGATAAATGTGCTGCAGATGTTGATAAATGTGCATCAGATGATGATAAATGTGCATCAGATGATGATAAATGTGCATCAGATGATGATAAATGTGCTGCAGATGATGATAGATTAATTCTTTATCTTCATCTCTTTTCCCCGTCATTATTTTGATGGCTATATTTACTGGGATTCAAGATGGAGAAGATTCTTCGTGAAAAAATCACAACACCACGACCTTAATCTGAAGAAGACGATGTTTTAAGACAATGCCATGAACCGTAGCGAAACACTGTAAAGTGCCAGATAACGTATTTTCAAAATCCCACCCCCTGCAGACCCAAGTAGAACAGTCTCAACTAAGATGGTTTGGCCATGTCTGCAGAATGGGAGAAGATCGGCTACCACGACAAGAATAGGAAACAAAGAGCCAGGGATTTAGACCCCCAGGACGACCCAAAGTCCGCTGGGAGGACAACATTAGACAATCTTTGAAGGACCGAGGATGTGATGAAGTACATTGATACAGCGATAAAAGTATAAATTATATGTAATAAAGTCATAATAATATGTATAGAATTAGTAAAGTTGTAACGCGTCTTCTTCCCTGCGCCAGAAAACGCATTGATTTAAGTAGGACAGAACATAGTGAGAAGCCTTGTTGCAGCGCTAAAAGTATTGGACTTTATAACGCGCCCGTCAAGGGTTAACGATAAAATTTTGAAAAAGACAAGCTTAGTTATTCCACGAAAGATAGTAAGATTCAAAACAAGGAAAGCATAAACGGAAGCATAAAAGAGAGAGAGAGCGAACACATGCCACAAATTATCACGCGTTAGATTATTGAAGTAGCTACTCAGGACGACAGTGCGAGACGAAACAGTAGCAGGTGTTGGGAACGTGTCGCAAGCATGGTAAAATTTAAAAATATCCGCTAAGTCCAATACTTTTTCTAACAAAAGGACACACTGTAGAAATATATATATATACACACGCGCATAATTACTTCCTGCCGGGAAAAGGGAAGATCTGCGATGATTTTTTATAACATTCAAGAAGTTGAGACTTAGAAAACAACGAACACCAAAATGGAAAATATATGGAATTCTTTATTAATAGGTTTAGGATCATAAAAGTTAGCTAGTCTAAGAGCTTGTCTTGTCCTGATGGGTAATATGCTTTCGAATAAAAAATCCGACAGATAGAAATAAAGTTATGGACAAAAGACTGTATTTGTTCGTACAGACAGACCAACACATGCTCGGTTGGACTTGCACTAACGGTAACATTTTTTGACGCGTCCTTGAAATAAAGCAGGAAAGGGTACATGTAGTCTGTTGTAGAAAGGGGTAGATAAGGGGGAGAAAAAATTATGGGATGGCTCAAACTGAATATGTTTTTTGTAGTGTTAGGCCAAAACCAAATTTATTTTTGGTGAATGCCAAGTTCGGACGGACAGACCGACAGAGGTACACTAACATTGGACCGAAATTGGACCTTAGTTTTAAAAATTTGAATGGAAAATCTTAATAGTAGATCCCATTGGTCAAAACATTTCATATTATTGAGTAAATTCAAAGGCTTGACGCCATTTGTAGAAGATAGTCCCTAGAGCAGGACACTGTGTATTTCTGTGAAAAGTGATTAGCCTTATTAAAGCAAATATATATTAAAGTAAAAGGCATCACAGTTCAACCAGCAGTATATCTGGAGTCTGCTATTCAACGTACCTGTGTTTTTTTCATTGAATTTCTGGTAAGACCGACATTATTCATATATATTTTGTTTAAAAATATGAGTGAAAGATGCTGCCATCACGACTGTAAGTAATCAGGTCCCCAGCTGATTTATGCAGGGCCTGAAGGTAAAATTAGGCTATAACGCATTGCCAGTTTTGTAAATGCACATGTTTTGTGAAATAAAAAGGTTTTCTTAGGTGACCAGAGGGACACAGCTCACCTATCCTATTGTATGGAAGAAAAGAAAGATTAATAATATTATTGCAGATGCAGTGTCGCCTTTGTAGGAGAGACATGTGAACAACACTGGTACACTGTGGAATGGATGTGCTGGATTGGTCCATTAGATATGACCCAGCTCTTTATTTCTTATGTATTCTCATTTGTATAAATAAACAGTTAAGTAAGATATCAACAAGGAGACATTATTTCATTGTTACAGGGTTTTTATCGGGCACTAGTCCGGTGCCAGATGTCTATGAGAAGCAGTGAGAAGTCGTTTCATGCACAGTAGTGACAGGGACCTACAGAGTCTACCCTGTTACTTTTGGCCATTGTCATAGTGAAATTGTGTGACACCAAGTTTACAGACTGTTCACGTGGGCCCAGATAAGTAAAATATCTGGCACCCTAACTCTTCATCAGCTTTAAGATCAGCGCACCCCTGTATAACAGAAATAAACTATTTCCCCAGAGAACTTAACAGTGACATTGTATATTAAAGAGACTGGGAGTGATTATAGAATCCCAAACAGCCATCCAGTGTTAGAAACCAGTAATAGACAAATTTTAGTAACACTATTAGTATAGTTTAACAGTATTTGTTTGGACAATTGTCCCTTTGGGTTTAAAATTTACATTTTATGTATATATCTTGAATTCTTTTCATTTTAAAGTCCTGACCAGAAGAATACTAGGTTCAGGACCAATAAATCATACAGAAAATTATTAATTGTACAAATTTATCCCAGGTGTTATTTCCTTTAATCATAGACCTTAATACTTGTTTGTATGGATGTGTGTTATTGTTAAATTTCCATCACACCACACTTGCATATCCCTAGACATTAGACGTAGCTATCAGTCACACTAGTCAAGAATAAGTCTGCTTGAGGCCATAAGGTGGTAGCAGCAAGGTACCCTGATAACTCAACCCTAATTTTGTTAGAATCAGGGACCTTCACAGCTGGCCTCATTCAGTACAATAAGGAAACATATCAACAACACTTCATAACATCAAAATCCACCACAGAGGACTAGAATGGAACCAGGCCAGGAGGAAGACAGCCGACAGGATAGTCTGGCGCTCTCTCTTCCAAACCACTACACCTCACGGTAAAAGAGGAATGACAAAGTATGACTAAGTAAGTAACAAATAAACCCTCTGTTCTATCTCCACGTCGTGGATGGACGAAGATACGATCCACCCCATACAGACTGTGACAAAGGATTTAAATATGTCATAAAAGGCAAAAAGCTGATTTGACCTAAATCACAGACGGTATGACATCTGCAGCCGAAGATAAAGACGAAACTTTAGTGCCAAGGCAACATGTATACATTTAATTTAATTTCTGAACAAACAGGAAAGAAAGCGATCTGAAGAACCTCATTCAAAAAGTTGAAGGCATCTACCCGTACCACTTCAGCGCCATTCACGACAGAGTGGGACATCTTCAATGTCGTTACCCGGTACGTGGATGTTTTGTTTGTCTTATTAGTTTTATTGTTATTATTTATCATTCTAACAATACATATATTAAGTCGCTGAGTGGAGGGGCTGAGAAAAGTTGAATAGCAGTTACAAATTAGCTAACGATGGAACCGGAACAAGATGCAAGACACACTGAATGAGATGTCCTGGTCATGGGGTCCACAATTGAACAGAGAAAATACAATTATTACTTCAATAAATATGTCAAACAATAGCCCTGTTGCACTGGAGAAGCCTTCCTGTGAGATGTGGAATCATTAGACATGTCTTGGTAACTGCGGTATAAAATGCCAACGTCACTAGCACACTTCTATATGGCAGCGAGACATTTACACTATGCTAAGCAATAATGACGGCTCAATACCTTCCATCTACGGTGTCTATGCCACATCCTTGCCATTTCGTGAAATGACGAAGTGACAAATTTTGAAGTGCTGTCACTTGATGGCCTTCAAAGCATGTATACACTGCTTAGACAGCGCAGGCTACGCTGGTTTGGCCATGTCCGCCGCATGTAAGATGGTCGCATCCCGAAAGATATCTTCTGCGGACAACTGGCAGATGGCAAAAGAACAGTTGGACAACCGCAGCTGAGATTCAAAGATGTGTGCAAGAGACACATGAGGGCACTGGACACAAATTCAGCAACCTGGGAGGATGAAGTTGCTGATCGCATCAAGTAGTCTATGCTCTCTACGGCGCCGCCTCAGATAGGCCGAAAAGAAGCTCTCACAACAAGCAGACGAGAGGAGAAAACGTCGAAAGGACAAAAAAAGCAGCTAAGGGCTGTCACCCCAGGGGACATTCCCATAATCAGTTTGTCTGAAACCAGTTGTTTGAGGAAGCACTAGGCCTATACTTTGTCTTTTCAGTGGTCATCAGGGTCTACAGCCGCAGTTGCAGAGTGATTAGTGCACTGGCTTCCTAGCTCGGTGGTCAATGGTTCGATCCCCAGTTGAGGTGGGATTTTTTAGACCACAAACGGCTCTGGGGTCCACCATGCCTCATGAATGGCCTACCAGATCAACTCTGGGGAGGTTAGAGGCAGCCGGCTTCATGCTGACCACATTACTCCTAGTGTGCCAATGCTAAAAAGAATGTGGGCCTCAAACCATATTCCCAATGTGCGTCACCAAAACCAATCCCAACATGCCTCAATAGGCGTGTAACTGGATCCTTTACTATTTTACCAGGGGCTACACGAGGCGCTAATACCTACAGACTTCAAGATTTCAAGCATATACAGGGGCACAAAGCCAAGGCTTATGAAGTGTACATAGAAGCAAATGTGCCCGTGTACATAGAAGCAAATGTGCCCGTGTACATAGAAGTAAATGTGCCCGTGTACATAGAAGCAAATGTGTCCATGTACATAGAAGCAAATGTGCCAGTGGACATAGAAGCAAATGTGCCAGTGGACATAGAAGCAAATGTGCCCGTGGCATGGGAAGGTTTTGTTGTTATTTTACTTCATTGATAAACTTTTCTTATTTGGTTTTCCAAGTTATAGCCTTATAACTGGCTTATAGCCCGCCAGAGGTGTTGGTTACGTGGTTAGTATTGTTTATATACCCAGGTTGGTTCGTCTACTCCTTGGTTGTTGTTAATGAGAGCAATAGTGGTAGTACAAAGCAGTATGTAGACCAAACATGCAAGTTATCCAAACAAAGCAAAGGAATTAATGAGCAAAGTCTTCAATTAATAAGAAGTTTATTAAGGTAATTTGAATGTCCAACAAAATGGTGAATTTTCCAACAGCATGTCAATTATGTACAAAAGTCCAATGCAGTAATATCTTCATGAATAATAAACATCCCTTCTTTAATTTCAATCCACTGTGGAACAAACGCTTCTTCTTTGTTATCCCGGTCCTGAGACCTCGTAATTATCTCTGAGTCGTTGTTGGGCGTAATATTAGGTGGAGTCTCTACTTATTTTATATCAGGTAATAGTTTCATTTGACTTCTAGAACCTGCATAGTTATCTTGCTAGGTATTTCTGAAATAGAAAGTCACTCGAGGCTGTACTTACTTGTACCACAAAATGTTATATCTGTATCTCACAGATTTTCTCAACTAATGCAACAATTCTTCTTCTTGTTGAGCTGAAAAATCTCTTGATTAATAATATGGAAGACGAAGCTGCGTCTGAGTTGATAAATCCAACGTAGGAGCCGGGACTTATGTATCTGGTAAAGTTGCCTAAGAAGGGAAATTTACAAGAGTGCACAAATTATAGAGGAATAATGTTACTATCAGTGCCAGTAAAAGTATTAAACAGAATCATCCTTGAGAGATTAAAAGAGTCCATAGACAAGCAACTGATAGATGAAAGAGCAGGTTTTCGACAAAACAGATCCTGTACAGACCAGATAGCCACATTGAGAATAATTGTTGAACATAGTCTGGAATGGAATTCACCGCTTGTCACTGATTGCCTCCCCTGCTTTGCAGTAGTGGTCCAACAATAGCCAAAACTCAAGAGTATCTAAATGGGTCGTCAAAGGTGTCTACCTTCGCACAAGATTACTCCTGGCAGATATGTACATAGAAGGGTAAGGACGCTTCTACCTTACGGTAGATTTAACAAGATAACTCAGAAGTCAAGAACAGTTCTGCTTAGCTCTGAACATGTGAAGGATTTAAGCAATGGTTGTTAGCCCGTTCAAGCCCCCAGCTGAGTTAATTCGGCGAATTTCCTCTTATAATGGTATAGCTCTGTTTAGAGGCAAATATGTGTCTAGATGTATATATGTAAATTAAATATTCTGGCTCATTCGTTTGCTTTCATACGTGTAATAATTTAATAATCAATTTGTATTGACAGTTTAAAGTAAATGAAATTCTGGCGAGTTTTATATTGGAATAAAATTGTCTCTTCACGGAGATTCAGGGTGAGGATATAGTTCAGAAAATGATGTCCGGTTGCTGGTGCCTATTTATAAACACTTAACTGATATAAGGGGGTCATGCAGCCGCTTTTTCTTTAGTTCTTCGGTGGCGAGGGCAATTCTCTACACAACTTGTCCAATTTAGGCTGTTGGAGTTGATTCCCTGCGTTTTACTTCTAGCTTCGTTCCACGAACTTTTTAGACAAAATAGAAAAACAAATGCCTTTGCTAAGTACATTTGTGGGCTGCAACCTAACAGGCGCTGTCTCGCTGTCGACCCACCAATGTTAATTTCTCAGAAGAATTAAATTCCCGAGTACACAGTGTAGCTCAGGGAAGAAGATTTAAAATCACAAATATTCTTCCAGGTATTAAACTAGGAAATGTGTCTGGATGGCGCGAATAATGAGTTGCCTGAGTTACAATTAACAAAGTGCATATATCTCACAAAATATTATACACTTTAGGCACATGTGATGTAATCATCAGTCATTACTGCTCCATTTGGAGTCTGGGGTCACCTCTGCTATCGATTTCCCTCACGACTAGCCAAAAGAAATCACCAGTTCTTGCCAGAGTGGTTTATGAATATACTATTTTCATATGTTGAGGTTGCCAGCCTCATATATAACCACCTAGCAAGAAAACATGTCAAATTCACGTTTGTAAAAGAAATGTTCACAACTTAGCACAATTGGGTTATACACAATCTCCTCGCACGGTTTAGAAAGGACACGAGCAATTTAGGTTATATGCTCTCGAATCACTTGGTCTAGAAATGTCGAATCCATTTTATGACGGGTGAATCTGCGAAACACTTGGTCTGGGAAAGTTTCTCTTATGAAGGGTGATCCAATTCCTTAGGTATCCAGTCCTAATATTTAAAGTCCTGGTCCCTTACGTTTTCTTGTATTTCAACATGCGGGTTTACTCTTAAGTTGTCAGAGTTTCTTAAATACTCGATCTGACACTTATAAGTATGGAATTCTAGGTCCGATCCTTCTTGTTCTGGCTTTTGGGAGTTGCTAGTTTGAAGTTGCGGAACTGTTTGTGTTCTGTGTATCTCATATTTTCGCTATATTATAGCTCTCATTCTCAGTACAAAATATAGATGGTACTTCCGGGCAAACTTGCCAATGAGAACTAAATCATATTCCGGCTCTCACTTCAATCCACTCGTATTTTTCACTATATGGGTAGGGGTGTTTCTTGCCCAGATGTCTTCCTACCAATATTGCCTCGCTCTTTAGATTATCTTCGATAATCATACACAGGGATGGTCCCGTGAAACGATTATCTCATTATCGTCTGTAATCGTGCGTTCTCCAGACAGTCAAACAAAAGGATCGTCGGCCGCTCAGACAAACAATATGGTTTCCTCAGACATACAGACCGCAACCGAGGTGTTAATTGCCTGATTATCGCTGGCCGCGGGAATGAGTTACGTCAAATTCGCTATCTCTCTTCACGTTTGCCGTCTTTATCAAAAGGTGCTGAGCCGGCTTTTCGTGATAAGAATATCGCTCGCTGACCGCCTCAATAAACATGGAATTATCACGAGTCCTGGTGTAACCTAAACACTCTGGGAGTGGTCACAGAAAGAATGTAGGGCGTAAATATGCCAAATAATCCAAATAATAAGATTATCGGTGATGAAAATGAAGAAAAAGAGATGATACTGCCGGAAGGGCTGAAGGTGTGAGAGAGCACACAAATACATGCACAACCCGTTAGCGACACCGCTATACATCGGATTCGTGGACTATGAAAAGGCATTTGACATTGTAGACAGAGAATCACTTTGGAAATTGATGAGGCATTATGGAGTTCCCTCGAAGATCACTAACTTAATAAGGAAAACCTATAAAGACATTTTTCTTCTTCTTCTTTCGTTCGCTTGAAATATATTGTCTATATCTGCAATGTTGTTTCTTGTATAAACTTCACTGTCTTTTGTAGTTCATACAGGGGTCCATATAGTTTTGCTTCCAGTGTTGTTTCTCTGGGCCAGTGGGTTTGCCTCAATATATCATATTCGGGGCAATCTTGCAGTACGTGCTCCGCTGTCTGGGGTGCCTGTCCACATGTACACATGGCTGAATTGCCAATCTTGAATTTTGTATACATGTGGCTGCGGAGGCGGTTGTGTCCTGTTCTGAGGCGCAGAATGACTATTTGTTCTGATCTGTTCATAGCTTGGTAGTCATCCTGCGTTGATGTTGGTGGCTTTCTGATAGATTTGATCATCTTTTTCTTCTGATGGTACGTTACTGGTACATCCGGTTGTTCGTCTGCAGCACCTTCTTTAGCCAGTCCGTCTGCTCTCTCGTTTCCTGGTATTCCACAATGAGACGGTATCCACTGCATGGCGACCCTGCGCTGGTTGCACAGTTCAGAAAGTAGGGCCTGTATAACTGGCAATTTTCTGGACTGAAGTGCTTGGAGTGCTGATCTTGCATCTGTCAGGAATACTACAGGCTGTGGACCGAGATTGGTGTTCAGTAGTTTCTCAGTTGCCACCTTGATTGCCTGGACTTCTGCATCATAGTTGTTACAGAATTTCCCCGTTGGTACTCTGACCGTATCCCTAGTGTTGTTTGGGTATTCTATGTACACTCCTGCTCCTCCATTCTTTACTGCATTCTGTGCTGACCCATCCGTGTATACTCGGACCCAGAGGTCCTGTGGGTATTTATCATCCAGGAAACTGAGAGTGACTGTCCTACGTTGCACGCTGTTCTGTTCATCCCTGTCGAATATTCCTTTCACTTTTGTGTGGATGTGTACTGGTAGTCCATGCTCCTCTCTCCAAGGGGTTTGTTCTGGCACAGACTTTAGAGGGCTGTTAACTTCAGGCAGGTCTGAGGTTTGTCTACGAAATCGTTTGGCCTGGTGGATAAAGCTGCTTCTTTTCAGTCGCCCCATTGCTAGGTTTTGGAATCTGTCCTTCATTGGATGGCTCGGCATACAGAGGAACTTTTCTGCCTGTGTTAGCACTTTCGTGTCTCTGCGTTCTCTCAGTGCTTGTATCCTCCCCATTTTCTCCATCTCCACTATAGGCGTTGATTTCATTGCCCCCGTGATGACCCTAAGCGCCTGGTTTTGCACCTTATCTAGCTCTTGTAATGTGGTGTTTGATGCTGGACACCACGCAGCTGACCCATATTCCAGGTGTGGTCGTATGCCCTGCTGGTAAACTTTACTAAGTATTTTCCCGCTGGCACCCCATGTGGTTCCACTTAGTTTTCTCAGGATGGCTAGCTTCCTCCTGGCCTTTGTTGCTGCCTTGTTGATGTGCTGCTTCCATGTCAGCCTATCATCGAATGTAACTCCGAGATAGGTGGGTTGTTTATCTTCTCTCAGGAGCTCTTTGTTTATCTTGATGACACCAGCTTTTTGTTTGGGAGAGAGGGTGAAGAGCGTAGTGCTGCACTTGTCTGTGTTGATGCTGACACACCATCTATTTGCCCATGAGGTTAAGGCATCTATAGCTCTTTGTAGCAGTTTGGTGGCCACTGTTGCATGCTCATCTGTGCACCATATTACCAGGTCATCAGCGTACATTGCCACTTTCATTCCATGTGGTAGTTCAGCAACCAGGTCATTGATGTAGACTAGGAAAAGTGTGGGGGACAGAACCCCTCCCTGAGGGACGCCATGACGCAGTAGAATTTTCTTACTCTTGAGGCCATCTAGTTGTACTCGGGCTCTTCTGTTATGCAAGTATGCTTTCACCCATTTGTACATCTTACCATTCACTCTATAATTTCTCAGTTTCTTCAGAAGCCCTTCTTTCCAAACCTTGTCAAATGCTTTTCTTAGATCTATCCATGCTGCTAGTACCAGTTTCTTATCTTGGAACGCATCCTCAATCTCTTGGGAAAGGTAAGTTGCCTGATCTTCGGTGGAATAACACTGCCTAAAGCCCGCCTGCTGTGGTACAAGAAGGTTTTCACTTTCAAGGTACCACTGTAGCCTGAGGTTGATGATACGTTCCATTGTTTTGCAGAGGCAGCTTGTAAGGCTGATTGGTCTGTAGCTGGAGGCAGTGGAACTGTCTTTTCCTGGTTTTAGGAGTGGTATCATGATTGCTTCCCTCCAGGTCTGTGGAACTCTGCCTGAGTTCCAACAGATATTGAAGATCTGCAGCAGCTTTGTTTTTGCTGCGGTTCCCAAGTTCTTAATCATTTCATTGGACACTCCATCAACTCCTGGCGACTTTCTCATTTTCAATTTGGATATTGCAAGCTCCAGTTCTCTGAATGTGATTGGTGCCTCCATAACTTCAGGTATGGTTCCATCTCGTCCTGCGTGTTGTTTCTCACGAGTCTCCTGTTGCTTCTCTGGGCTAACTTCGATGTTGTTGTCTTTAGCAAAGGAGTCTGCAAAGTGATCAGCTGCCTGTTTTCCCATGAGGATGTTTCCATCTTTGTACAGAGCAATCCTTGAGTTTCTCTCTGTACCTTCATCGTTAAGTTGCTTTACCAGCTTCCACAGTTTCCTCGTATCTCTTTCAAAGTTCAAGGACTCTGTTTTCTCCTTCCAGCTTCTTCGCCTGGCCTGCAACTTGGCCCTTTGAAATTTGGCCTTAGCTTGCTGGTAGTTATTGTGGTGTTCTTGGCATGGACTGGTCTCTGCCTGCTTTCGAGATGTTTCCACGTCGTTGTGCAGCTGCTCTAGTTCACTATTCCAATATGGTTTGTAGTGCTTACGAGCCCCTCTAGGTATTGTTTCACGAGCAGCCTGTAATATGCATCTGCTGAATTCATCAACTAGCTTATTGATGTCTTTGTCTACAGTCAGATCTCTAGCCAGTATACTAGTACGGTGCTGGTACATTGTCCAGTCTGCCTTCTTGTAGTTCCACCTAGAGAGAGTGCTGCTCTCCTTGACAAGTTCATTTTCCACAATTAGGAAGACTGGCCGGTGGTCGCTGCCTCCAAGTTGTTTCCCTACAACGCGTGTGGTGTTCCACTCCAAGCTGGGTGAGTGGAATGCCAGGTCTGGTGTAGAGGTGGTGTGCCATGATCTCGAGTAGAAGGTTGGTGGGTCGATTGGCTGGTTAATCAGGATAAGCCCATTGTCATCCTGCCAGTTTTCAAGCTCCTCACCTCTCCTGTCCATGTGATCATAGCCCCAGCTCTGTGAGTGGCTGTTGAAGTCTCCGCATACAATCAGTCTTTCTTTTGCTGGGATTGTATCTAGTGCCAGTGGGCGGTCGCTCGGACAGTAGTAGTTGAGCAGGTGGAATTCTGAACTTTCTGTCCTGAGATGAAGCATCTGGTATTCCGCCCCCTCCATATATGTTTCAAGCTGACATGCACTGATGTTATTCCTCACGAGTGTCAGTATTCCACCTTTTCGCCTGTCTATTCGGTCAGATCGGTAGCACTGGTAGCCTCTGATTTTGAAGGCTATGTCTTTGTTGAGGTGGGTTTCTTGCAAGCAACATACATTTACTTGCTCTTCATTCAAGATATTTTCGAGCTCTAATTTTTTGCTGTAGCCGTCTTTTTTACTATTGACGCCTTCAGCATTCCAGTGCATTATTTTAAATGGTCTTTTCTTTGCTTGGCCAGTAGCTCTATTCTCATGCCTCCTGGCTCCCCGGGGCAATTGAGAAGGACCCCCAGTAGTAGGGGTTGGGCCCTTCCGAGGCAGAGGGCCCGGCACTGCGCCTGCCTGGGTGTCCGTCACAGGGCGAGTGCCATAACGTTTTGCAGATATAGGCATACTTCCCATAGCGCTAATGCGTGGCATCCTGATTGCTGTGGTGCGCCTCTTGGCTGGTTGCCTCCGTCTTCAGCACCTTGACTTGCTAGGGCAGACTGTGGTCTTGCTCGAGTCTAGGAGGGCCTGGCCAGTCTTGGTTTTTCAGCCGCTGATGGCTGTACTTGAGCCCCATCTCCACGTCAAGGAGCTGGCCTTGATGGGGCTATAAAGACATGACATGCAAAGTTCTTCATGAAGGACAACTTACAGAACCGTTTATGATTAGAACCGGAGTGAGACAGGCATGTCTCTTGTCTCCATTTCTTTTCTTACCAGCAATAGATTGGGTTATGAAAACATCGACATCACACAACAGAAATGGAAACCAGTGGAATCTGACTAAACAGCTTGATGATGTGGATAAGCAGATGACTTGGCTCTTCTGTCACATAACCATAATTAGATGCAAGAGAAAATGAAAATCCTCGATAAGAGGTCACAATAAGTGGGCCTGAAAATACACAGGGAAAAGACAAAGATTATGAGAATAAATGCAGGAAAAGACAACAAACTTGGAGAAACACCACTAAAAGATGTAGAATCGTACACATATCTTGGCAGTAATTTAGACAAAGTTGGAGGGACAGAAAGTGATATCAAAATCAGAATTCGAAAAGCAAGAGGAGCTTTCATTGCATTGGGAAACATATGGAGAACAAGAGAAATCAAGTCCAACACGAAAATAAGATTCTTCAATTCAAATGTCAAGTCAGTCCAATTGTATGGCTCTGAGACACGGCGAGCAACAAAAACAACAACCAAAAAGCTACAGACTTTTATAAACAGGTGCTTGTGTAGAAAAGAAGGACTGAAATGGTATGACAAAGTCACAAATTTGGAATTGATGACAAAAAGCAGGGAGAAGAGAACTAGAAACAGAGGGGAAAATGATGAGGAAAACATGGAAAGAACTTGAGCGGATGGCACAGGCCAGGAAAACTTGGCAAGTGTTTGTTGAAGGCCTATGCTTCTTGGGGAGCTAAAGGGTATTGATTGACAGGTGCGCTCAATATTTAAAATTTAAAAAAAGTTGTGATAGTCACAAGATTGACATCAGATTTAAGACTGATTGTTTTAACAGTATGATTATCACCAATTTCATTTGACAGTTCCTATAGTTTCTCTTAAATGCAAAGAACACTTGACACGATATTTTTTTTTAACGTACAAAGATATTTGAAGGCACACATCAGCAATCCTACTATTACAACATTAATTAATTCTGTTTTTTTTTTTTTTAAATTTTCTTTATAACAATATCTTTCATTCTCTCTTGCCAGCGAAAGCAAGGACAAACATGTGAGCGGAGTGGAGCGTGTTCTGATACCGACACGTATTATTTCTCAACCTCTGTGGTCCCTTGTGCTGTAGCCCACGGTAATACTTTATATATTTATTTAATTATTTATTTATGTCTTTGTAAGCGAGGCCTCCATTTCGGTCTATAATTGCTCCGAGGTATTTAAAGTGGGACCTAAAGGGTGGCATCAAAGAAGAGTTGGCCACTCGAAAAGCAGCAGCTGGGAGACTTTTTCAGGCCATAAATCGAGGATTCCTCAAGAAGAGAGAGATTGGTAAGAAAACGAAGATGGCTATATACCGCTCCACCTACGTCCAGTCTTGACATATGGATGCACGTCATGGGCAATGACTGCAACCCACAAAAGCCAGATCCAAACGTCAGAAATGAGGGATCTGAGGAAGGTGGATGAAGTAACAAGAAGAGACATGGTCCGCAACCAGACGATACCCCAAGGCCTAAAATCCCACCCCCTGCAGACCCATGAAGAACAGTCCCAACTAAGATGGTTTGGCCATGTCTGCAGAATGGGAGAAGAGCGGCTACCACGACAAGCATGGGAAACAAAGAGCCAGGGATCCAGACCCCCAGGACGACCCAGAGTCCCCTGGGAAGACAACATTAAACAATCTTTGAAGGACCGAGGACTAGAATGGAACCAGGCCAGGAGAAAGACAGCCGATAGGATAGTCTGGCGCTCTCTTTTCTAAACCTCTACACCTCAGGGTAGAAGGGGAACGACTAAGTAATTAAGTTTATAGGTGATAACACTTTATTACTTACAAGTGCCATGCCACTTGCCTTAGACAATCACGTGCCTCTCAACTTTTATTCCTTACTGTCGTCGATAAATGTTGTGTTGCTCTTCTAGTAATGATCATAAATTATCTAGTAACCGGACATCTTTGTATTGTTCTCGCATTTCTCTTGTATCAGTTTTTCCCTGTTGTCACACTCTATTGACACTGACCGTTTCTTATCGTATGTCAAGGAAAAGCCACAACAAAAATATGAACAACTTCCATCTGATGTGATAATGAGGATTATTGTTTATAACACCTATTTTGAGATTGTTAGTAGATGATTAGTTTTCTACATTGTTTACCTCTATACATTATTCGTCTTGTAAATGTGATTTGAGCCTATGTTGTGGCTTTCAAATTAGTGATAACTAGGGCTAGGACTTTAATGATTGTGCTTAACCAAAACGTTGCTCAGTTAAATATAAATGTGTTTCTTAAAGAACTAAGTGATTTATGAAGCCTTTCTTAAGGCATTTTTTGCCACTATTGGCATGTTAGGGCATGTTTTGAGATTATTCGGTCATTTTACAGCATTTTCGTTGTACAAATTATTTCATTGTTTTCCCTGTGCTGTTTAATCAATTTCCCTAAATCCCATGAAAAGAAATGTTGCTGATTAATGTTTCTACATAATGTCAAATTTTGGATTTCTGCTTGGTGTGATTACTTCCTTAGAGAAGTCAGCAGTTCTATTAGTGGATCAGATAGATTTGATGAAGAAAGTAGTTAGTGACTTACACAGTGTGAATGGAGACATAAGACAGGCTGTGCAAAAGATAATTGAGCAAGTTTTGAAACAAAAAATGTGGGATATGAAAAGCTAGCTGTGCTTAATCTCACACCTTTCTCTTGGTGAATATTTAGCGAACTTGGAAACAAATGAAGTAGCTTATTTCAAGTATCCTCCTATGGTGTCAACATTAGTGGAAAGGAGCTTTTCAGTGTTTAAAACTTGCTGGCAGACAATAGAAAGTTATTCTCTTTTGAGAATCTATTAACCAGACCACAAGGTCTTTTATATTTCATGCGCCCTAATATAACCGATGGACCATGTGTCTATATTGAACGGTGCTCGCGACGCCAAAACGAAGCAAATTTTTTTAAATAAAAAATTATTTTTCATTGTAAAAATCTGTGAACGTTGATATATACCGTCCATTCACTGTTTAACAATCTCTCTGTAGCGTTGACCGACAGGTAACAACTGTCGTATGAAAATGTCTGTTGTCTAATCTCCGGAGGGTACTGGACAGACTGGACATCTTCACGTAATGTTCTTGATATGTAGACTCTTTATCTTGAGTATGTAATCGTGATTCATAAAGTATACTTTGGAGTCTGCTTCATAGAATGCGCTTAAGAGTGTGTTGCACTTGGTATAAATATGAGATTCAACTTTTGAGCTCTTTAGCTTGACTTCAGATAGTACGCTTCCGATGGAGCTGAACTTGATATGATTAATCAACTGTGAACGTTAGCTTGACTCCTGTAGTAAGCTTTCGAGTGATTTGAACGTGATTTAAATATGTATTGAACGTGTGCGCACGTGACAAAAAATGCTGCGTCAACCTTCTTAATCGTGGGCGAGCAATATTCCTTTTTATGTGAGGAACGAAGAATGTCCTCTGGTCACTCATTCCCAGGATCATTCTTGTCCCCTGTCAGATCAAAAGTGGGTGGGGCAATTCGCGACCAACTTTCGTTGCCGGGCTTGCCTGACAGCCAGGTGTTGAGATAATTTGCTGCCAATGCAAAAGTGTCACCCCGCCTTCCATCTGTCATATCACTCTCTGCTTGTCTATCGCTCCGCGTGTTGGCCTCGGCCTTTTTTACCTCGGTCCATTGTCGCCAGCATGCTAACAAGTCCCTTTGTGGCGCCGCCTATTGTATTACATGGCAGTTGGTTTAAACAGCATGAGAAGACTTCTTCACCTGGCCAAGCTGGGCGTCTCCCCGCGCCATTGTCCCAATGTGGTGACCCGTTGCTTGTATGGACAGCGGCTGAGCAATAAAGAGACCAATATTTTGTGTCAGCCGCGCTCGCTTCAAAGTTAACAATAGTCCACAGAAATTGTACCATGCCCAGATGTCTGATTTTGATGAAACCAGATGTGTTTCACGAGATTTATCACGAGGCAATGTGGACTTCAAAAGATGATGCCAGGCAGGGGACTCAATCAAAAGAATTTCTTTTAACACCGATGAAAGAACAAATGTGGTTCTCTAGATACCAGATGTGATTAACCAAGATTCCCGTTTAAAGTCCAGTCATGATTAAAGGTTACTAGAAAACGATGAAAGAGCCAATGTGGAATGAAAGAGCGCAAATGTGGGAGAAAAAAAGAGAGATGTAGGAAAAGATTGACAGATAAGGCTTTGGCGCTCGTTTATTACAACACAGATAATGTAAAAAAAAAAAAAAAAAAACGTTTCTCCTTTCTTTTTTTTTTAATTGGTCATTCTTTTGGTTAGTTTTTTTTTTCGTACGCCCGCTAATACTCGAGGCGAAATCTCAGGTTATTATTATTGTCTAACCTGACATTGATTTTACGTGAGTATCTCTTTTTTCTTGTACAGAGACAGGTGTTCCTCGCCATTCAGGCATATACCCTCCGATTTCGGAGGTACCCATTACAGCTGTGTCGGCTCAGGAGCCAAAAATCCCTAGTCGACGACATTCCTTCAAATGTTCTCGCCAGGTCTCGAGTTAATCCAGTCCAAATCCCGGTCGACGAAAAATCCTCAAATGCCGTCACCCGGGTTTGATCCTGGATCACCCGGTCGCGAGAGCGGTGTGGTAACCACTACGCTAGCGCGGCTCCCTTTTGGTTAGTAACAAAGAAGTTCAGTTTGGCACAATAACAGCAAGAAACTAAATTCTATATGTTATGTTCTTTTTGTTTTCTTTTATGCCTTCCATTTTCTTCTTTAATAATGCAAAATAAATTTAGTTTAGCTCGGAAAGTGGAAAAGAAAGCAGTTATTTAGGTCTTTTTTTTTTACTTTATAGGGCATTTTTAAAAATACTATTTTGGGTCATAAATGCATTTTTTAATAAGTCATTTTTCCAGCAAGTTTTGGGTCATTAAATTCCTAGCACTAGTGATTACTAACTTCAGTTGATTATCACCCTTGTTTTTAATGGCGCCCGATAGGACAGCAAAGAATAGTAACAATAAAATCTATCACGCATGTCGTAAGAGGCAGATAAGGGGGTTTAGGCTAGCTGATCGCGTAAGTCACAAAAATCATCAACAGCAATGTGGACAGGTCTGCGTTGCTAATTTATCGGTATTTTCTTTTCTTTAAGGAGGAAAACCAGCATCTTCCACTCAAATGTCGTCAGTCCTATTGTCATCATCATCATCATAACGTTCCTATTGTATGGCTCTGAAACATGGAGAACAACAAAGAACAATGAAGAATTTACAGGCTTTGTGAATTGGTGCGTGAGTAGAATACACGGATTGGAATAGCGACGAAAGGTCACACAAAATACCCCAGATATAACAAAGGGCTGACTGGGGTCAGGTTGAACAGGATATTAAAGATATATCACAGGTTACAAACAAACAAACAAACAAGTAAGACCACCATTGGATAAAGAAGAGATGGAAATGCATCGATCAGAGTTCACGTGACAGGAAGACATAGCGTGAATTTTCAAGAGTCAGTGAAACAAAAGGTGGAAAGATGACTCTTTTGTTTGATACGACACACATTTGTATCTCTGCAGGTAGTTTGCATTTATTACGCACCTTGAACGACGATACGACACAATGATAAATCTCTGCAGGTAGTTTTAATTTATAACCCACCTTGAACGACGATAAGACAAAAAGATATCTCTATGCAGGTAGTTTGAATTTATTACAAACCTTGAACGGCGATAAGGGACAAAGATATATCTCTACAGGTTGTTTTAAGTTATTAAATACCTCGGGAGAAGCCGGACTAGAATGTTTACGAAAAGAATGTGGAGACATTCTGAGAAGCAAAGATCTCAGCGCTGACTGCATATCGTGTGTGGTGCTCACGTCGACAGCCAATTCTGTGTCTCTGGCCGAGTGAGTGTGTTTCTTTTCTCCTTTTTTACATATTTTTATTATGTTTCGATGTTAGCTAACTTTTTCTTCACCTATCAGCTTAAGCTTGGCCGAAAAAAATAAAAAAATAAAGTCCTCTTTAAATATTAACTCTTAAAGGACGAGGGAACAGTTTTCTTGGTCGATAATTCTATGCTCTGAAGACGGGAGGCCAGTTTTATTGGTCGAGCTCTTTGAATTAAGTATTTATTTCGTTTTTAAGAGAGTTCAGATTGATAAAAAAATAATTTCTGTTGCAGCAGAGAAACTAGACGTCAGAGTGTTGAAGTGCATATATTTGTAGACGTCAGAGTGTTGTATTGCCTATATTTGTAGACATCAGAGTATTGTATTGCCTATTCTTGTAGACGTCAGAATATTGTATTGCCTATTTTTGTAGACGTCAGAGTGTTGTATTGCCTACATTTGTAGACGTCAGTGTGTTGAAGTGCATATATTTGTAGACGTCAGTGTTGTATTGCCTATATTTGTAGGCGTCAGAGTGTTGTATTGCCTATATATGTAGACATCAGAGTGTTGTATTGCTATATTTGTAATTGTAGATGTTAAAGTGTTGTAGTACCTATATTTGTAGACGTCAGAGTATTGTATTACCTATATCTGTAAACGTCAGAGCTGTCACAGTGACTTTACCATCTCGTCTCAATGTTATTACTCTTTAATGTTCTGTATTCCTAGACATTTTGTATTTCTTTTCTTTGCTACCGTTGGTGGCCCAATTTTTCTCTCCTTCTCAAACCCCACCCGAGGCTTGTTTACGTTCTGGCTTTCAGTAGAAATTCGCACTGGCCAGCAGACGGTCATATAACGTAATGTTACCTAACGCACCTGTGGTTCGTTTGACCAGAGAAACATTTCTGTTACGCTTAAAGTGTTTGAACGAGCGAGAGACGGTTTCTGTGAAGACACGGCTCGTTGGCAGTGGAACTTTTTACGGTCGGTAACAGTTTTGATCTCTGACTCAGGGGAAGATAACCCGCGGGTGGTCTCTGTGTTTTGCAATTTGAACGCAGTTAGTGATCATAATATTAATAATAGTATGCATCGCCTATCGGTGGGAACGTTCTCACGGGGTCTGTGGTCTTCTGATGTCGTCTCTAGAGAAACCTTTGTCTTACTCTTTATTACGTTACGAAAATGTCAGAGGTGTGGATTATTCACTTAAAACTGAATAGTGAGATAAAGGCAATAACTCTGAATTATGGGAGATAGTCACTTATTCCTTTTTGATAGATATTTCTAGTGGCAAGGGAGAATAATTTTATGCTTATTTGTGTAGCTAGGCACTAGTCTATAACCTTCACAGAAAGCAGTCACCAGGCATAGATACGATTATATCTTACGTTTCAGCCACAGCGTATTATTATAGCAGGAACATTGCATTTTTTTATGTATTCATTTTGTGGGATATTAATATTTTTCTCCCAAGCGGCATATGATTTAATGTTGTAATGTCACATGCTGTAATCTTTTTATGTATATTCATTTAAATGGTTGTAAGATGAATAAGCATATCCACTCAACTGTAACTACAAGGTTAGGTTTCCTGAATGTTTAGTTGGAAGAAGAGGAGTAGTTTTGCTGTCAGAACATTTACTGACAGGTACCTGAGTGTACAAAATATATTAAGCCTATGCGGGCACATGCTGATAATTGATAGAGTGGAAGGAACAGGAGACTTATATGGTTAAAGACAGCCCTAAAACTATCATAGCAATAATTACAATAAATTTAAATCCCATAGCGGAGCATAACTATTTTATCTAACGTTAGTGTGGTTTTATTGTTTACTTGATGTAAAGGGTGTCTCTTTTGGGTCTCAGTTTCAGGGATACCGAATCGCTAGAGCAAGATTCAAGTCAGGCGAAGAACGTCCCATTCTCTTCGTTCTAGAGGGTTTCTGAGTAACACCTAGCATTCACGAGTTGTCAACCCCAAATAAATGAATCAAAACCCCTTTGTCAAATCCAAGTTAAGCTCACGCAGTGCAACGAGCCAACGCTAAATCTGAAATCATCTAATGCAGTAGTAGTTCCCTACTCGCCTATTGGATTACCAGTCAGAGCATTGCAGCTTCCAGAATATCAAAACCGCCCAGCATGTCTATAGCAGAATCTGATATCACCCGCCTTAGTGTGCCTAAACGGGGCACTCAGCCAAACCACAGCCAAACAAGTCTAAAAGGGATTTAATGCCAAGCAAGCAATAGCGCCGGATAAGAGCGCCTGGGGCTCTTCGTCCCCAAATAACTTCGTCTGGTGTAGTTCTGGGTTATGAAAACCTCGCACTTAGGAGCAACCAGCAAGAGAAATAGACAGAGTTCCAGCCCTCCTCGCGCAATTAGGGGTCACCAAAGTTGGCACCAACAAGGAAAGTTTTACAGGTTAATTCCATCACCCATGGAGTATATATTTACGTAAAGACACTTTCTGGAGCTGGCACAATTGGTCCCACGAAAGCGGACAGGCTGTCGCTCAGTTTGTTTATTTGGTCAGCAGGAGATGAACAGCGTCTTCCAGTCCCCTTCGCGCAATTAGGGGCACCACAGTTAGCACCAACAAGGAAAGTTTTACAGGTTAATTCCATCACACATGGAGTATATATTTACGTAAAGACACTTTCTGGAGCTGGCACATTTGGTCCAACGAAAGCGGACAGACTGACACGCAGTTTATTCATTTGGTAAACCAGAGGTAAATAGAGTCTTCCAGCCCACCTCGCGCAATTAGAGGTCACCAATGATAGCATCGACACGGAAAGTTATGTATTTCACTTCATTCATCTTGAAGGATATTTACATGTAAGACACTTTCTGGAACTATTACATTTGGTCCCACAAAAACGGACGGACTGACACTCGATTTATTCATTTCTCTGTGTTCTACAGGTTTTATGATTGGTGGTTATTGCATACAACCTATAATAAGAGAATTTAGAGTTGCATAGAACCTATTTACTAGACGTCAGAGCTGCATACAGTCTATATTACTAGAAGTTAGATCTGAATATTGTCTATATTACTAGAAGTCAGAACTAAATTCATCCTATATTACTAGAAGTCAGAGTAAAGAAGACGGCTTATATTACTCGTACAAGACGTTAGAGCTACACACATCCTATATTACTAGAAGTCAGAGTAAAGAAGACAGCTTATATTACAAGACGTTAGAGCTACATACATCCTATATTGCTAAAAGTCAGAGCTACATACATCCTAAATTACTAGAAGTCAGAGCTACATATATCCTATATTACTAGACATCTTAGCTACACACAACCAATCTGATTAGAAATTAAAGCTAACAAAGATGCTGGTCGTAAGGAAAAATGCAACATGAACCATTTATTTGAATGTTTTCTTAACACTGTTAAGTATAATCTTCACAAGGTGCATAGGGAAACCTGATGAGTTTAACCGCTTGAATTCTCCCGGGCTTGTCTTGTTGAGCAAAAAGCCTCTGAGCCATGACTCGTACCACAGCTATTTTCAAGGAAAAAAAATGATGCTACAGCGAGGCTACCTGGAGGCAACAGTAAGTATTAAGGGGAGGTTAAACCCCCAAAATGAAAAACACAGAATTATAAGTTAATATCTATATCTGGTCATTTATACAAGCAAAATGACTGAAAAAAATACAAAACATTGGGGTATATACTAAAAACTTGCAATCTATGGCGGAAAAACAGTGAAAAAAAGGCAAATTTCAGCTTTTTTTGGTATTTTGTTGCCCAAGATATCTCAAATGTGAGTAAAACTTGAGTTATGACATTTGGCTGTTTCATTTGTTAATATATGGTAATGATTGTATACTAAAATAATTTTCATTGGTTTGATATCTGAGTATTTTTGGATTTTAACATACCAATCGAAAAAAAGACGAAATTTTTAAGGGGGGTATCTTAGCTATTTCTCAACAGTTTTATAATTTGTTAACATATATCCTTTATTTTAGTTTAATTTAATGAGCACTATGTGTACAGCATGTGGCCCAAAATTTACTGCTGTATCACTAGTAGTTTTTGAAAAATCATGGGCAACGTGCCCACATTTGTGTGAAAAATGAGGTTTTGAGAAAATTAAGAAAAAAGGGAGGAATTACACTTTTACACAAAATTTACTCACCTCAGTATCCCCCTGCTATGTAGGAATCATCTCTGGTATTTTCCTTTATTGATTCCGTGTTCTGTGTCATACTTTGCAGCTTACTTTTCATTAAATTCTTCATTTCAGCAGACTATATGCGCTTTTCGTCAGTTTCCGAAAAAATACATCCTTTCTCTGGTAGACATGTACTATGTGGGGGGAACGATTGCTCTACCCTCAGCATACTCAGTACATGTAGGAGAGGCTTTGCTCTCAATATTCACAAGATTAGGATACCCTTATCAGATATTAACTGACAAAGGTTCACAATTCAGAGGGAAACTGATGGAGGAAGTTTTTAGGATTTTTCAAAATATTCTCGTCCGCACATTTTATCATCCACAATCAATTGGACAAGTGGAAAGATTTAACGGGACTCTACTTACAAATTTATGTAAGCTCGCACAGGAGAAACCAGAATCCTGTGATTCGGTCTTACCTGCAGCTTTATTTGCGTATAAGGAGGTACCCCACCACTCTACTGGAATACCTCCAGCCACGTTATTATTTCGATGACCCATCAAAGGACCCCATGGTTAATAAAAATTAGCCAGTCAAAATTATTTTTACACATGAAACTATGTTTGAAAAACTTGAATTCTGTTTGCTTCAGGGAAATGAATATGGTACCGAAAATTAAAATCCATGCATTAGAAGCAATATAGCATCACAAATATACTAATTTGTATATTTTACATATATAATTAGGTAAAAATACACTTACCTGACATACTTTAAAAATTTATATAAAATCATCCACAAAGGTTTTAGTGAAAATAAACATACAGAAATGTGGGCAAATGAATGTACTTTCCAGTGCAATATGTATCTAAAATTTGATATTTTCAATGAAATTCTTCATTTTTGGGGGTTAAACCTCCCCTTAAACTTCTAGTGGTAGCAGTTATGCCAGCGGTTTTCATCCTAGACTGGTTAATGTATTGTATTTTTCTTAAGAGACGGCACGCGTACCATTGGTGGCACTATAAGCATTGTCTTGGGCACTCGGAGAACCTCGTAGTGATATTCAAGGATGATTGGAAATTTAGGTCAATCTAAATTTACCAGTTTTATTTTATATTATTTTTCATCATAATGGCATGAAGTAAAATAAATATGTTTTAAAGTAAATATATTTCACATCAGTCGCTATTTACTGTAGTAGATCGTCGTCCCGCTCTTTCTTTCTATCTTCAGAGAATCATATAATTAGATAAAATTGCCACAAATTGTTGAAGAATATAAACAATACTATTGAATTAAGACTCAGCAGACAACAGACAATCGAAAGTAGTAATATAGACTATATTCAAGCCTGAACTCGACGATTCAGATTGCTAATATTAACGTATTCTCGACTTTTCGTTTTCCAGCATCCTGACCTTGGTCAAATAGTCTGCACGCATATGAGCTCAACCACGGGCCCATATTTCGAATGTAAGTTCAATGTTTATTCTCAATCAAATTCAACACTTGTAACAAAACACTTGTTAACTAGGCATCAATGGTTAAAAAAGATAAATAATTTCATTCCAAACAGATTTCAGCGAAAGACAGATAAGACCATACTTGATTAATAGCAGTGACAACAATATGGAATAAATATAAAATCTCAGTAGCGTACACATGAATGCATTTTGTTTTGGGCTATACAGGTTAGAGAACCTCATCTAGGCAAAGTCTTAAGCTTTCTGAAGTAAGCCAGGGCACACTTTAGCATGCCATGATCAACTTATACTTTGCCAATAAGGTCGCAGTCTACCAAATACATTTTTTAATTGTAGCTACTATTACAGTTTTTAACTGTGAAAACAAAACAATCAACTCTACTTGTGTGTGAAACAATGACGTATTTAAGGCCCTAACAAATGTTTATTAAAACAAGAAAAAATATATGCATATTCAAAGAAATATATATATAAATATATATAATAATAATAATAATAATAATAGCCCCTTCAGTCATAACTAACTATGGGAACACGCCCCTGAGGTGACAGCCCTTCAGTCATAACTAACTATGGGAACACGCACGAGAGGTGACAGCCCTTCAGTCATAACTAACTATGGGAACACGCCCTAGAGGTGACAGCCCTTCAGTCATAACTAACTATGGGAACACGCCCATGAGGTGACAGCTCTTCAGTCATAACTAACTATGGGAACACGCCCTAGAGGTGACAGCCCTTCAGTCATAACTGACTATGGGAACATGCCCCTGAAATGACAGCCCTCAGCTGCTTATTTTTCTGGTGCTCCTTTCGACGTATTCTCCTCTCTTCTACTTGTTGTGTGAGTTTCTTTTCGCCTAGAGTTAGGTGGCGCAGTAGAGAGCATCGCCACTTCGTGCGATCGGCAACTTCATCTTCCCAGGTTGCTGGATTTATGTCCAGTGCCCTCATGTCTCTCTTGCACACATCTTTGAATCTCAGCTGCGGTCGCACAACTGTTCTTTTGACATCTGCCAGTTGTCTGTAGAAGATATCTTTCTGGATGCGACCATCTTCCATGCGGCGAACATGGCCAAGCCAGCGTAGTCTGCACTGTCTAAGCAGTGTTTACATACTTTGAAGGCCAGCACGTGACAACACCTCGACATTTGTCACTTTATCTTTCCACGAAATGCCGAGGATGTGGCATAGACACCGTAGATAGAAGGTATTGAGCCTTCCTTCTTGCTTAGCATAGGTTGTCCATGTCTCGCTGCCATACAGAAGTGTGCTGGTGACGCAGGCGTTATATACCGGAGCTTTGGTCTTCGTTGTGAGTTTGGAGTTTCCCCAAACACGCGATGTGAGGCGAGCAAAGGTAGCTGCACCTATGCCAATGCGGCTGTCAATTTCACCTTTAGCCACTACGCAGGCATGTATATGTCGAATACATGTAATCACAATAACCCTTACTGTCCAGCTAAAAATAGCATGCGTCAATCCGATCAAACTTAACTTCACTTACTACTCAAACACAAGAGGCTAACAAACCTAGCTTTCAATGGGGCAAAGGATCATAACACCCATAATCTATACTGATCTTGACATCAACACTGCACCTAACCAAGCACGTCGTAGATGGTGAATAAGGAGGTTTGTGCGTGAGGTCGGCTGCCCAAAAGTGTAGAAGCAAAAAGCACATCCCCCCTCCCCAAAAAAAACAGATAGGAAGACGTGATGAGAACGTGTTCGGCACCTATGCTCCGGATGGACATGCAAGGTAATGAATGAATGAATATATTTGTAATTTGCATAGATATGCTTTTCAGGGCAGAAAGAATTTCTTGGTGTGTTTTTTTTTTTTTTTTTTTAATTTTTTTTTAATAAGGTCTTTTATGTTAGAACATGAGCTTTATTATAGACAATGGTGCGTGTGCCTGTGTTGATAGAGAGGCGTGCTTTGCCAAAACGAGAAAGAATTTATAAACCAACCCAAAAAACTATATCGATTATGAATAAATTGGTCATTAGTATAGTTCTGTTTTTCAGGGATAAAATTGGTTTTAAAGTTATGGATATTACTCAAACTGTGCAAGTTATTTCATTTTTGGACACGCGTCCTAATATAACTGAACGAGCATTTGTTTAGGTTGAACGAACACTCATCGCTAAAACAAGGCGAAACTTCGATTTATTCATATCGACTAAATAAAAATGTTGGTTCTTCCCATACCAAAAGGGTGTTGGAATCAGTAAGTGATTAGCCGGTCGCAGTCCAGCTCCTACTGAAGAAGATAAGTCACAACAACTGTTTCTGTTACTTTTACTTCGCATGTCACTTCTGGTATCGTGGGATATAATATCTTGATCTACCAGTAGATCACAGCGGATCACGGGGTAGATCTCTAGGTGACGAAAGAAGGTGGGAGATTTTTAACCTAGGTTAATTTCGGATTATCCCTCTCCAACCAGCACTTAATAGCGTTGATGTTCCAAGGTTTAAAAGTACTGTCACCGAATGTGGCCAGGTGATACATTAAATACGAAGTTGGAAGGCACAGGCTTCAAGACTGAGTGTGGAAGACTGTTGAGGCTTGTTTTAGTATTATTATGGATGGTTAATAATCTTGAGCATCGTGCTTATGGATGTTTGCGAATGGTTTGGGGTTGTCAAGAAAACTACAGTTCATGCACGAACTCCAACACATGGTTGATTTTTGGGTCCACAAATACTGGCATATTTATTATGACATTAAACAAGTTCATTTGAAAGCATGAATTACATTAATAATTTGAAAGCTCCTACGGTCATCCTTGGAACATCACATATCTCGAATATTTACTACGCAGTGCCATCATGGAATCACTGAAGTATCGAACCCCAGACGTGGATTTAATATTTATATATTTTAAATTGCGACAGCAATACTTCTCTGTGAAAATACTTCCTCGAACTCAATCCTTCTGTTCGGAATCATATATAATATCAGTGACGACCTTCGTACAATATACAGCCACGTATAAGAGTAGATACTCTTCAAAATAAGGAGCAACAGCTTTGACGTCCTTCTTCAAAAATGTCCCTAAAAGAACGGCTTCAGACTTGCGGTCATTCGAAAAGACATGACAAGTCTAGAGCTCCCGCCATCCACCCACATATATAATTAACAGACATAAATATACATAAAACATACATAAACGTTACACATTACAATAGGGCACGCCAGTGAGCAACCTGGACAAGAAATTTTTTTTTCAACACACAGGTACTTAGCTTAACGGCCCGAAAAAAAATCCGTCCTCCCAGACGTCCGTATACACCAAGATGCTTTGCTGGAAGGCAGACTGGTGACTTGAAGTATTCGTTCTCCTTCAACTACCATACGTGGCAGTCCAAAACACTCAATTCCAGGACATAGATGACTTAAAAGAAAAACCTTCAACCGATAGCTTCACACGGCATTCATGGCAGCCGACATCTTTCTGCAAATCTCGCCCGTTGGCAGGACAACCGTCAGTCATGCGCAGATCAGCTGGAACTTATGCATTTTGCCGTACCGTACCGGTAAAAAAAAATCGTTGAATAACTTGAAAAACCTCTCCTTTCTTTCCCGTTCCACTTTGATATAAGTTACAAACAAGTTCATGACAATTCGAAATCCCCATTAATGGACACCATCTCTGTTGAGGCTTGTTTTAGTATTATTATGGATGGATAATAATCTTGAGCATCGTGCTTATGGGTGTTTGCGAATGGTTTGGGGTTGTCAAGAAAATTATAGTTCATGCACGGACTCCTTCTGATCGGAATCATATATAATATTAGTGGCGACCTTCGTACAATATACAGCCACGTAGAAGAGTAGATACTCTTCAAAATAAGGAGCAACAGCTTTGACGTCCTTCTTGATCAAAATATGATAACGAAAGGCCCCGTCTAACGGTTTGCATAAATTATGTTAAGCACCAAAAACAACGTCATCATACACACCTACACAAGTGACGTCAGACTAATGTCGCGTTCATTTAACATTTATATAAGTGCAAACTACATCATGATGGCCACGAATAGAACTGTTAGCGCATAGATTAACTGATAACAGAACTAAACATGGTCAACATGTAAAATACATGATAAATCATCTTTAACAAAGACACAGGCTTCAAGACTGAGTGTAAAATTGTAGTGAGATGCAGAAACCGTAGGATAGACAGAATCACTGATGGTGATTCTCTTAGCGTGACATTCAACAACCAAGATAACAGGTTACTAAGAGACGTTGATCTTGGTTTTCACCTCCGCTCTTGTTTTAATTCTCTCTCTCTCTCTCTCTCTCTCTCTCTCTCTCTCTCTCTCTCTCTCTCTCTCTCTCTCTCTCTCTCTCTCTCTCTCTCTCTCTCTCTCTCTCTCTCTCTACTTCTTGATTATACAAATAGAGAGAACACGAAAAAACGTAGAAAAACAGCTTGTCTGGTATCAATATTTTATCTCGATTGAATAAATCTCTAAATCGCACAAATCAAAGATAAATAGCCAGTTCAATCATTCACCATGGTATCTAAAAAATGCATGAAACAGATCAAAGGAAAAAATAACTAAGCCGTATGGCATCACCACACTTGAAAAAAACAACAATGTTATTGAAAGAAAAAAAACAAACAGCGCCAAGAAAGAACATGTAAGAAAGAATATGAAACGCACAATAACACAGTCACGACACAGAACAGGAAAACGCTTCCACGTGGTTACAAGAACACACACAAACATTTTCTGGGCGTTCGCTGGCGGAGTTGGAAGCGCAAGACCGTTTCCTAGAAAGTGACCAAATACGTCACTCCCAGGCCATAACCCACGTGTGAGATCCGCTGTGACCAATGTCTACGATCTTGAAGCTATGACAATAATAACTCTGTCTCTGGTCGATCACTGACACTTAACTAGTGTCTGGCAGGCGAGTGGGCCAGGAAAAAATATAGATGTATCCAAGTGTGCTTGGTACCACATTAGGCTTGTTCTCTACAGCCAGATAAAATCAGTCCTCTAAGGGTCAAGTCAAAAATATGACTGAATAACCCACTATGCTACGACCATAAAACAGAGCATTTATCCAGCTCACTGACAAAAACAAACTATGCGAGCACAGTTGAAGAAAGCTGTTGGATGTTGGCTGCGTTGAAGGATTAGTACCACTTGTTTGTGCTTCTTTATTTTCGTAAGTTAAACGCGACGCTGCTGTGTTTTTTTTTAATGATTAGCAGCACATCTACCGGCTGTCGTCCCAAAACAGAAAATGAATCCGTTGGAATTATCTCTCACAGGAGGTTTCCGAGGAATTATCTCTTAGAGAAAGTGTCTGAGGATGAAAACGACTGTAAAACTAGAATATAGTACCACTTCGCGTGTTCAATTTTCATTGCTGCAAGTAACGGATGAAATTAAAAACTTATTATGAGAGGAAACTCTTTACAGAGCGATACAACAGGAGGCAATCTGATCATCAGAAGGAGTCCCCCATCCGACAAGTGTTTTGGCCCATTATACTCCTATATACTCTAAAAAAAGGGGGGGGGGGGCGGGCCGACTTGGGTCATGACTCCCAAGTGTCCCAGCCTCCTGTTGTCTTGTATCGAAAATGAACCAATTTCACTCCGGCTGCAACTTTAAAAACCCACAACTCCACCAGCCGTGGGGGCAATTGTGAAAGTAACAAAGAAAACACAAATTATCTCGATCGTTCCGTCGCCCACAGCTAGGGACAGACACTGACACACCTGCGCGAAGCCGACGAGGCTAGCCACTACGCACTAGCAACTGATTCTGTGCCTAACACTTCTTATAGTATACACCGCCTGTTGCTCCTCAGTCACAGCCCTTTCACCAGTATACCAAAAAACTCAACGTGCTGTGCACTTTAAAAATTCATGGTGTTTCCTGTACCGCAGAGTTTACTGTCACGATTTCCATAGCCCATTGCGGTTGTTCCACAGCCAGCATGATGCCTTTTCGGCAGTTTCACTAAGCCTTTTCAGTGCCCTTGTTCTCGACTGTCCCCACAGCCCCAACAGTTTCAATAAATCATACACTGATGCAGCCACGAGCCCTCTTGCGCCCACTTCAACAGCCATGACCCTTGCAGTGAACCCATCGTGTCTCAGATCCGCGGCCACATCATTATACTTGGCCGTTTTGAACGAATGTTGCTCGTTCAGTCTGGATTCAAATGGCACGGTCAGTTCAATCAGTATAACCTGAAGCCATGCTGAAGAATGAAGCACAATATCCGGCCGTCTCCGCGATTTTCTGGTACTCTCTGGATATGCCCCTCGCCCAGGTAGGTCTGCCGCCATCTCCCAGTCGTTTACAGTCAAGAAGAGATGGTAAACTGCTACCTGGTTTACTCGGTTTGGGGTGTGCTGACTTTCCTGCCCTCAGAAAATATGTATTTGCGGTGCTCAGCCTCACTTTGCTATTCGCCTTCATCCTTGCCAGGTCTATTGTCGCAGCAAGTTCATTTAGCACTTTGTTGTGGCGCCAAGTGTATCGCCCTTGCCCTAATGACACCTTACACGCTGAGAGCACATGTTCAAGTGTCTGCCTTCCCTGGCACAGGGGGCACTGCTCATCATCCGACTTTCCCCATCTCACAAGGTTTGTGGCCGACGGCCGCAGGTCATACATTGATTTAACAACGAAGCTGAGCCTAAGAGGTGCCATATGCCATATATAGTTCCATGTAAAGGACCTCTGCAGGGCTCCTTCCCATGTTGTCCATTGGCCTTGTTGGGCCTGCTGCACTGCTTTTTGCAACCTCTTATCATTCTCAGCCCCTCGTATCTCCTGAACTACCATGTCACTGCGCTCCATGCATGATGCCTTAGACCACCAGCGGATGTCTCCGTGACCAAATCCCCGTCTATTCGTTTGTGTGTATCCGATTACCTCCCTCAGCTTGAGCGACTCTTGGGTAGCATCTGTCGTGAAAACGAGTTGTGTGTAACCCCACTACTTTGTTAAATCCCTATGTCGAGAGCCCAGCCAATCAACGCACAGTTGCTGAGCCGGAATAGATTACCTGAAGTTACGCCAGGAAAAACTTAAGCCCTGTTTTTTTCGGATGTGGGTCGTTCACGCAAGATGGCGGCAGAAAACTGAAGAAAATTAGGCTGTACGAGCATAAGACGGAACTGCAGGAAACCAATCAGCTTGCTCCGCCAGGAACCAACCAAAAGCTTTGCTTAAGAATTCACCTACCTATATAATCGGGCGGATTTTATGCTGAAAACACACAACACCAGACACGAAGCCAGAGATACCGACCGACTGAAGAGAGGAGCTGTCAGCTTTGATTTATTAGCTTACCTGAGAGCATCGACCTGCAGCCTGCTTCACTAGTCGAGTCAAAATCCGGCCTGTTTAAATCTTGGAGGGTAAATATAAATTTACTATAAACTGGTAGGAAAATAGGCCTACAGCAGATACACCTGTATATATATATATATATATATATATATATATATATATATATATATATATATATATATATATATATATATATATATATATATATATATATATATATATATATATATATATATATATATATATATATATATATATATACAACATTTGTTTTAATATGAACGTATCAGTTTACTGATTGTATCTTGGGGGAATTAGGTATAATGATTTTATTTCCTTATATGATTGAATAGACGAAGACTAATATGACTCACACTTCAATCTATTGTCTCCTATAACTTCAGTCTATTGTCTCAGATAACTCCAAACTGCAATATAACCACAACAGTCCTTGTTAGGACTCACCCTATCGTCTCCTATAACTTCAGTCTATTATCTCAGATAATACCAACTGAAATATAACCAAAACAGTCCTTGTTAGGACTCAATCTATTGTCTCCTATAACTCAATCTATTGTCCCACTAACTTCAGTCTATTATCTCAGATAAAACCAACTAAAACATAACCAAAACAGTCCTTGTTAGGACTCAATCTATTGTCTCATCTAACACCAATCTATTGTCTCCTATAACTCCTACCTGATATATCAAAAAACAGTCCTCGTCTCATATACTCCTATCATAAGAACATAACGTTATTGTTAGGATATATTATAGCACTTGTCAGAGAGGGCCTGGTATATTCTAGGGGGAAGGAAATGGTTGTAGCACACCTAGGTGTACATATTATTGGATTTATTCATGTATTGAATTATACATCAGCAGTTATGGGCTATTATGAAAAATATGGGATTTCCAAACCACCTTATACAACTCATCGCACTGCTGTACCAAGAACAACAGGCAGCCGTAAGAATAGAGGGGGAAACATCAGAATGGTTTGAAGTACAGAAAGGAGTAAGACAAGGCTGTACCCTTTCCCCTTACCTGTTTAACATTTATGCCGAGAATATCATGAGAAACGTAAGAGATGACCAAGAACACACAGAGTTTGACTCATTTAACATCGGCGGGTACCAGATCCCGGAAATCAGATATGCTGACGACACAGTCCTCCTATCGACCAACCCAGAAGGACTTGAACAATTACTTCTGTCCACCAAAAAACACAGCGAGGCCCAAAATCTATACCTAAACACCAAGAAGACCAAATTATTGACAACAGACAAAGTAAAGATCAAACCAGAAATTGAAATTGATAACGAAGAACTGGAAAGTGTCAATGAATTCGAATACTTAGGATCAATCATCAACAGCTCTGGCGACTGTGCAGTAGAAATTAAAAGAAGACTTGCAATTGCTTCACATAAACTAATACAGATGAAAAACGTATGGCAAGGCACAAGCAAAGAAACAAAGTTGCAACTGATCAGAGCATGTATATTCCCAGTAGCAACATACGGCTGCGAGACTTGGACACTCAATAAAACAGTTGCAAAAAAGATTACATCATTCGAAATGAAATGCTACAGAAGGATGTTGAGAATACCCTGGACAGAAAAAAAGACCAACAGAGAAGTACTGCACTCACTAAACGTACAGGAACATTGGCTCCTAAATACCATCGCAATAAGGAAGCTGAAATTTTTCGGCCATATAAAAAGACATAATAGTCTAGAAAAAACAGTGATGGAAGGCATGGTCCCTGGAAAAAGGGGAAGGGGTCGACCTAGACGACGGTGGACCCAGGACATCACAGAGAGTCTGAACTTGTCTTTGGCTGATGCAGGTCGACTTGCCCAGAATCGTGATGCGTTCAGAGCAGCTGTAATGGAGACAACGTTCTGGAAAGAATACGTCACATGATGATTGAATTATATTATTGGATATATTCATGTATTGAATTATATTATTGGATGTATTCATGTATTGAATTTATATTATTGGATGTATCCATGTATTAATTTATCAGAAAGATTGTTTTGCAAGTAGACACCTGTCTTGTCTCGCTATTGCTAAATCATACTGAGCCATGTTGTCATTCATCCAACAATGCAGACATCTGAGACACGCTCATTTCACCCACACTAGAAATAGATGGGCTTGATGACAGAAATTAGCCCCTATTTTTCCTTGTTACAGGTTTTATTCGTGTCATAAAAACTGAGATCGTGGGTCGTCAATCCAGCTGCCTGAAACTCCGCAGGAGCATAGAGGTTGCACAGAATCTACATCTATGGTCCCCCTCAGTCTTGGGTGGGCTACAGGAACGATCCTCAGCAGAAGTTGTGTGAACCAAACAAAGAAGAACAGACCTTAGAGAGATGAGTACACATTAGTACCATTTCTGTCAGCATTGTGAGCAAAAATTAGTGTCAGTGACGAGAAAGTGATTTAGCGTAGAAAGAGACAAGATTAACAGCATAGCTAATAATTGTTATAGACGTAATTGACATCACAGCTGATACCTGTACTATAATTGAATAACAGCACAGCTGATATAATTTGTGTTCCTATAATTGGAAAACTTGTTGTAATATATTTACATATCTATATAAATATAAATATTTGTAAATCATATGTAAACTTACAAATTCATTACATTCCATTTCTCAACATTCACCCTTCAGCACAGGAGTAGATAGTGTATATACTAAATAAATAATAAGGAAATTGTATTTGAAGACTTGTCAAGTTTATCATTGTTAAGTAAAATCTGTTTCCTTGTTTTTTTAATATCACAGTTAGTTACACAGCGGAGGTGGCACTTTATGTCGGTCTCCTCTCTACTATTGTTTCGAGATCAGATCATTCACAGCCGTAACTAATTTGTGATACCAGTAGTCCTCTCAGACACTGGGACTTCACCATTTTCTGCAGAAATTCTATTTCTGTAATTGTCAGTACTATACTGATCTTAAAGCCAAATAAAAACCTCACGCCACAGCATCAACAGCTTCTTCCACTCTCCACTTCCTTCCCGTTTTCAGTGTGGGCTGAATGGACTTAACCACGTCATCTGCTGACTCTCGTAGCATCATTGCAAGCCTTCCTTTCCAACTTTGTACTCTTCACCAACTGACTGGAAGGGAAGCAGAAGTTTTGACTTTTTGCAGTACAATGCTACATCTGACAGACCTGGTGGTACCCCTAGCCATTTGCTCATGAACGTGTTGACCTTCCGCTCTATAGCTTCTACTGTACTTGTGCTTATTTCATATATAAGCAGTGGCCACAGCAACTTAGGTATCAACATGAACTGGAAGCACCACAGTTTGTTTTTCCCTAGGAGTCTGTTTTGGTCTATGATCTGCAGTCCTCTCTGTCTGCCATTTCTATTGTCTGTTGCACTGCCTTCGAGTCTTTTAATGAGGCATCGTACACCCTGCCAAGACTTTTAACAGGTTCCTCAATGACAGTAGGGATTCTTTGGTTGGAAACCATGAATATGTCTTCTGCTATCTTCCCTTTCCTGACTGATAGGCTTCTCGACTTCTTGGGTTTGAAGCTCATTCTGCACCAGCTGACTAGTTCATCCAGACGTGCTAACATCCTCTGGGCCTGATGTTCATCTGATGTCAGAGTTGTTGTGTCATCCATGAATGCTTTGAGCGGTGGCATGTGACACATTCCACCAAGCTTTGGACCTATAGCCATTCCTTCAGCCGCATTGAGGATTACCTGCATAGCCATCATGAATAGTATCGGAGAGATGGTACATCCCATCGCAATTCCAACTTCAAGGCCAATCCACTTCGTTGTGTACTCTCTGGTTGAAAATCTGACAGCAAACCCTGCGAAATACAGCTTCAGCATTGCTGCAATCTCTTGTGGGACATGATACATTTCTAGGGCCTGCCACAACATCTGGTGTGGAATGGATCCATAAGCATTTGCTAGATCCAACCAGATTACATGGAGGTTTGTTCTGTCAGACTTTGCCTTCTGGATTGCTTCCCAGATCATTGTGGCATGCTCTAGACATCCTAGTGTACCTGGAATACCTCCTTTCTGAATTGTAGTCTCAATGTACCCATTTGCCAGGAGGTATGTAGTGAGCCTTTTCGCCATCACTAAGAAGAATATCTTCCCTTCCACATTAAGTAATGAGATTGGCCTGAACTGACTGATGTCTGTGGAATTTTGTTCCTTTGGGATGTAAACTCCGTTCACCTTTCTCCATTCCTTGCTTACAAGCTGGGTTTTCCACGCATTCTTCAGTTAACGGAGCAATTGTTTGAGCACCTCAGGACATCTCTTGTACACAACATATGGAACACCATTTGGACCTGGGGCGGACTTGCACCAAGCTTTCTGGACAATGCTTTCTACCTCTTGCACCGTTGTGGGCTTGGTGTTAAATTCAGCTCCTGGCTTACTTGACCATTTGAGGCCTGCCATGCTGCTGAGCGGCTCATCTTTGCGATCATCTGAATATGTCCTCCTAAGGTGTTCTTCCAGGTCTTCTTTCCTGATGTTTAGCGTACCCGACCGTGGCTGCTCAAACAGTTCTTTGGCAAACTTGAAGGGCTCCCTGGAGAATCTTTCCCTATCCCTTCGAGTCTTCCTTCTCTTCTTGCACAACGTTTCTGCTCTACAAAGGGCATTATGTTGGCCTTTCAGATGCTCCCAAACCTGTCGTAACCCTTCCTTCTCTGTGGCAACTGCGTTCTTAAACAGTTTCTGGGCATGCTTCTTCTATTTTCTGATTTCTTCTATTTTAATTTGTCTTCTACTTTTTCGAGTTGGGTTACCTTCCCTTGCCACTCTGACTCCGAATACTTTGCGACAGTGCAGATACATTATGTCGCCGAAGATTTCCAGCTTCTTCTCCAAAGTTATCTGCTTCAAGTTGTTTATAAAACTCTTTTGCCAAGGTTTCGTCCAGCTGTTCCCAAAGCCATTTTGCACTGGCAGGTGGAAACTTGATTGCATCTCTCTTCCCGTCCAAGAAGTGTGTGAGATCATCATCAGGCAGATCAACTTGAATGTACTCAGCACTGTGGATTGACTCCTGGCTGCGTTCTTCTAACGTCTAACCCGTCGAGACAGAGCGCTGTTGATCTCCCCCTGATGAACTCCCACACCCCTTTTTCGTTCTGTGGATTTTCATTCCTCTCTGAGTAGAGAATTTCCTAACACAGGCACACGGAAATTCCAGCCGTTGTTCAGAGCTCGAAGTCCGTGTAACGGGTCTGGTCGATTCCAATGAGGCGTCTGTGGATTCATCATTCTCCCCCCCCCCTCTTTTCGGTGAATCTTGGGGGCATCTAATATTTTTGGGTCCTGTGTCTTGAAAACGAGTTGTGTGTAACCCCACTACTTTGTTAAATCCCTATGTCGAGAGCCCAGCCAATCAACGCACAGTTGCTGAGCCGGAATAAATTACCTGAAGTTACGCCAGGAAAAACTTAAGCCCTGTTTTTTTTCGGATGTAGGTCGTTCACGCAAGATGGCGGAAGAAAACTGAATAAAATTAGGCTGTACGAGGCAAGGTACTAAACCGGAGACAACCAATCATTTTGCTCCGCCAGGAACCAACCAAAAGCTTTTCTTAAGCATTCATCTACCTATATAATCGGGCTGATTTTATGCATAATCACACATCACCGAACACGACGCCAGAGACGACCGACTGAAGAGAGGAGCTGTCAGCTTTGATTTATAGCTTACCTGAGAGCATCGACCTGCAGCCTGCTTCGCTAAGTCGAGTCAAAAACTGGCCTGTTTGAATCTTAGAGGGTAAATATATTTACGATAACCTTTAGGAAAAAAGGCCTTCAGCAGGTATATAATGTTGGTATTTGTTGTGTGTCATTATACTACCTACACCTGTATGTATTTTATATAAATTGTTTCAATATGAACGTATCAGGTTACTGATTGTATCTTAAGGGCATTAGGTATAATGATTGTATTTCCTGATATGATTGATGAAGACGAAGGCTAATAGGACTCATACTTCAACCTATTGTCTCCTATACTTCAATCTATTGTCTCATCTACTCCAACTGAAATATAACCAAAACAGTCCTTGTTAGGACTCATCAATCTATTGTCTCCTATAACTCAATCTATTGTCTCCTATAACTTCAGTTTATTGTCTCAGATTACTCCCACCTGGAATGTAACCAAACAGTCCTCGTCTCATATACTCCTATCATAAGAACATAACGTTATTGTTAGGATATATTATAGCACTTGTCAGAGAGGGCCTGGTATATTCTAGGGGGAAGGAAATGGTTGTAGCACACCTAGGTGTACATATTATTGGATGTATTCCTGTATTGAATATATATTATTGGATGTATTCCTGTATTGAATTTATATTATTGGATGTATTCATGTATTGAATTTATATTATTGAATGTATCCATGTATTAGTTTATCAGAAAGAATGTTTTGCAAGTAGACACCTGTCTTGTCTCGCTATTGCTAAATCATACTGAGCCATGTTGTCATTCATCCTACATGCAGACACCAGAGACACGCTCATTTCACCCACACTAGAAATAGGTGGGCTTGAGGACAGAAATTAGCCCCTATATTTGCTTGTTAGAGGGTTTTATTCGTGTCATCAAACCTGAGGTCGTATGTCGTGTCAATCCAGCTGCCTGGAACGTCGCAGGAGCACAGTGATTGCACAGGATCAACCTCTTTAGTCCCCCTCAGTCTTGGGTGGGCTAACGAAACGACCATCAGCGGGTGTTTTGTGTCAACCAAACCAAGAAGGACAGACCTTTTAAGAGATGAGTACACATTAGTACCATTTCTGTCAGCATTGTGAGCAAAAGCTAGTGTCAGTGACGAGAAAGTGAATTAGCGTAGCAAGAGACAATAATAAGATTATAGCTGATAAATTATACGTAATTAACAGCACAGCTGATACATGTACTATAATTGAATAACAGCACAGCTGATATAATTTTTGTTCCTATAATTGGAAAACTTGTTGTAATATATTTACATATCTATATAAATATAAATATTTGTAAATCATATGTAAACTTACAAATTCATTACATTCCATTTTTTCAACATTCACCCTTCAGCACAAGAGTAGATAGTGTATATACTAAATAAATAATAAGGAAATTGTATTTGAAGACTTGTCAAGTTTATCATTGTTAAGTAAAATCTGTTTCCTTGTTTTTTTAATATCACAGTTAGTTACACAGCGGAGGTGGCACTTTATGTCAGTCTCCTCTCTACTATTGTTTCGAGATCAGATCATTCACAGCCGTAACTAATTTGTGATACCAGTAGTCCTCTCAGACACTGGGACTTCACCATTTTCTGCAGAAATTCTATTTCTGTAATTGTCAGTACTATACTGATCTTAAAGCCAAACAAAAACCTCACGCCACACTGGGGGCTCGTTCCTGGGATATTTCTATATACCTTGAGCCATACTAAGTCTATTCACCTATCTACATTCTATCTTGTGCCACCCATAGATAACATAAGGAAACTTTATTTTTGAAAAAAAATTCTATAATAGGATTTTTTATTGTTTTCTTAGGAGGAGTACCATTTAGTACTCAGTAAATAGTTGATGCTCACAAAGTTGCACGGAAATTTTTTGTTCATTTAAATTAATTAAGTTTAATTACAATATTTTGGTTATAGTAAATTTACATACCCTATCTAAGTAACGCCATGGCTGATCTAGTGAAGTTCAGGACTGCGATCATGCAGATGGGTAAGGAATTAAATTTGACAGGTGATGCTCTCACTCAGTTTGTCACAACAGAAGTGGACAAACACATGGATAGGGAAGAAAGAAAGTTGCAATTAGAGACTGAAGCAAAGAAATTAGAGGCTGATAGAGAAGCAAAGAAACTGGAGGCTGAAGAAAGGCGGTTGCAAGCAGAAGCTGAAAGAGAAGCCAAAAGACTGGAAGCTGAAAGAGAAGACAAAAGACTGGAAGCTGAGAGAGAAGCCAAAAGACTGGAAGCTGAGAGAGAAACCAAAAGATTAGAAATTGAAGCCAAGAAATGGGAGGCTGAAAATGAGGCAAAGAAAATTGAAGCTGAGGAAAGGAAATTACAAGCAGAGAGAGACCATCAGTTGAGATTAAAAGAGCTTGAAATTCAGGCAAATACTGGCAATAATGGTGGTAGCTCACCTCACTCTGAGAATAGCTCCATCCAGAGCTCCTCAAGTGGGGCCATGAATTTTCATCTGGACCCATTTGTTGAGAAAGAAGACGCCATTGAGTCGTAACTGGATAGATACGAAAGACTTGCCACTACCTATGGCTTAGGGAAAGAAAAGTGGAGTCTTAAACTATCTCAGGGATTGAGAGGTGTGGCCTACGATGTATATTTGAAGCTCTCAAGAGATGACCAGGAAGATTATGAAATCCTGAAACAGGCACTGCTTGTGAGATATGAAAAGAACTCAGAATCATATAGAAAGAAATTCCGAACCGCTAAACTTCTTCCAGGAGAAAACTATCACCAATTCTCTGCTAGAATGGAAACTTATTTGGAAAAATGGAGTAGTTTAGGAAAGTGTCAGGATCTGAAAGAAATGATAATGATGGAGCAAGTGAAAGAGTCCATGCCTCAAGAAATGAGGAAGTTTATCATGGAACAAGGAGCAGAGAGATTGGAAGATATTGTAACTGTTGCTGAGAGATATCAAGCAGCTCAGGCAGAATTATTAGGAAATAAGAAGAAGCAGGGTGAAAACTTCAAATCATCACAAAACTATACCAAATATGAACAAAAGGACCATGCCACAAGGAACAAACAAAGATTTGACCAAAAGGACAAAAACCCTCTAAGATCGGATAAGACACCTTACCGGAAGGAAGGAAAGTGGTGTAAAACTTGTCTAATGAGTAACCACAATACTGCGGACTGCAGAAGGAAGAATCCTCCTCATCATGCTGCATGTCTTACAACAGGGAATCAGGGAAGGAAGGAAATGGCAGTAAATCAAAACGACTTCCATCATTCTCCTGTCTGTGAGGAAGTGACCGTGAATGGCACTCAAGTACTGTGTTTATATGACACAGGATTGGACTTTGATTCAGTTGTGTGCTCTTCTCTAGTGAGTCCTGACCAGATAACCACAGAAACAGTGCAAATCAGAGGACCGATCAAGGGAGCAAGAACCATGACACTACCCATAGCTCGAATCAACATAAGATCTCGCTATGTGGAAGGAGAAATCAAAGCAGCAGTGATGGACGACCCTATTTACCCTTTGATTTTGGGGTGTAGGTATGTTTTCCTTGGAGAACCTATAAAACCTGTAGTTATGGCAACAGTCCAGACCAGGGAAAGCTCCAGGAAAATGGAGGAGAATCCTATCAATACTCATCCAGAAGAGATGAAAAAGGCTCAAGCAGCAGACAGCACGTTGAAGCCTTGTTTTGGCAAATTGCCTAAAGCACATAACCCTCCAGAGAAAGGAGACTTGTATATGAAGAATGGCCTACTATACAGAAAAGCTGGAACAGGACCTAAAGGGCATGGACAGCTTGTAGTGCCAAAATCTTACATGGAGAAGGTTATGACGCTAGGACATGCTATACCCTTCAGTGGACATATGGGAATAGGGGCCACTGGACAAAGGATAGCCTGTCACTACTTTTGGCCAGGAATTACAGAGGACATAAAAAGATATGTAAGATCCTGTCCAGAATGCCAAAGAGTAGCTCCTAAGCATAGGACTGCACCAGCAACACTGGGAGAAATGCCTATTATGGGAACCCCTTTTGAACGTGTTGCAGTAGATATTGTTGGACCCCTCACTAGGACCAAGAAGAGAAATGCTTACATCTTAACCTTGGTTGATACTTGCTCTATGTGGGGAGAAGCAGTGGCCATGTCATCTATAGGTTCAAAGCACGTGGCAGAGGCCCTGTTGACAATATTTACCCGATTAGGTTTCCCGCATCAGATATTGACTGACAATGGGTCTCAGTTTAAGGGAAAGCTAACACAAGAAGTATTCAGGATATTTCAAGCCAGGCACTATCATTGTAGTCCCTACCATGCCCAAGGGAACGGTCAAGTAGAGCGGTTCAATGGTACGCTAATTTCAATCCTTAGAAAGCTGGCGAGTGAAAAACCTGATACTTGGGATACATACTTACCCGCTGCACTATTTGCATATAGGGAAGTACCCCACAATTCAACTGGATTGGCTCCAGCTACATTGTTGTTTGGAAGACCAATAAAAGGTCCACTGGAAGCATTGCTGCGGACATGGACTGATGAAAAGGCAGAGGAAACAGTGACTTCCTCATACCAGTACGTCAACGAGTTGACATCTCGATTGAAAGCAAGTTGGAAACTGGCCAATGATAACTTAAGACAGGCCAGGAGGAAGCATGCTGCCTACTACAACAAAAAAGCAAAGGATAGGGAACTGGAGGTGGGTGAAAAGGTGTTATTACTGTTGCCAAGCAGCAATAATAAATTGCAGATTGGATGGCAGGGACCCTATGTCATACTGGAGAAACTTTCCAGGACCAATTATAAGATTGACAAGAAAGGAAAGGAGAAGGTATATCATGTCAATCTTCTTAAAAAATACTATGACAAGGAATCATCAGAAGTTGCACATATCATGATCCTAGCCATTGCAACAGAAATGCACGGTGAACCACTTCACTCTATGGAGTATCCACTCACAACTACAGAGGATTATGTTCAAGTAAATATTAGTGAACATTTAACTCCAGAGCAGAAGAAGAGGGTTCAGAAAGTGTTGGAAACCCATGCTGATGTGCTCACAGATAAGCCAGGTCGTACGAATCTGTTAGAGTACGACATGAAGGTTACCGACCCTACCCCAGTATGCATGAGAACGTACCCTATACCCTATGCGAAAGCCCAAGCACTAAGGGAGGACGTTGATTATCTGTTGAAGGAGAAAATTATCTCGAAGTCAGACTCTCCCTATAGCTCAAGTGTGGTGCTATTGAGAAAACCGAGTGGTGAACACAGGTTATGTATTGACTACCGGAAGCTAAATGCTATCACAGAATCTCAGGTAGACCCATTACCTGACACCAACCAGCTGTTCTCTACACTGAGTAAGGCTAGGTATTTATCAAAGGTAGATCTAAGCAAGGGATACTACCAAATACCAGTGAAACCAGAAGTTAGGAAAATGCTGGCATTTAGTACATCAGAAGGACACTATGAGTTTAATGTACTACCCTTTGGGCTGAAAAATGCTCCCAGTATCTTTTAAAGAATGATGAGGAAATTGTTGGAACCTCTACAAAATCCCCATATCACTAACTTTATGGATGATATTCTTGTTGCTACAAACACATTTGAAGAGCATATAGTAGCGCTCTCCATGTTGTTTGACAGACTGAGAGCCACTGGATTGACTGCACGTCCAACCAAGTGCTATATCGGTTGTAAGGAGTTGGAATTCCTAGGTCACACGATTTCTACAGGTCAAATGTCTCCTGACCCAAAGAATATAGAGAAGTTAAAGAAGGCACCTAGACCTCAAACGAAGAAAGATGTGAGATCATTCGTGTCATTATGTGGGTTCTATCAGAAGTACATACCCCACTTTAACTCTCTGTGTGCACCGTTAACTAACATAACTAAGAAAGGACAGCCTGACAAAATCCAATGGAATGCTGATTGTGAAAAAGCTTGCACATAGCTAAAAGCAAAACTCACCAGCAAACCAATCCTTACGCTACCCGATATCACACAGGAATTTGTATTAAGGACGAACGCTAGCATTATAGGTATTGGTGCAATTCTCTTGCAGAAATCAAAAGCCCTGCCGGAGGAACTTTTACCAGTCGCCTACGCCAGTAGGAAGCTGAATGCCGCTGAGTTGAACTACTCGACCATAGAGAAAGAATGTTTGGCTCTAATTTGGTCCATCGACAAATTTTCACCTAACCAGTATGTAACACACTTCATTGTCCAAAGCGATCACCAACCTTTAACATTCTTGGCTGCATCTAAAAAGTTAAATTCGAGATTGTTAAGGTGGAGTCTGCTTCTTGCACCTTATTCCTTTACCGTGAATTACATTCCGGGAAGAGACAATGTTGGAGCTGATTTTTTTAAGTCGACACCCTATTACTATGGAAGGACAGACGCAAAAAGGATTAACTACAGCAGGGGTTTACACTTCAGCTATGACAGGTCACAGCTAGGAAAGGATGGGGCTATGTCGTGAAAACGAGTTGTGTGTAACCCCACTACTTTGTTAAATCCCTATGTCGAGAGCCCAGCCAATCAACGCACAGTTGCTGAGCCGGAATAAATTACCTGAAGTTACGCCAGGAAAAACTTAAGCCCGGTTTTTTTCGGATGTAGGTCGTTCACGCAAGATGGCGGAAGAAAACTGAATAAAATTAGGCTGTACGAGGCAAGGTACTAAACCGGAGACAACCAATCATTTTGCTCCGCCAGGAACCAACCGAAAGCTTTTCTTAAGCATTCATCTACCTATATAATCGGGCTGATTTTATGCATAATCACACATCACCGAACACGAAGCCAGAGACGACCGACTGAAGAGAGGAGCTGTCAGCTTTGATTTATAGCTTACCTGAGAGCATCGACCTGCAGCCTACTTCACTAAGTCGAGTCAAAAACTGGCCTGTTTGAATCTTAGAGGGTAAATATATTTACGATAACCTTTAGGAAAAAAAAGGCCTTCAGCAGGTATATAATGTTGGTATTTGTTGTGTGTCATTATACTACGTACACCTGTATATATTTTATATAAATTGTTTCAATATGAACGTATCAGGTTACTGATTGTATCTTAAGGGCATTAGGTATAATGATTGTATTTCCTGATATGATTGATGAAGACGAAGACTAATAGGACTCATACTTCAACCTGATAAATTCTCGCAACATCGTTTTGTTTCAATGTCTGTTTTATAACGCAAGGGCAACAACTGCTTGGAATTTATAGTCACTTTTCTCGGTAAGCATTTGTCTTCTCGCGTTGGTATCGAATGCAGTTAAGTTTGAGCTGTGGTCATTTTTGCGCTGGACTGCGCATGACTTGTCTTGTTGTTTGGTCGATCGGTTTCCGCCCACGACTAGTGGAGTGAGCGATTTGGAATGGCGAAAGAGATGCCTCGTTGAAGAGGGGATCTCCGCTATTTTTTGTTCTGTCAGGGATGTGTAGTCCTCTTAATGGATATTTCGTTTATTCGAGATAATACCTCTAGTGTTTTCCCACATGTCGGGAGGCGTGATATTTCTGTGTATTTCATGAAAGCAAGGTAAATTGACTTTTTCATTAACTCTATCGATTTTGGGTCGTGAGCGATTTCGATTCATAGCCTGTCTCCGAAAGTCGTCGCCACGAGATGTTTTTTCCCAGCTCACATGTCGCTGCATTGTACTGCATCGGTTGATGCATGTACCAAGGACCATTACTTGCTACTTTGTTAAATGAATTAGGTTTGGAAAACCTTTATTATCTAGAGGATATTTTTTGTGGACATTATTTATACTTCGGCAGACGTGTCTGTCTTGCTGAAGTCAAACTAAGGAGAGTGAACTGATCTCATACATCTGGTTATCTCCTGGCTGTTATAGAAAAGGATGGAGTTTTCCACCTGACTACATTTACAGCACTATGAAATATAACATGCATCTGACTCATCATTGTAATGCTGTCTACCGTCTATTGCTGTATTGAATGTTGCTGTGATAATGACTGTTTGATGTGCCTACACATTTGCGTAACCATTTTGTCACTGTGGCGTCCACAATAAATAATGAAGAAAAACGTCAACGGCTGTTTCAAGACTCATTGACTTTATACGTCGTGAGTTTACTGACGTCCTATGTGGATTGCCCTGTTATTTTTGTATGAACATTGTTTTGACTGAACACATCTACACACTACACAAAACCAGACATGCGGATACCATCCATCATCATATGGCATCACGCATCATTTGGTGGCCATAAGCTGGTTTGATTCTGGTACTAGCAAACACGGGGTCCCTTACCCACTTCATTTTCAACAAGAATTCATCAGCATCCTTCAAGAAATTAACATTCTTCAATACAGTCAACATCTTCAAAATTTTCAAAGTACTCGGCGTTGCCCGGTAAAAGTCAAAATTTCAACTTTTTGACGGAAAAAAGAATTTGACAGTACCCGGCGTTGTTACATGTTGCCGGATAACTCGGACTGCTGTTATCTTTTACGCAAGTCAAGCAAGTTGCTGCTGTCAAGGTTCCAGTGCTGTCGTTTTTGTGAAGGTCAAGTGCCGGTTGAAACGGGTTGTTTTCTGAAGAAGGCCAAGTACCGATTTCCATCAACTTACTTTTGGATTAGAAGGTCAAGTGCCGAAACAACTCAACACACAGTACTTCAGAAGCTCTTGTACCATCGTGTTAGCAGTGGAAGCAGTTCAGATGTGCCATCATCGTTGGAGCTTCGCTCTTTAGGACGTTGATTGACATCCGTTTTTTTCTGCTGTTCGACGATTGGAAGCCTATAAGTTAAGTGGCCTGTTTGTATGTAAACTGTGCCCTTATACTTCTGCTGAGTCTTCTGTGTATCATCTCATTCTATATGTTATATGTTTATATGTTATTTGTATATTTATATATGTTTATATTTCAGCGGGTTCTCGGTTGGGTGGTGTCTCCGTTAGATTATGCCACGTCATAGAGGTCGTCTATTGTGAGCGTTTTCTGTAGGGTTTGCAAATTTCCGATACTGGAATTTGCTAAGCGACTTCTGTTGCTATTTATGTTAGCTGTGATGACATGTTTTAATATTGTTTTCGTTATTATTTCGCATTCTTTAGTTTTGTTTTGATTTGTTTGTATTTGTTAGCCTACTCTTGTCTATAATTTAGTTTCATACAACATTTTTGTTTATACACTGTGGTGTCATGTATTTTGTTTAATTATAGCGCAGATATCGTCACATTTTTTGTGATATTTCATTAATTTCTGCTTTATTTTTAGTTGATTTCTGCGAAAGTTTTTGTATTGTTGCTGATCTTTGTTATTGTTTACATTGTTATTGTTTACATTGTTTGTATTGTTTACATTTTCAATGTTTACATTCTGCATGTGTTTACATAGTCATTGTTTACAGTTATAGTAATTAGTTAATGGGCTATGCTAATGCACTGTTACTACTACACTGATGATAAATGAATGATGAATAGTGTCGTGCACTATTGAATGAGAAGTGCACTTATGATCAAGAATTGAGTGCTGATATTTCATATACAAGTTCTTTGATTGGAGACTTGTTTCCCACAGAGACTGGGATAATATATAAGGTGATGTGAATATACAAGTGTTTAATTAAGACTTGTTACACTTAGGTTTGAAATAAATTAGTTAATTATTTCAGGTTTTGGACTCATATGTTAGACAACATGTCTACATTTGAGCACTTTATTGAGCAGGGTAAATTGCTTGGCAAGACTGGTGATAAGTTAGAAGAATTTGCAACTGCTCGATATGATAAAGCAATGGAAGCTGAACAAAAGAAACTGCATATGGAAGCTGAACAAAAGAAACTGCAGATGCAGGTGGATGAAAAAAGATTCCAAATGGAAATGGAAAAACAAAAAAGGGAATCAGAAGCTGAGGAAAGAAAACTCCAGCTACAGCTAGAAGCTGAGAATAAAAGACTTGAAAAAGAGGCTGAGAATAAAAGACTTGAAAAAGAGGCTGAGAATAAAAGACTTGAAAAAGAGGCTGAGAATAAAAGACTTGAAAAAGAGGCTGAAAATAAAAGACTTGAAAAAGAAGCTGAAAATGAAAGACTTCAAAAAGAGGCTCAGGCTGAGGAAAGAAGATTACAGAGAGAGTCTGATGAGAGGAAAGAGAAAGCAAAAATGGAACATGAAGAAAAGGTCTTAGCTTTAGAGTTGGAAAAATTGAAATTGACAAGCATGAGTAATGGTAATGATTCAAACAAGGGTTCATCTTCTGGTAAGGCTAATAATGATACTTTTAAGATTAAGTTACCAACATTTAGTCCTTCCAGTGATGACATAATGTTCTATCTGGACAGATTTGAACAAGCATGTACAGCTCATAACATAGACAAAGCAAAATATGTTTATCAGTTATCAGGGATACTGACAGGTAAAGCTCTAAGTATATTAAATATGGTGGATGAACCTGACAAGAACAATTATGAGGTTGTCAGGGCCGCTTTGTTAAAGAAATATCAGCTTAACGAAGACGGCTATCGTCTACAATTTAAAAACATGTTACCTGAAAATGGAGTTGAATTCTCCGAGTTTATTGCAAGAATACGCATTACTTTCTCACGATGGGTTGAACTATCTAAGACGGAAAAAACTTATGAAGGACTTATGGACTTAATACTTAGAGACAAAGTCATGTCGTCTGTCAATGAGTCTTTCCTTGCTTTCCTTCATGAACGTAAACCTAAAACAATAAAAGAAATGGAAGATTTCTGTTGCCAATACGTAACTGCGCACCCACACATAACCATGGGTAACTCTAAGGTGAAAGAAGGTTTACCAGTTGCTTCGGCAGCTCCGTATGGTCAAAACTTTGCTCGTAGATCCCAACAAAATTTTGATAGAAAGGGTAGCGGTAATTTCTGTCAAAATCATGGAAATCAATTTCATGGTGATTCTTCTTCGAAGAATTGGAGACAACCTGATAGTACTCGTTACTATCACCCTAATAATTATAGGCATTTCAAAAGAGGATATGGTAATAGAGGTTATTCCTGCCGAAGACCTCAGAACCAAACAAATAGATGTTCGCATCAATGTGAACATGATAGTAATCGTGGAAACTGGAATTCGAACCAGGATAACAATTACAATAGAGACAATAATAACTGCAGAGATAATAATAACTTTGATAACTTCAGAGGTAATAATAGTCGGGGTAGATCTCAACACAAAAAAAAGAGATATCAGCAGGCTAATGCTGTACAACAGGAAACTGAGGGAGCCTGTAATCATGGTGTTGATAATAAAAACTTTGACGCTGTCACTGGTTCTGCTTTTGACTTTGAGAGAGCAAACAAATGCCCCCAATGCAGTACTTTATTCGAACCGGGTACCATAACTACTTTGAGTTGTGGTCACCCACTTCCCGCTCTTCCTGCTGCTGTTGCGCATGACGGGAGGGGTTCTTTAAATCTACATAAGGGTCTTGTTAATGATACTCCGGTCTCACTACTTTTCGATTCCGGATGCACCACTATTGGTGTTAGACAATCGCTTGTAGATCCATCTTGTGCTACAGGAAGGGTTATTAAATGTGTCACATTTGGCGGCACTCTAGAAAAATATCCTACTGCTGTAATTCGCATTGCCACTCCTTTCTTTACTGGAGATGTGCATGCTTGTCTCTTACCTAATCCTATTGCGGACCTTATTATTGGTCGTATTCACGGAGTTAGGGAGTGTACCCCACAGCAGATTGCTGCTTGGGAAGATAATAACATGCAAGCTACAAATGCAGTGGTTACAAGAGCACAAGCTCTACAAACACCCGAAACTTCACTGAATAGTGATAATGAAGTTGATAGCCAAGATAGTCACTTAGTAATCACTCGTGACTCTTTCATAAAATTGCAAGAAGAAGATCCTTCTTTAAAAAAATTCTTCGTTCTTGCGAAGAAAGGTGATCCGAATCAGGATACAAATAGAAAATCTTGGATTGCAATGAGAAACGGCGTACTTGTACGTATGGTACAAGATTCGACTACGTCGGCACATTCGCAAATTCTTGTTCCCAAGAGCATGAGAGTCCAAATATTACAACATGCTCATGACTCGCAATGTGCTGGACATATGGGTTTTTCCCGTACGAAGTCGAGAGTCCTTGCGGCTTTCTTTTGGCCTTTTGTCAATAAGGACATTCGTATTTACTGCCGATCATGCAAGGTATGTCAGGAGGTCAAATCTAGAGGACCACGACATGCTGCGCCTATCCAGGCTGCTGACATTCCTATTCGGCCGTTTCAGAAAATGGCCATAGATATTATTGGCCCTTTTAAGGTCAAGTCGGCCAGAGGACATCAGTTTATCCTTACATGTGTCGATATGTGCACACGTTGGCCAGAGGCTATTCCTCTTAAGAGCATATCTACTACAGATATCGCAGATGCTCTTTGGTTGATATTTTCTCGCTTGGGGTTCCCCAGAGAAATATTGTCAGACCATGGCACTCAACTCATATCTGACACTATGTCACAGGTAATGTCTACCTTACATATTGAACGATCTCTCAGTAGTATCTACCATCCTATGTCTAATGGGTTAGTTGAGCGTCTGAATAGAACGCTCAAGACTTTGCTTGGTAAGATAACTGAAGATCATCCTCAAGATTGGGACAGGGTTTTACCCGCGGCTCTCTTTGCCTATAGAGAAGTCCCTAATGAACACACAGGATTTTCTCCCTTCGAACTTGTCTTTGGCGCGCGTCCACGCGGCCCTATGTCTTTATTACACGATCTCATCACTGCCGATGATATTAGCGATGAAACTCAATCCTCATATGAGTATGTCATTGCTCTTAGACAAAAGATCATTGAGGCATGTAAGCTAGCAACTGCTTCATCAGAAATTGCTAAAGAGAAGGCAAGACAGTTTGCTAACAAGAATAGATGTCTACGACAACTTTGTCCAGGTGACAAAGCATTCGTCCTACTCCCCAGTAGGGAAAATAGACTTCTTATTGCATGGAAAGGTCCGTATGCAATAGTCTCTCGGATTTCCGATGTTGACTATGTGGTCGATATTGATGGAAAGCATAAAACTTTCCACATAAACATGCTTTCGGAATTTCACGAACGTCCGGACTATTTGCTGCCTATTTTCCAGGCAACGGATGATGCTCCTGCACCTCACGGTCATTATTCATCCCTGTCTGTCATTCAGGATGAGGAAGCTACCTTCTCTGATGTCAACCTTCCCCTTCCAGTGGTTCCATTACATTCTACGGAATCTTGGAAAAACGTTTCTGTTTCTCCTAATCTTTCTGGTGACGAACATCGACAAGTCTCGTCGATGTTACAAACATTTCAGGATGTTCTCACTGACATTCCTGGACACACAGATGTCATAGAACATGACATAATTCTTACCGACAATAATCCAATTAGGGTTAGGCCGTATCCTATTCCTATACACTTTCAGTCGCAAGTGGAAAAGGAATTGGATGAAATGATTCAATTAAATATAATTGAACCATCGACTTCACCATATTCTTCTTCCATGGTTATTGTCCGGAAGAAGGATAAGAACATACGAATTTGTGTTGATTATCGCAAATTGAATCAGGTCACAAAGTTCGACGCTGAACCGATGCCTTTGTTAGAAGATCTACTGATTAGACTTTCTAATTCTAGATTCTTCACTAAACTTGACTTGTCTAAAGGTTATTGGCAAGTGCCTTTAGCAGAGCATGCCAAACCTCTTACTGCTTTTTCTACACCTAGGGGTCTATTTCAATGGAATGTTATGCCTTTTGGTCTCATGAACGCCCCTGCCACTTTCGTTCGCATGATGCGTCGAATTCTGTCACATCGTTCGGATGTCATCGCATACTTAGATGACATCTGTCTCTTCAGTGATACCTGGGAAGATCACTATTTAGGGTTATATGACTTACTGTCCACTCTACGTGAGAATAATTTGACAGCAAAACCTTCTAAAGCTTTTGTTGGTTTTGGTGAAATCTCTTTCCTGGGTCATCGTGTTGGTCATGGTCTCTTGAAGACAGAAGACCACAATACTTCCAAAATACTGAACATCTCTGTTCCTAAAACGAAGAAACAAGTTAGGAGTCTCTTAGGTTTAATTCAATTTTATGGGAGATTTATTCCAAATTTATCTTCGATCATGGCACCTCTATCAACATTGTTGAAGAAAGGTTCGCCTAATCTGGTCCGTTGGTCGGAAGAATGCCAATCTTCACTAGACCAAATCAAGAATATATTTTCTTCTCCTCCCATCTTAAGATTACCTACTCTTGATAGGACTTTTGTTCTTCGGAGTGATGCTTCATCCACTGGGATTGGAGCAGCACTGATGCAAGAATATGCAAATACTCTGCATCCTGTTATGTACATTTCTAGAAAACTAAATGCGGCAGAGAGGAACTACTCGGTTTTAGACCGTGAGTTGTTAGCGATGGTTTGGTCAATTCTAAAACTACAAAGATTCCTCCTGGGCGCACATTTCATTCTAGAGACTGATCAGAAAGCTCTTACAGCTATTCAGACTAAGAATTTGAAGAGTTCGAGATCCACTCGATATGCTATAGCTCTTCAACCTTTTCACTTCACGGTACGAGCTATCCGTGGTGCGGATAATGTGATGGCTGACATTTTGTCTAGATGCCCACATGACTCCAACTAATACTTCTGTCCTATATTTCTATATATTACAGAGTCATAACAACCTATATTTCTACAATAGATTAGCACATCTGTACTTACTTTATATGTACACACTATCGTGCTTTGTTGTCATCTTCTTCTGTTCGTTTTTTAAGATGATAGAGGAGGACTGAGTAGTTAATATAAGGGCCGTTAGTTTACTAAACAGCCACAATTATTAATAATGTATTGTACCTTATGAAGCATATTAGTTATTAATTAGCATTATATTGCTTGTACTTTCTCAGAATGTCATTGTTGAGCTGAGGACTTACCTTACGAGTTCTAGATTGTGTACTTACCCTCGGAATACCAGAGCATATATCCTGGATCGTCATGTAGTTTAACTTTACTATGTACTTATTTCATTACATGTCAAAGAATGTACTATTTAAATTTTCCTATCAGATTTGTACATCCATTTTTAAAGACAATATTAGAGTATGCTGTTTAATGATGATTATAGTAACTTGCATACGTATATTGTGTTTACATGCTAACGTGATGTGTGTTGGTGACACCTCCCCGATGTGAATATTTTTTGAGACATATTTATTTTTCTGTTGAGGTATATCCTCACCAGACACTCTATAATTAGCCTATTGTTTGGCAATTTAATTAATTATCAGCGCATAATTCGTGCGTTTTGAGCCGCTTATCGCTTGCTCTTTGATATTGAAAAAAAAATATGTCCACATTTTTTTTTTATCGGGAGGAGGTGGTGATATGTTGCGTGATAAATTCTCGCAACATCGTTTTGTTTCAATGTCTGTTTTATAACGCAAGGGCAACAACTGCTTGGAATTTATAGTCACTTTTCTCGGTAAGCATTTGTCTTCTCGCGTTGGTATCGAATGCAGTTAAGTTTGAGCTGTGGTCATTTTTGCGCTGGACTGCGCATGACTTGTCTTGTTGTTTGGTCGATCGGTTTCCGCCCACGACTAGTGGAGTGAGCGATTTGGAATGGCGAAAGAGATGCCTCGTTGAAGAGGGGATCTCCGCTATTTTTTGTTCTGTCAGGGATGTGTAGTCCTCTTAATGGATATTTCGTTTATTCGAGATAATACCTCTAGTGTTTTCCCACATGTCGGGAGGCGTGATATTTCTGTGTATTTCATGAAAGCAAGGTAAATTGACTTTTTCATTAACTCTATCGATTTTGGGTCGTGAGCGATTTCGATTCATAGCCTGTCTCCGAAAGTCGTCGCCACGAGATGTTTTTTCCCAGCTCACATGTCGCTGCATTGTACTGCATCGGTTGATGCATGTACCAAGGACCATTACTTGCTACTTTGTTAAATGAATTAGGTTTGGAAAACCTTTATTATCTAGAGGATATTTTTGTGGACATTATTTATACTTCGGCAGACGTGTCTGTCTTGCTGAAGTCAGATTAAGGAGAGTGAACTGATCTCATACATCTGGTTATCTCCTGGCTGTTATAGAAAAGGATGGAGTTTTCCACCTGACTACATTTACAGCACTTTGAAATATAACATGCATCTGACTCATCATTGTAATGCTGTCTACCGTCTATTGCTGTATTGAATGTTGCTGTGATAATGACTGTTTGATGTGCCTACACATTTGCGTAACCATTTTGTCACTGTGGCGTCCACAATAAATAATGAAGAAAAAACGTCAACGGCTGTTTCAAGACTCATTGACTTTATACGTCGTGAGTTTACTGACGTCCTATGTGGATTGCCCTGTTATTTTTGTATGAACATTGTTTTGACTGAACACATCTACACACTACACAAAACCAGACATGCGGATACCATCCATCATCATATGGCATCACGCATCAGGATATATTATAGCACTTGTCAGAGAGGGCCTGGTATATTCTAGGGGGAAGGAAATGGTTGTAGCACACCTAGGTGTACATATTATTGGATGTATTCCTGTATTGAATTTATATTATTGGATGTATTCCTGTATTGAATTTATATTATTGGATGTATTCATGTATTGAATTTATATTATTGAATGTAGCCATGTATTAGTTTATCAGAAAGAATGTTTTGCAAGTAGACACCTGTCTTGTCTCGCTATTGCTAAATCATACTGAGCCATGTTGTCATTCATCCTACATGCAGACACCAGAGACACGCTCATTTCACCCACACTAGAAATAGGTGGGCTTGAGGACAGAAATTAGCCCCTATATTTGCTTGTTAGAGGGTTTTATTCGTGTAATCAAACCTGAGGTCGTATGTCGTGTCAATCCAGCTGCCTGGAGCGTCGCAGGAGCACAGTGATTGCACAGGATCAACCTCTTTAGTCCCCCTCAGTCTTGGGTGGGCTAACGAAACGACCATCAGCGGGTGTTTTGTGTCAACCAAACCAAGAAGGACAGACCTTTTAAGAGATGAGTACACATTAGTACCATTTCTGTCAGCATTGTGAGCAAAAGCTAGTGTCAGTGACGAGAAAGTGAATTAGCGTAGCAAGAGACAATAATAAGATTATAGCTGATAAATTATACGTAATTAACAGCACAGCTGATACATGTACTATAATTGAATAACAGCACAGCTGATATAATTTTTGTTCCTATAATTGGAAAACTTGTTGTAATATATTTACATATCTATATAAATATAAATATTTGTAAATCATATGTAAACTTACAAATTCATTACATTCCATTTTTCAACATTCACCCTTCAGCACAAGAGTAGATAGTGTATATACTAAATAAATAATAAGGAAATTGTATTTGAAGACTTGTCAAGTTTATCATTGTTAAGTAAAATCTGTTTCCTTGTTTTTTTAATATCACAGTTAGTTACACAGCGGAGGTGGCACTTTATGTCGGTCTCCTCTCTACTATTGTTTCGAGATCAGATCATTCACAGCCGTAACTAATTTGTGATACCAGTAGACCTCTCAGACACTGGGACTTCACCATTTTCTGCAGAAATTCTATTTCTGTAATTGTCAGTACTATACTGATCTTAAAGCCAAATAAAAACCTCACGCCACATCCTGTAGCTATTGTAATACAGCTTACGGGGTGCTAACCCGGTCAGCCGGTTTCTAGTCTTTCCCAGTGTCATCTGTCTTTCCAGTAGTCCATCGGTCTTTCCCGATTGTCACTGGTTTGACCATGCAACTATGATAGAAAACTCTTTACAGAGCGATACAACAGGAGGCAATCTGATCATCAGAAGAAGTCCCCCCATGCGACAAGTGTTTCGGCCCATTATACTCCTTTACACTCTAAGGTGGGCGGGCCCACTTGGGTCATGACTCCCAAATGTCCTCCTGTTGTCTTGTATCGAAAATGAACCCATTTCACTCCGGTAGCAACTTTAAAAACCCACAACTCCACCAGCCGTGGAGGCAATTGTGAAAGTAACAAAGAAAAAACAAATTATCTCGATCGTTCCGTCGCCCACAGCTAGGGACAGATACTGACACACCTGCGCGAAGCCGACGAAGTTAGCCACTACGCGCTAGCAACTGATTCTGTGCTTAACACCTCTTATAGTATACACCGCCTGTTGCCCCTCAGTCACAGCCCTTTCACCAGTATACCAAAAAACTCAAAGTACTGTGGACTTAGAAAAATTCCTGGTGTTTCCTGTACCGCAGAGTTTACTGTCACGATTTCCATAGCAAATTGCGGTTGTTCCACAGCCAGCATGATGCCTTTTCGGCAGTTTCACTAAGCCTCTTCAGTGCCCTTACTTATTGTAGCGAGAAGAAAGATATATTGATGATGACAAAATCCTGGACAAATAGATGTATTAGATGATACCTTAGATTCCTATAGTAACCTCAGACACTCACTCTGCTCGGGGTAGTTAACTAACCAACAAGAATTAAGACTGGTCTGTTTACAAGAATTTTTCCCCATCTTTCTCTGAAAAGAGTAATGATATATATTATATACCGACATCAAAGGTATATCATATATATATATATATATAAATATATATATATATATATATATATATATGGTTTCACTGTCAAGTATTTATTTTACATTTAAAGTTAATTAAAGTTCATCTTCATCTGTTTTCTTGATCTTTGATGAAAAATTTCTTTCTTCCGTGCTAAACTTGAACAAATGTTAATATTATTATATCACAAGTTGTAATGATATTTTCTAGGTTCTTTAACATGACATTTTTGTTTTTCATCATTTTAATGTTCATTTGTAGAGAATAATCTCGTAGATTATATGGTCCACATTCTTAGATTCTTATAATCTTAAGTATCTAATTTATTTTGTGTGGTACGGTTTTGTAAAGTCAAGTAGCCCCAAACAAGGCTATTTATCTTCGAAAAGTTCTTCTAGGCCTGGCCCAGCAATGGAACTGGAAGGAATCGCACAACTGCTGTTCTTCCAATCTTATATGTGGCACTGTTGAAGACCCGGAAAGTCCACTGATCCCCCCAGCCTCGCAATGACATGTCATTGGGCCAAAAGAGCTGGAAAGCTCAAGTGCCGCTGGTTAGAGAAAAAAAAAAAAAAAAAATATATATATATATATATATATATAGATATATATATATATATATATATATATATATATATATATATATATATATATATCACCTTCGTAGTATCGCTCACTGACTCTCTATCCAGTCAGGAGGTAAGATGAGACCGATCAGACAAGATGTGGTTACTCATGAGAATCATAGCAAGTCAAAAATAACATAATTCATTTAATTGATAGCACACTATTCCAGTAACTCTCTGGTTTGTCCATGATTTGCTTCCTTACAATCAGATGGTCTTGTGGAAAGAGTTATGTTTTAACTAAATTTGTACAATAAAATAATTTCTTTCATTCTTTCCTTCTTTCCGATAAAGAAGCTTAACACCTTCAAAATACTTTCCTAAAACAAACTTCACAATCTATATGTCCATCTGCTTTTATTTCACAATTAAATTGAAATAATACGTGTTTGAATTCCCTCCAAGAATTACACAGTGATTTTACACACACGTATCCACTTCTATAAGGCACATATTAATAATATAATTATATATACGTATGTAATTACATTCTTTCTTACCCTCAAATACATGCAGACCGACTTTTAATGGCTCTACAGACTGTGTTACCCTGCAGATGGTAATGGAGTCTGGTAGTAGACGATTTCGCGCGTGTCTGAAGTTTGAATTGTGTGGCAAGCGTATTACTATTGGTACCTTCCGTCTTTTATAGGTCAAGGTTTCCCTACGAGAAAGCATCAAGGCCAAAGTATTTTGCAGACTAGAAAAAGTGAAAATCTTAAAAGTTCTGTGCTAGAATAAAAAACTTGAAATCGTTCCAGTGTCTTTATCTCTGAACGGATTTCCTTCATCTGAAGCTTATATTAATCTTAGGGCTAAGCTCTATCTACTGCAGTTTCTCTCTTATGTCTAGATTAATCCAACTTTTCACTGGAGCAGCCTAAACATGGCAAAGCACAACATGGTTCATGCTTCGATGCCTTAAATACACTTTTTCTCCGGTTCTACACCACGCCCAGTCACAATCTAGATATCTGCCAATAGCGAATGATCCCTTTTATCGAATTGAGTCCTTCATTACCAACGTATACCGTTATTAACTGCACAGTGCCTATCGAAAAATTGTCAACATCTACACTTTCTCGTCTTCCTACTAAAAGGCCTTATAAAATATAAAATATTAGCATTGCATGCACCGAGCTGCGGTTTTGATAGGTTGTTTGACTTCTCGGAATTTCTGTACGGTGTAATGTTCTGAATGAGGGCCGAGACAGGATTCAGATTTCACTACACATATATACCCAAACTATTGCCCCATCTACGCTTCTGAGGTCGCGCAGATAGACACAAATAACGTCTAAATTAGCCCGTGACAACGGCATCGGAAACGTCTCTTCTTCGCCGATGAGACATGCTACAAGAGTTCCCGTCTCTCAGTTGACGGATAAATTTCTACGACGCGGCCGGGCTTCAAAGGTTTACTTGGCGCGAGCCAGCGGACAGAAAAAGCGTTGCTCGACCAGTAGTCTTACTTCATTAGTTGATTTCAAACGGCCGTAGGGACAACAAGCCGACAGACATCCCATAATATTTTATCGGCTAATGTAGAAGGAACAAGATCACACATTTGGAGGCGTCCTTCGGCACGTGTCAAGATAAGGACTGACACTCAGAAAATGCGCAACAATGCGCTAAACTATCAAGAAAATTAAAACAGGGCGTGAACAAAAACAGAGGTAGGCAAAGCGCGTTAATTGACAGGCCGGATGACCGAATAATTTAAATGAACTCGTCACACCAAATGCCCAGTTAACAACTTGCTTACTAATATCGACTTTATTTATAAGCTGCATCAGACAGAAAACGCTATTTTCTTTGAATAGAAGTTAACATTCGGTAACAGACCCATCCCTGCTTTATATCATGTTGAGAGTTTAATCTGTAATGTAGTTGACATTTCCAAGCCATGCCATAGTAACCATGTTTCTTCATGTTACACAGACGACCTTCATTTCGACAGCTACTCGGCTCAGTTACAAGATGAAGTGCAGACATTGGTTCGGAACTTTGGACATTCTAAACACATTCTTTTAGGTGACCTCAACACTGGCCCACGAGCCAATAACCTTGACCCAGAGCGAAATCTGGAACCAGATGACTCTAGTGCCTTTGCTTTCTTGATTAGTCATGGCTACATGTAAGTCTCACGTATTAATTTTTTTCCACCATGATCATAATTACGATTTTCTGCATTTACAGAATGATCCTGAATTACCTTGGCCTATTTCTTTCAGTGGCTCCAGATGATCGTTCAGGATTTAGTTGTTTTAGTCTCCTTTGATCACACGTTCGTCCAATCCTCTATCCTATCCATAATTTACTCATATCTCTTTTGCAGAACTAGCTTAAAGTACCCGGCGATGCTCGGTCTAAGCAATAGTTTATAAAAACTTTGCGAAAAACAATTTCTAAAAATGTAAAACAAGAACTAAGGTATTTAGATTAACTCATATTGCTTGTTATGATAAATTAACATTAATTACAATTTGTATAATTTATTACGTTGATATTTGCAGTTGTAATTTACTCCTATACTTTAAATTTATTCATTAATTCGTTGAATGCCATTCCGCCATAACTATAACTTACTAATTTTTACTTCCTAAATGTTTCTATCTAGCTATTACAACACAACTATTGCGTGCTAACTATTATTTACTGAGCATCACTTCTAACTATTAATACTGTATCTGTTTCTTCTAAACTCATAGGATGAAAGAGAACCATCCCTTAAAATTCGAAAGAATTGTTTGACTAAGTTCACGTTAACATTTTTTTAAAATAGACATTTCGCCTCGTTTTGGCGACGCGCGTCTAGTTCAACCTTCCGTCAAAAAGGTTTGTCGGTTATATTAGGGCGCTAGCCCAAGTGTAAAAGACCTTGCGATCTGATATGCTAAGTTTCCTTGACCCTAATCGAGACATCAGAAAGCTGGGGAAAAGAGTCTGAAATGCTCGTGCGATGAATAGATCAGTGGAGATACATTACGCAATAGATAACTAAAGTTGTCTTTTCTTGATACTAAGGACTCCGTTATCTTGTGACTTCGTGTTAACAGCGCAGCATTTAAGTTTAACACTTTTTTTTTATAATAAAGGAAGAAGATATTTTAAATTGAGAAACACGTTCAGCGCAGTGACTTCCAAACATAAATTTGTTATAAAACATTTAGAACCACGTCAGTTTAATCGCTTTTTATCCTTGTCAACAATAAAGGTGAATAGGACAAAACTAAAGGAAAATACCTTTTAGTGCAAGTGGTTTTGAGTAATTATAACGTTATTATCAATTGTAATTTTACAATGTGTCATCGTGTTTTAATAAAATGTGTAGCCTTTTTTTTTTTTTCTCTAACCAGCGGCACTCGAGCTTTCCAGCTCTTTTGGCCCAATGACATGTCATTGCGAGGCTGGGGGGTCCGTGGACTTTCCTTCCAACCCGGTCAGGAGCTTCGCTCCTTCCCATCCACACGGGATTTATGTGCAGGAGCCATTCAGGTTATTCAGTCAAATTTCCGGTCGTAAACATTCCTTCAAACGCTGACGCCCGGGTTTGAACCATGAAAACCTGGTCGCCAGTACAATGTTGTAGCCATTACACCAGCGCGGCTCCCAATAAGTAGCCTTATTATATGCTCCTTTGCGCGTATGACCACATGCAAATAAAAAAAAATATTTATACATATCCCCACTAGCCATAACACATTCGAGTCGCCACTGCTGTTTCTTAGTTGTTGTCATTGTCGATCAGAATCAACATCATTACTCCCCGAACAAACCCACAGGTGCTTAGTCTCCCTTAGCAAATGACGAAAGGTATAAATGATAATTGTTCCTGTAGTACGCCGGCGGTATGCCCTTCATATACATTTTGTTATATAAGTCCATTTCTGCTACTCTTACGTTCTCCAACAACCTTAGACTTGTTGATTCATCGACATTTCTGCTAGTCTTACGTTCTCCAACAACCTTAGACTTGTTGATTCATCGACATTTCTGCTAGTCTTACGTTCTCCAACAACCTTAGACTTGTTGATTCATCGACATTTCTGCTAGTCTTACGTTCTCCAACAACCATAGACTTGTTGATTCATCGACATTTCTGCTAGTCTTACGTTCTCCAACAACCTTAGACTTGTTGATTCATCGACATTTCTGCTAGTCTTACGTTCTCCAACAACCTTAGACTTGTTGGTTCATCGACATTTCTGCTAGTCTTACGTTCTCCAACAACCTTAGACTTGTTGATTCATCGACATTTCTGCTAGCTACCATAGACTTTGATTCACGTTCTCCAACAACCTTAGACTTGTTGATTCATCGACATTTCTGCTAGTCTTACGTTCTCCAACAACCATAGACTTGTTGATTCATCGACATTTCTGCTAGTCTTACGTTCTCCAACAACCTTAGACTTGTTGATTCATCGACATTTCTGCTAGTCTTACGTTCTCCAACTTTTAACTTGTTGATTCAGTCGACATTTCTGCTAGTCTTACGTTCTCCAACAACCTTAGATCCTTGTTGATTCATCGACATTTCTGCTAGTCTTACGTTTGAGAGGCGATTGATTGAATAATTTGACAGGATATTTCTACAATTAATTGATTGAATAATTTATCAAACCAGAATCATAGCAGGAACTACGGAATTCGTGCTCTGTCGTCGATAAATTCGGCAAATGGAAGAATAAACTATTACTTCATAACTATTACTTCCTAACTCTTACTTAGTCACTTCTTAACTATTACGTCCTAATTTTTACTTCCTTACTATTACTTCATAAGCATACTTCTTAAATGTTATTTCATAACTTTAATATTTGCAAATACACAACTAAAACAACACAAGCTAACCCAATATGACTCGGTCCGTTAAGGTTCTCGATAGTGAAGACAACAACAGAAGTTATGGTTATGATTCCATCTTGTGTATTTGATATTCTTGTTCCACGTGAATGTCTGTCACAAAACGAAAGTTTGGAAAATATTTACAACCATATGAATTTCATTGGTTTTAACTATACATTTACACAATTCTTCCTTTTCCCGAGATAGTGTTTTATTGTTTCGCTTGAGTTGTTATGTGCAACAGGTTTAATCATTCATTGATTTATTCAATCATTCACTGATTGATTCAATCATTCATTACTACTGAGCTGCCATTAGAGAACACAGACTCTCAGCTAATTTAAATCAATCCTTCCTGTCCTGTGCCATCACCACAATGCCTTTCCATTTCTTCTCTATCCGTTCCACGTCGTCCTCCTCAAGATCTCCTTCCTCCTGTGCGTCTACTACAACGGGAATTCTAGAACAAGAACTAATATACTTAATAATACCAGATCTAAGGGTCTTTTATATTTGGACAAGCGCGCTAATATAACCGACTAGGTTGAACAGGCCGCGCCTCGCCAAAACGAGGCAAAACTTTATTTAAAAAAAAAAAAACAAGAACTGGTTGATTCATACTTTAGTCAAATGAGAACGGAGGCTTTAGACGAGTTGAAACAACGACCTTGATTCATACTTCAGCCAAATGAGAACGGAGACTTTAGATGAGTTGAAACAACGACCTTGATTCATACTTCAGCCAAATGAGAACGGAGACTTTAGATGAGTTGAAACAACTACCTTGATTCATACTTCAGCCAAATGAGAACGGAGGCTTTAGATGAGTTGAAACAACTACCTTGATTCATATTTCAGCCAAATGAGAACGGAGGCTTTAGACGAGTTGAAATAACGACCTTGATTCATACTTTAGTCAAATGAGAACGGAGGCTTTAGACGAGTTGAAATAACGACCTTGATTCATACTTCAGCCAAATGAGAACGGAGGCTTTAGACGAGTTGAAACAACGACCTTGATTCATACTTTAGTCAAATGAGAACGGAGACTTTAGACGAGTTGAAACAACGACCGTGATTCATACTTCAGCCAAATGAGAACGGATGCTTTAGACGAGTTGAAACAACGACCTTGATTCATACTTTAGTCAAATGAGAACGGAGGCTTTAGACGAGTTGAAACAACAACCTTGATTCATACTTCAGCCAAATGAGAACGGAGGCTTTAGACGAGTTGAAACAACGACCTTGATTCATACTTTAGTCAAATGAGAACGGAGACTTTAGACGAGTTGAAATAACGACCTTGATTCATACTTTAGTCAAATGAGAACGGAGGCTTTAGACGAGTTGAAACAACGACTTTGATTCATACTTCAGCCGAATGACAACGGAGACTTTAGACGAGTTGAAACAACGACCTTGATTCATACTTTGGTCAAATGAGAACGCAGGCTTTAGACGAGTTGAAATAACGACCTTTATTCATACTTCAGGTAAATGAGAACGGAGGCTTTAGACGAGTTGAAACAACGACCTTGATTCATACTTTAGTCAAATGAGAACGGAGGCTTTAGACGAGTTGAAACAACGACCTTGATTCATACTTCAGCCAAATGAGAACGGAGACTTTAGACGAGTTGAAACAACGACCTTGATTCATACTTCAGTCAAATTGAGAACGGAGACTTTAGACGAGTTGAATGTCACCGGATGGCCTACTACTGATACCATAGCATCATTCGTGCTATTAGTTATTAGTTAGATTAGGAAGAATAGTTACGAGGTTTTATTGAAATAGACTCGAGATACGCAAAAAACGGGTATTGCATTTCTAAGAAAAACATTGAGAGGCACACTGCGTAATGACCTAAATTAATCCTAACATTAATTATACTACGTTACCAAAACGAACGAACAGATGGACTCAAATAGAAAGAAGGGAGGGCTGAAAATCAGGAACGCATGCAAAATTAAACACGCGTCTCGCTATTAATGCCACCCCAACAAGCGTAACGCGATACACAATTACTACTATCACGCGTGTAAGGCCACATGCACTAACTTTTTCGGACGGACAGTGATAAAAACACTAACCTTCCCAGAGTTAGGTTTTAAAATCCTGGAAAACGCTTATTAGAAAAGATAACATTAGATGGGTTTACGTTTGAAAACATTACAGTACCCAGACAGCACATCTTCGAAACAGGAGGTAGAAGAAATTGCATATTTTGAACGCAGCCACTTAGCTCTTTTAAATTTGTATATTTGGGTTCCTTAGGGCTTGATGACAAAGAATATGTTAAGTGTTATGCAAATAGTCTAGGAATTAACAAGTTATAGCCAAAATAAAATGATGGTGCTGTCAGACAACACCCAAAAACAGAATCGCTCAGTGGTAGATTTTTTAAACCACCATTGTACGGGAAATGGGCCACAAGTTACATTTGAACTGATTGGCTGGAATGATATGTAAGGCTAAACACGATTAGTCGGACTATAAATGCTATCCTTGGTTGTTAGGGGAGACGTAGGAAGGTAAAATTTTTTCAAACACTTGTCGAAACGTGGCTCCATTGGCCAGACTCGCTGATATAATCACTTAGGAGCGTTAGTTCGAGACCACTAGTTCAAATAAGCTTGATAAAGCAACAGTGCGTTGAAGCCAGCTCATATTTTTGCTAAATAAAAGCCTGGAACATAAGCAGATGGGAATTGTGCCATAGTCCTTGATGGTATTGAGCAGCACCTGGTCAGCACCTTCCGCCCTCACCCAACCACACCTACGCCTTAGCACGTCTCACACAACCCGCAACATCCCTCAAGAATTATTCAGCTTTGCTGAATCCGAGAGGTCGTACACCGCCTCTCCTATGGGTCCATTTACAATCACGTGAGGTGCGTCTCCAGAGCCCAAGGTCAGAAACATCGAGCAGAGGAGTCTTTTCCTGCCGCCATCACGCAAGATAAGCTGATGTGGCCAAAGCTGAGCCAACATTATTAGTACCCCCATCATAAAAAGACCTTGTAAAAATAACATTAAGAGGAATTTAATTGTCCTCAATATCAGGAACTGAGAAAGGGGGGGGGGGGGGTGGGGGGGGGTGAGTGGGCGCGCGGGAGGAGGTAAAGAGTATCCGATCGTGAGGGTGATATCCGACTAGAGAAATATCCACCCAGGATATTACCCCAATCCATCCACCACCAACTTTCCTACAACCCAAATCATCCCTTAACTATCAACCTCAATTGCACCTCTCTCATTCAACCCCCCACCTGACACCCCCTCTTACCGGTCCTGATCCTCTATCTCATTCACCCATCCCTCCACCAAGCACCGTCGATGCAAACAATAATCAATTCTCAACCACCACTCTTTCTTTTCACCCTGCCACTCACCAACTTCCCTACACACCACACTCATGCCATGGCTCACCAAAGCTAGCATTATTTACTTTACAACAAATTCAAACACTAATACCAGCCATACCCACGTCCACTCATCTAAACACATACATTCCTCCCGCCAAACATCATCTCCCCATCCATCATCCCATACACACTCCAACGAAACCCGCCGCATAAAACCCCCACACATAGAATAACCCCACCTCTGAGCCCACCCACCACAACATATAACCCCTTGCCATAAAACACCCTCTCATCCCAGCCATATCCTTGCCCCCCAAGTTATCCCCTCCCAACACATCCAACCCTCTTCTCACCCCCC
>JAMPIV010022873.1:0-203655 GCA_024509875.1 Oreohelix idahoensis
AAGTTGAATTGAGAAGTTTTTTTGAGTATATTGTGTGTTTTTGGTGTAAGTTAGAAATAACGACAAGAGATGTGAGGTGTTATGTGAATTGATTTATGGATACTTGAATACTGGGATCCTTAAATTCCACCAAAAAGGAATGGGGAAAGATTGACTGGAGTGAACGTGTTATTAAGCGGTAGTGTATCCAAATGACCCCGCTTGAAATAGTTATTAATAAATGAGATTATCAAGATATAGAAGAGAATCGATGACATTTAAAAGTCCAATCAATGTAAGCAAGACTGAACACAGAAGTATCATACATGCCATTTCTAATTGTGACCTTTTAGTCATGTACGGTGCAGTGCGAGGATGCGCGTCCTTACCAACAACGTCAAAGCATCCATTGCCCGTTACGCCTATCACCTTAGCAACACATATAGTTGTTTCTTATCCAATTTTTCCCACACGTCACACCTATGGCGTCTTTAGGGCAACGGCAAATCAATCCATTTGCTGTTGTTTCCGTAATCGAAGTGACTGGCAAACGGTGATCAGCCCGTTGTTGGTTAGTGTGTCTTACTTCTCGTTATTAAACAGTTGCCAATCGTCCCAAGCCCAGTAGTTTATTCAATCTCTCAATTAATTTACTAACCGTTATTAACTTTATGCAGGGGGGGGGGGGGGCGGGCGGAGAGTCTGGGCATGGAAGAGGAGGTTCAGGAGAGAGTCGCGAGTGTAGGAGAGAGCGCGCGACGGTATTTTATGGCCAGAATATTCAACAAGAGTGACGGCAGCGACCGCGCGCGTCGCGTGGCGATCGGGCGGCGGATGGGCCGAGAGCACCCGATACTACAAAGACCACGCATCGAATACCCGAGCATACAACAAAAGAAATTCGGACAATTTCGTCCATCCCTTAAGGCCGTGTCCGGGCGGAGCTGGCAACGGGTGGCTCATCAGTGGGCATCTACATTGTGGGGCCCTGAATCCTTTAACTCTTTGGACGGCCACTTTTATTAAAATGTCAAGCCCCTGGTAACGATTGGAAAGAAACGTTTTATCGATAAAAACTTGACTGGAGCCCTACTCTCAATTTCCAATAGCTTCGAAATAGGCCGCGCCCCTGTCACCATTCTTCCGCAGGAGCGAAAATGCAAAATGGCGAGATTGAATAAGGAGATTACAGAATTGAGCAGACATATTTAAAGCCCTGCCATATGCAAGGTGCAGGTAAAATAAATAGGAGCTGCCGATAATGTCTCTCCCATCCACATCATCTATTGCAACGTTCGGACTGTAGATCAAGCGTTTCTATTTGAGAGAATGATACCCTGTTGTATTTGGCGCTTCGTAGAGCCGATATTAACATTATGCCCACAGACACGGGACTTTGCCCCATGTTTACAGGGAGGGGCCCCCCACTCGGAAAAAAATAAAAGCAAACTGGATTCATATCTCCGCCGTGGGGAGTAGCACTAAAAGCTACGACACGTACACAATAGGACGCTCAATTCAGCAGTGAAATGTATATACTGTACAACAGTTTGTTTATTAGTTGGAGCGGAACCACCTGCCGGTTTATATTTCCTTTTTTAATTATATTTTATTTGCTGGGCCACACTACCTTATAAAATATGGGTGGCAGTGTGAGTGCGGGAGGGGGTAACGGAACATTGTTTTTGTTTTTTTTGTCACATATTATTATTATAATTGAATAGAAATATTTATCTGATAATCAATTAGTTTTTTTTTTCCTATATTACGCATAGGAGGAGAGGAGATGCGCGCAGGAGTTTATTGAAATAAGTAGAAAAAGTCAGTATGAACTCCCCTCCGACACGACATCATTTATAAGATATTATCATATATATTCCTGCACAAGGAGATTCGCGAAATGAGGATAAAATGACAATATTTGGAATAGGGAAACGCCCACCACTTTTTGTCAGAGATCGCGCTGGATTTCAAAGTATTGACGATTTGCTATATGATAGGGAGGGGGGGGCGGGGGGTCCCCCCTTCCCTAAAGTACAAGCTTTTTGGTAGCTCCGCCCTAAGATTGTAAAAGTAACGTTAGAAGAATAGCAAGCCCAAGACATCGGTTATTTTTTATAAGAGTGAAGGAGTATAGGAGTGAAAGAGTAAATGAAAGACAAAAGTCGACAGAGGGGGTGTCCAAATCTATAAATAACTACCCACTTGTATTGTAGGAGCAGGAAGTACCCCAGCAACGGAGTTTTTGAAACCAATCTTAACCACCCCGCAGCCCTTTCAACTTTTTGTTTCTTCTGGACGGAAGCTGTGACATAAGCGACTAGATCGCGTGCTATAGAGAGGAAAGACGGTGTTGGTATTTAAAAAAAAAACATCGCGTCTACTTGTTAAAATTGTACCCACTCATTGGTGCAAGAGGGCAACCTTTGAACGTAAGAGGCAGCGTGAAAGTGAATCTGATCATAACGACATAATATCGAGACAGTAAGAGTAATACTTTATTACAATAATAACCATGTTTTTTAATATAATACCGTGAGAGGGAGGAGGGTCGGGAGACGAAGCTAGTTTGGGGACATAAACTTTCTTTTCCCTATATGTTACACAGGAAAAGAGCCCGTGGATAATATAAAAACGCGAGAGAGTATGATAATAGAACAGAAGATAAAACTAGATAAGGCGTATATGAAAATAATATCTGATAGATAAAACGACTACCTGATTAAAAAATCACTTTTCATCTTTGTCGATAGCTTCAAATAGTGACTGATTATCGCATAAAATAAAGATGACCAAACATACAGAACACACACTGACATCCCCAGCTCGATTTAAAGAAAACATTTTTCTATGCGTTGCTTGGAAACAATTACATGTGGACTTTTGCCTTTTTTTTGTAACACTATTGAGACGTGTTGCGGTGCGTGTAGAGCGCGAGGGATGTCGTGAATTGCCCCTCCTACAAGCGACTGACGAAACCTTATTTGAAAAGCGTAAATAAAGATTGGGAAGAAAGGAGCGACCAGGAAAGGGAGGGAAGGACGAGCGAGTCGTTTCTTAGTTTAAACTGATTGTAATGGTAGAATAGACAGAGTGCTTGTGAAGGGAAAAAACCTATCCGCGTCTACTAGTGCAGGGTACCACTTAGAAGATCTTTCATTCACGAAGGTTCAACAAGTATAAGCAAATTGCCTTTGCGCTGGAAGTAGCGCTGTCTAAAGCTGACCACTGGAGTGTGAGCAGCGCTTGGGAGTAAAACCTTAACAATAGTTGTGATTATATCATTGATTTGGCGGGTTACAATCGCACATTTTCAGTTGTGGTCAAATCGGAGCTGCAGCAGTTGAGGCAACCGTAGGGGGACCTGTAATTATACTATTATCATAGCATACAAGTATTATTAGCCAGACTCCAGAATAACGGTAGCGGCAGTGAATCGTGTGTGCCATCATTCCAAACCAGTCACCAGGGTCTACGGAGGTATTCGAAGATAAGCCTATATCTAGCGGGCGTATGCAGATCACAAATGAATTTAAATCTCCACCCTATTCCAGAAACATAATGTGAAGTGAGTGGAAAACCAGTAGATACCGCGGGCAGGATGGGGGGCTGAGTAGCGGCAGACGAGAAAGACGGCAGGGGTTTTTGTCACCAGAATAACAGTTTAGAAACTTTCATCACATTAAAATATATTGGACAGATTTCCTGCTTGGGTATTAAATTTGAAAAAACCCATATTTTCCTTTTAATTAGAGACCTTCCTGTCCTAGAAAAAGTTTAGAGTGTACATGAAGATAAGAAATAGTTGGCAGAGAAGCAGGCATATCACGCTAAGCTGTAAAAGCCCATTCGATTGATTAAATGGAGAGGGTTGAAATGAGGGGTGAGGATATGGACCATTTTATTTGTTTAACGCAATTAATGCACAACTTGCCATTACCCTAGACACCAGCCATATAAATTAGGGGAGGCAGTGGCGACGAGAACAGCTAGTTACCCAAAGTAAATCGCAGAGTGAGATCGTTAGGGTGGTAGCAAGCAGGTACCCTGATAACATCAGACGAGAGGGGCGAAGCAGAGTAGGAGTGAATCAGGGACTTGCATAGCCTACCTCACACGGGGGTTCGTGGACGACAGTGCTGACTACCTTTTCTTTTGAACATCAAAACCCACCACAGAGAGGGGTCGGTAAAAGACTTAATAGCCCTAGGGCCTCCTGAGTTCTTAATACGCCCTGGTGCGAGTCACGTGATATCCTCCTCTCCCCTCTTGTCTATGCATCTCTCTCTGATCGAGCAGGCCGATCTCTCCCCTCTCCCCACATGGTGAAGTACTCTATCTAGCCCCAATTTTATGACTGTTGAGTTTGATTTGGATCACACTGCAATTTACTTTCTGACAAGTGATGTTCATTGTAGCGTTTAATAAAGGGTTACTACTTTTTCTAATATATATTACGGACTTTTATAATAATATCGTTTATAATTTCTCGATTTATTTCTGACTATCGGATTGTTCTAGTACATGCGATCCGTTGGAACGAGTGTTGATGTGAGAGCGGGTTAACGTTTTCATAATTTGTGTATGAAAGAATTGTTTCTATTTATCTTCTTTTGGATGTCAATTCGTTTGTTGACGTTTTGTTTCATGTTTATAATACGTAATTATGTAATGAAGAGTATTTTCTTCAATAGTTGAATGTTAACACTTGAAAACTCATTGGCAGTGATTTCATCAAAAACTTGGCAACCAAAACAAAGGTCTTCTAAGGCGCGTGAGCGCGAAGGAGGAGAGTAGCAGCGATGACGATTAAAAATCTGAATGACATCTCATATTATTGGACTCATGACTAAAATACGTGGTTCCCATTTGAAAATAAGTAATGAAATCACATTCCCTCAGGAGCGAGAAGTGGACGAACTATTTGACGCTGATGGGTCACATCAAACGTCGATCCTTCGTCTACTTTTCTGTGATCAGAGATATTTCAGTTGGGAATACTATTCTATTCAAACATTGGCGTGAGCCAGGAAAACACGTCACATATTATGCTAAATCGTATGGCTTTGTGGTATTTCTATTAAGAACATCTTGTCTATTGTCATATAATCATAGCTAAATCAATTTATTTCTCAGTTTGGCTGTCCACGCCACAATTAACATTATCGGGATTTCAATAGCGCGTTTTATAATAGACGATCTATCCATCGAGACGTCGAGAGAAGAATCTGCTTGATAGATTCTGCGTTTTAATATCAACGCCTTAACATATTCGTCGGACTCGAAAGCTTTACGGGGATGTCTAAATCCTCACGCAGTGACTACGTTGCTTTCGTTGAGAACTATTCACGTGGACGTCTGACAGGGTACGTATAAGAAGAAGAAAAGAAAAATTACTTATTTAAGTGATACGTTATGTCCAGGTAACTAGGAAGCCATGATCCTGACGGTTGAAGATAGAGATTAAGACTCAAAATAATTGGAGGTGTTGCAGGGAGCGGCCATCAAGATAAAACCAAATGCCCCGGCTAGAGGAAAAGCGCCTGGAACAATCCCCTCACAAAAGGTATAATACATTTAATTTTTGGTTGTAGGAAAAGGTGTTATGTTTGATACAATTATGTTGCTTTATTGCGACGGAAAGTAATGTATTAACATATCAGCGCCAACGCCCAATTTGAAAAAAAAGGATAATATCGACATATAAGAAAACTATAGTTTCATATAATATATACTTTTTTTATTTGAGAGGGGGGGAGAAATACGTTTCGCGAGGGGGGAGCGCTAGATCTTAGTTTCGTTTAAAATTTTAATGATTTTATTTTTGGTTTTAATAAATGTCGTCGGGCCGACTTATCGCGTTAAAAAATGTAAAGTTAAGATGTGATGCGCCAATACAGCTCCCACTGATGGCTAATTGATATATGGTGTTAGGCCCCTATTTTACTTGACCATCGCACACTAGGTTATAGAAGATTGCGATTGATGCGGAGGCGCGAGTGACCGGATGCCTTTAACCCTCTCCAAGTTCTGGTACCCAATTCATCAGAAGGAGGTGGTGGAGCTAGCGCGGGCCGGAACCGTTTGCTAGAAGCCAGTCACTAACAACTGCGCCACCGCATCTTCTATCAGGTGTGCTGGCTCCAGATATAGATTATGTTCCTTTCCTTAAGGTCACAGTTCATACACATCTAGATTCGTCTATCGGTTTTCCTCTCCGCTGCCTCTTTTGGCACACGAAATGTCCTGGTACATGTCAGGTTTACCTGATACCCCTTTCAAAGTAATTTGCTCGTGCAATTGTACATAGCGACTGACAAAGTTTAATAGATTACACACACAGAAAGGTGTAAATAGGAGATGGACTTGAACAACCTGGAAGAAGATTTATCAAAAGTGATCTCTCTTCCAACCTCAACTCACGTAGAAACTCCCCCCTAAGCATCCCCCCTCCTGCTGGCTCGGGGACGGTCCTTTGACTCTTATCAAACATAGGAGATTTCTAGTAAAGAAGCTAAATAAGTAAATATGGATGAAAAAAAGGTCGGGAACAGGGGTCTCAAGGAGGGAGGATAGAATTAGTAAAGCTAAAGGTTAATCAATAAAATCAGGGTGTTGAAGAGAAGGACGAGGGTGGCAAATCAAATCATACACATCATAATACATCAATAATCAAATTAATCATCAAATAGTACACATTAATCAAAATTACCACCACAGAGGGAGAGAGAGGGGTGGGGTGGGCAAAAAGCACACCCAGGGCAAGGGGGAGGGCGACACACACCAGCCCCACAGCTCATAAAACCTTAAGTAACACGGATAAAATGAAGCTGTAAGCTTTCCGACAGAGGTTCCGCTTTCGGGGACCAATATGCCTGAGCTCCAGAAAGTGTCTTTACAATAAGAGCGATGAACCAACGAATGATTACTTAGAAAGGGATAAATACCAAAACTTTCCTTGTCGGTCTAAACTTTTGAGACCCCTAATAGCGCGAGGTAACACTGTAGGAGTAAGCGAGAAGGGGTAGTTAAGAAGCGGGACCTGGGCAGGGGTACCGAAATAAAAGACTAACTGATCGACAAAGCCTGTCCACTATTTCGTGGGACAAAATGTTGCTAGCTCCAAAAGTGTCCTACGGATAAATACCTTCAAGAAGAATGAGGAGGTGAAATACCCAACTTCCTTGGGGTGCTATACGTTGGTGACCGCTACTGCGTGAGGGGGGCTGGAACTCATGTCCAATAATGGCTGCTCATTACGTGCGAGGGAGAGGAGAAGGAGAAGTGCGGCGAGGTGAAATACACCTGAAGAATTCACTCGAGGACACGGTATTCCCAGCGTTCTAATCTCGCCGTCGCTTGTCGAGCGATGCGCTGGATGCGAGTTATAATCCTTTTAAAACTGGTTGTGTGCTTTGGGGTGTGCTTAGGGATCGCGGGGGCGGGGGCGGGCGCCGAGTTATTCAGCGAAAGGGGGGGGAAGTCGGGTGATATCCAGAATTCTGCTATAGACTGGCGAGGCGGGGTTTTGTATTCTGGAAGCGCAATGCGCGGTCCGAGTGTTAATCCAATAGGCGAGTAGGGTACTACAACTGCAGGAATGGTGATGTCCAGATTTTAGCGTTGGCTCCTTTTCACTGCTGACTTAACTTGGCGTTGAACAAAAAGTGGTTTTGATTCAGGTGACGGGTTGACAGAATCGTTTTCTATATTTAACAGAAACCCACCTAGATCGAAGAGTAATATGACTTTCTTCGCCTGACTGGAGTCTGGGCTCTGCGATTCGGTCTGCCCTGAAACGGAGCACCCAAAAAAACGCGCAACGCAGTCAGGCGTGGCCGCTGGGAGACGACAAAAATCCAATCTAATGTTTTAAGTAGATGCTGGAGATGACCTGCTCCCTCCTTCTCATTCTAATCAAATTATAAGCAGTGTGCCCGCGATAGTCTTGATATATCTTTTTACACCCATGTAACTTTCAAGTAAAATGTCTAACAGCAAAAGCTCCTCCTCTACTTTCAATCTCAAACAAACAGGAAACTGTAACCTGTAGTTGCAGTTAAATGAATATCTGATTCAACTGTACGAACGATTAGAATGAACTTTAGCGGGAGAGAAAGCGAGTCAGTAGCGGAGGCAATTTGACATTACATACAACAACCAATAAATCGTATGGTTCCTTAGGGGGAAATATATTACATTCCAAACAAAATTAGTACAAGAAAATGGCAATGTTTCTTATCTATAATAATACAGTTGTTTCTAATCATAAGATAGAATATATCTATGCTGGGTACTAGCTATTCTGTTAAGTAATAGACTTCTAGTCCCTACCACGACATGGTGAGAGTGGGCTAAAGACAGCTAGTGATCCTCCCTTAGCCACTATAGCAGAGTATCTATCAGAAACGGAATAATGGATCTATCTCCTATAATTCCAGATTAGTGCCTTCATCTCACTATTCAATTTATAGAATGTGTGGGAAGCGTGATGCCGACGAGCCGGATCCATTAACTTACGAAATCACATTAAGTTTAGCCTATTCTTAACCCATGATAAGCGTCTGTGACGATACTAACGCCTATTAATCAGTTTATTGGTGTAAGTTTTAACATTTAACCCATGATAAACCGAAACAGTTTAAGCAACCCTTACTAGGGCCGTAACATAGTCTGCTACACATTTATCACTGGAACTAATTACTATGAGAAGTCCTCAAAATGAATTCCACTTTACCAAACGGATAAGATATAAAAGCTAACATGAATATATCATCATTTAATAATAAAATATATGTCATACTCAGCTACGGAAATATTTATATATTTATACTATTAATATAGGTATATTACTATATCTCTATAGTACTATGTTAAAGGCGGGATTATTTTTTTTTTTTTTCCTTATGATAGGTTCATCTACTAGGCCAGGAATATATTCAACGAATGTCCATTGTCTTATTAAAACCCATCAACTATATATTTATATATCTACAAAGAACGGCTCCCACCGCGAACGCACGTATTAGTCGCGAGGCCCTATCGATACTATCATTCGACTATTTATTCGGGCGTAATGCTAGTCAATACCGGGTAAGTACAAACACGACACCAAAGCAACAACTTTGCGGAAAATTTCAACGGTTACCCCAAGATACAATCAATAATAATTATGGTGCTCTTTGCTATCAATCTAAGTCAAACAACCCACAAACTGACCGCGAATCTTTATCTCCCCCTGAAACAGGATCAAACGACGGTGTATACCTTACGCAGTAGGCCAACAAAACTATCACCATCCGCTCGTGAAGGTATCAAGAGAACTTCCTTTTTTTAAAACCTATAAAGCCCCCACGTACTAGGAATTCGCGGGGTCACGGCCTTGAGACCAAATTCTCCACAAATGGACAAAGACCGCAGGTGCGTCGTAGTGTAATGTAATAACTTTACGCGGTTCGATCTGAAGCCGTAAGTTACACGTTATATCCTACGGAACAGCCAGAAACGTAACCAAAACGCGGGTGGTGTGTTTGCACAGGTGATACCTCTGCTCCACTCTGCTTAAAAGAAATCTTCCTAATCTCTTAGATCCCATAACATTATAGTCGAGATTGCTAAACCTTTATATATTACTTCACGTGGCAATCAACGCGGGGACGGGGGGGGCGCGGAGGGCGGAGCCTTTTAATGGCTGTTGTGATTTGTTCTAGCATATTTATATTGTCAATTATGTAAGTTAGTGGCGCATTGGCTTGATACTGAACGTGACGCCTTAGTATCCATTGAAATAAGAAAATCCACTATTTTATTAGATATTATAACTTAACCGTCATCAGTGGTCGTTCGAATCGTCAGAGTGGAGAGTGAGGGGGTCCTATCCCTATCTTCAAATATATTTCGCTTCATATTTAGTAAATAGATCATACGACCGACCATTTCGGGACGATTGAGAGTTCACTGAAAGAGTTTCGCCTGAAAGGTCGAAATTATCGTCACGTGACAATTTCTTCCACCTTTACCCGATCTCTAAATCACACTGTTAGGTTAGTCTCCGCAAGCCTGAGAACAAACTTGACGGCATCAGCTTGTATTTGGATCCGCAACCGGGCCGGGGGGCTATACCTACAGTAATCTTAATATTTAGCGGAGACTACATATTTTACATCCGTTGGAAAAGGAGAAAATCCTCTGTTTGTTAATTACTTTTCTTTCCGCACTTAGCAAGTATACATTATTCTCTATATTTGTTGTTGTACCTTTGTAGGATTTCCCCATTCGGTTCAGGCAAACTTTTATACAATGGACCTGATGGATCACTTCCTTTTAGATAGCTGATGTGAGTTTAGCATCTCTTCTCCTTCTCCTATCGTACACAGACATTTTATGCCACCAAGTATCTTACGGGGTCGGAGAGGCTATAATCATTGTGTCCTCGCTAAAAGTACCTCGTGTTCTAGATAGGCTGCTCGGGTTTGTTACGTATATTTGGGACGCTCTGCTATGGTGAAATGAGTTGTCAGTGAAGCGGGAGAGAGAGTCGGAGGGGGGGTGGAGGAATATATAGCAGAACCATATTACCAAACAATACTATACAATACTCCCCCCCCTAGTCTAAAGGTTATGAAATCGGATACCCTTGCCCTTCTAGATGTTCTGGAGCGAAAAAATAGGAGATATCACACAGATATAAATATTTCATTTTGAAGTTGCAGACGCAAAGAGAGTGCCGAATGGATAAAATGTCCTGATCTCATAAATTTAACAGAAATAAACGCGAAGTGCACGAGTGACAGGGCAAAGAATTTATGGAAAGGGTTGTGATTCCTATATACATGTCGAAAAAAATATCTAATCCACCATGTTGTTGGTGTTTCCTTGCTTCGGTCTGGCAGAAGACTTGCTACAATTGTATGAACGTACTTAATAAATAAAGGAAGAAGAATGGTAAAGAACAGTGCTGTCACAATGACAGTACTCGAAATCCCATTGTTTTCTGCTTCGTCTGCAAATTGTATAACGCCTTTCACGTTTTGATAGTACATAAAGGCCTTCTGGCATTATACCGCGTTTCCCCAATGAACTAACCAATAAAATGTGCTCTGCGATTTCTTAAAAAAACCTTGAGATTATGCAAGTTCTGACCTAAATTATAAATATGTAGGGGGGGGAATCATAACTTTTTAATACACTGCGTTACCAACATGCACTAACTTTTTTGTTCAGACGGACAGTGATAAAATACATTACCCATCCCAGAGTTAGGTTTATAAATCCTGAAAAACTCTTATTAGAAAAGATAACATTAGATGGGTTTACGGTTGAAAACATAACAGTACCCAGACAGCACATCTTCGAAACAGGAGGTAGAAAATACATATTTTGAACGCAGCCACGTAGCTCTTTTAAATTTGTATATTTGGGTTCCTTAGGGCTTGCTGACAAAGAATATGTAAAACGTTACGCAAATAGTCCAGGAATTAATAAATTATACCCAAAATAAAATAGTGGGGATGCCTGACAGCATAAAATCATTTCTGCTCATAAAAATTTTTTATAACGTGTTTGAAAAAAATCTTACGTTACAGAATTAGCCTACCATGTAAACTCCAAATTGATTGGAGCGCAACAAATGAAAGACTAACCACGATTGGTCGGGCTATAAATACTATCTTTCGTTGTTAGGGGGGACGTGAAAAGGTAACATTTTTTCAAACACTTGTCGAAACGTGGCCTCATTGGCTAGACTCGCTGATATACTCACTTAGGAGCGTTAGTTCGAGACCACTAGTGCAAATAATCTTGATAAAGCAACAGTGCGTTGAAGCCAGCTCATATTTGTGTTAAATATAAGCCTGGAACATAAGCAGATGGGAATTTGTGCCAGTAATTGTGCCAGAATTCATTGCTAATCAACGTATCTGTGTTTATTTCCATGAAATTGTGGTAAGCTTGAACCATTCAGTATCTTTTAATGAAAATTGAATGTAAATTGTTAATTTATGCCTGTATATATATGTGTAGTTCAGTGGCAAACAGGAGATAAAGCCTATAATGCTCCAGCCTGAACAGAGGGTGTCGGTGGGAAGTAAAACGGCATGGAATGGCCAAATAGTACACTGACACCTAGATGATTGATTAGACAGAAATAATGCTGGAAGTGCAGAGGCGTAGTGACCATTAAGGAGGGTAATGCTGGTATAAAGTATTGCAGATGAAGCTGACAGTTGGCCTAACGCTCTGAACTCAATGTTTGTGTTGTATTGTGCTCAGTGTAGAACTAGAGTATCAATTAGTTATGAAGTAGAAGGTACATCCTTCTTGTTTTCAGGGACCGTGGTCTTGATGGTACTGAGCAGCACCTGGTCAGAGCTTTGCTGAATCCAGAGTCGGACAGCATACTCCTTGGTCCATTTAGCTATCAGTGAGGTGTCTCCAGAGCCCAGAGGAGAATTCGAGCAGAGGAGTCCTTTCCTGCCGCCATCACGCAAGATAAGCTGATTTGGCCAGCTGAGCTCAACATTATGTCCCCTCATCTTGAAATGACTTTGTAAAAATAACATTCAGAGGGGAATTTAATTGTCTTAATATCACGAACTGAGAACATCTCCAATACTAGTCCCAAAAGACAAACTATTGAAGTCATGATGACAAATACCAACAGAGCTTGAACAAAACAAAACCAGTATTACCTCATATTACTACTACACAACTGACACACATAGGATATTTTTAATAATATATGTCACTACAATATTCATATTGATAAAGTCTGTACATATACTTGTAAGTAAAATTGATTGTGATTCCTGGTTCCCTTTGTATTTGAATCAGGACACATATTCATTCATAACAGCAAGTAATACATATTGTTATTTGAAAAGTTATCAGTGACTCCTTTAAGATATCCTTTAGAGTGTTATATGTATGTGAGTGTCACAGTGTTGTCAAGTGTGGTGGAATAAATTAAATTGTTTATCTGTCTGTTGTTGTGACTTACACTTCATCATACACATACCCTAGACACATAACGTAGTCATCACACTATTCCAGAATAATTCTGACTGAGATATATATAGATATGTGGTAGCAAGTAAGGTTATCTATAATACACTACTCTTAATAGATATAGATACCTTCACAGCTGATCTCAGTCAGTACACTAAGTTCCCTATAAATATTTATAACATCCCACTTCACCACATATATTGGGGTCTCGCTCTTGGGATTTTGAATCTTTCCCTATTAAAAATATTGGGGGTAATTCACTTCAGGGAATATAAGAATTAAAAGGTATCCTTGGGTGGAATTAAATAAGGTTGAGCTCACGGTGCCTGTGTTGTCCATTAGAGATTGAATTGTTGGTTAGACATTGTATAAAAAATTTACCTGATAGACAATGGCGGACCTGGCCAAATTTCGATCTGCTGCTGTTCAGACTGCAAAAGAGTTAGGATTAGATGGGCAAGTTATGGTTGCCTATGTCACTACGGAATGTGACAAATTTATTGAACGCGAAGAAAGAAGATTTGAAAAAGTTTTGAAGCCGAAAGAAAGTTAGAGGCTGAAAGGGAAATTAAGAAGTTACAATTTGAGGCTGAGGCTGAGACTAAGAGGTTGCAGATTGAGGCTGACAAAGAGGCTAAGAAATTGGAAGCAGAAGAAAGAGAAGAGGCCTGCAGAAAGAAGATGAGGCTGCAGAAAGGGAAGAAACGAAATTAGCTGCAGAAAGGGAAGAAGAAAATTAGCTGCAGGAAAGGGAAGAGAAGAAAATTAGCTGCAGAAAGGGAAGAGAAGAAATTAGCTGCAGTAAGATTATTAGCTGCAGAAAGGGAAGCAGAAGAGAAGAAATTACAAAGGGAACATGAGTTACGACTAAGGGAGTTTGAGTTTCAAGGCCATGCTCCTGAAAATGGTGCCAGTCCCTTTGCCTCTGATGCTACGGTTACTCAAGGAGCCTCAACCTCAGCTATGAATTTTCATTTAGATCATTTTGTTGAGAAAGACGATGATATAGAGAGCTACCTAAATAGGTATGAACTATTAGCTACCACGTATGGGTTAGAGAGAGAAAGGTGGAGCTTAAAGTTATCTCAGGGACTTCGTGGGGCAGCTTATGAAGTTTTTTGCAAAAATGAGCAGAGGTGATCAGGAAAATTATGACATGCTAAAGCAGGCTCTTTTGTTAAGGTATGAAAAGAATGCAGAATTTTATAGGAAAAAATTTAGGAATGCTAAACTACTGTCAGGTGAAACCTATCACCAGTTCTCTGCACGAATAGAGACATACTTGGAGAAATGGACTTCTCTGGGGAAAACCCAAAATCTTAAGGAAATGGTCCTTATAGAGCAATTAAGAGAGTCCATGGCTCCAGACCTGAGAAAGTTTCTCATGGAACAAGGTGCAGAGAGGCTGGGTGAGTTGCTAAATGTTGCTGAAAGGTATCAAGCAGCTCAAGCAGAGGTAACAGGTAATAAAAAGAAACAAGTGGATAACTTTAGGGCACCACAGAACTTTAATAAATTTGATCCTAGGGATCACAACAAAGGTAAGCACCAGTTTGATAGGCCACGGTATGAAAATAAAAATAAATTCCCACAATTCGATGAAAGGAAATATGATGAAAGAAAATCTTTCAACCAAGGAAAAAAGGTGGTGTAAGAATTGTCAGATGGACAATCATGACACTGACCGTTGCAGAAGGAAACCTGTGTATATGGCAACCCTTCAGGTCAGGTCGACCTCAAGACAGGAGGAGGATATTATGTTAGATACCACTCCAGAAGAGATGAGGAAGGCACAGGCTGGGGATAAAAAACACTCAAGCCTTGTTTGTTTTCAGAAAATTGTCAACTTGTCATACAACTCCAGGCAAGGGAGATTTTTACATGAAAAAACAAGTTGATGTATAGGAAGACTGGAGAGCTAGATCCAAAGGTCAGGGACAGCTGGTACTTCCTAAAAGATATAGGGCAGACTTAATAAGGAGCCTACATGTGAAACCAGATGGGGACCATGAGAAGATAGGTACCATCATTCAAAAGGTGGCTCACAATTATTATTGGCCCAAAGCAAGATGGGACATTGAGAATTTTGTAGAAAGGTGTAGCATAGCACATGAGGGAACACCCACAAGTGGGAACATGGATCAGGACCTGGACACGCCCCGGGGCAAAATTAGGCCTGATAATAAAAAGAAAAATAGATTTGATAAAGTGGACCAAATGGAATGGGAAGCCCCTTTTCACGGACAAGCTTCACTTAACTGTTTTACAATGGCCACTATGCAGAGAGTGTGCAAAAGGAATGTCTTACCCCATAGGTGGGATAAGCCGAAAATTCTAATCCCTCAAATCGGACTTAAACAAACTGGAGGAAGAGGATGTAGAGAGGAAATCTCTCATCAAGAATTTTTTTAAGTGGGGAAGAAAAGCCCCAGGGAAAAAGAAAAATTTTTGGTATCCCCCAGCCGCCCCCCCCCCAAATTTCCCGGTTAGGTTGGGTGATTGATAATTTTGGATGAAAAAAAAATTTTCTGGGAATACTAAAGGAAAAAATTCATCACTATAAAGCTTCGAGTGGAAGTAATGAGTGGGAAACCATACCGGTGCATGTGAGTAAAAAAGGTCCACACAAAGGGGGAGGGGGGGGCCAGAAAGGTCCACCCATATGTAGCACCTTTTTTTGTTTTTTAAGAACGTGGGAAACTGATGAAAAAGCGTGTGCAAGGAAAACATTTACATCTCTTTCATACCACGTAAAATCAATATGTTTAAAATGAAGAGCTGACCACTCCTTTATAAAACTGACTCGTTTAAAAAAAACTGGCTTGGAAACTTTGCCAATGAAAATTTTGAAACAAGCCAGGAAGAAACATGCCTTTTGCTGCCTATTTTTTATAAAAGGAAGGCGAAAGACAGATAAAATTTGGCTGTGGGAGAGAAAGAGAAAAGGTTTTACTGCCTTCTTTCTTTTTTTGCCTGGGAGTCAGAATAAGTTAGTTACACAGATTTGGATGGGCCCAGGGTCCATATAACATTTTTTTCACACTAGTTTTTTTATTTTTTTTTTAGAAGAAGGGTTTGTCTAGAAACATAAAATTATAAGTTAGATAAGAGGGGAAAAAAAAAATATATCATGTGAATCTCCTGAAGTGACGAATTTATTTTTGGAAATAGAAGCAAACATGAAGAGAAGAACGACACACTTTGTTGACCATTTGTATCATGTGAGTTCGCCCATGGAGTATTTGAAATAAAGGAAACCATCCTTTCATCATTTGAATATCCATTACAAAACAAACCCTGTGTTGTGGAGACAGCAGCACAGGTTGAATAATCAGTTACGATCATTTTAATACGGAAAAAAAGGGAAAGAGAGTTAAGGAGTAGTGCATTAAAAAGGATTTCTTCAATTATTAATTAATTCATTGCAGAGGTAGTTTTTTTAAGCAGAACCGATTTTTCCTACCAGGGCATACAAACCTATTGGAATAGGAATATGAAACTAAAATAACTCCCATTTAGAACTTCCCCACACCTGTTCATTAGGGTAAAAAATAGTGAAGAACCATTATTCGATTCCCGTTTTAATTTTTCTAAGGAAAAAGACTTTTGAAGGGAAGAGAGTAAGAGTTAGACTATCTATTGAAAGGAAGGTATTTTATTTCGCACAGTGTTGTCTTTCGTATTTTTTTTTTTTTTCGGGGTCAGGTTAATTTTTGGTCAGGTATCTCTATTTAAGGGAAGCCCTTTCTGGTGTAGTGTGAGAACATAGACCCCCTTTCTGTATAGATTTACAGGTTGACTGAATGCTTATTACAGTTGGTAAGGACACAGGTGTTTGGAGGCGCCTAATTTGTTTCCGGTTGATAGGCGCAAAATCGCAGCGGCTGTTTTGTTTGCCCCAGGACTTTAAATTTTATAGGGGCGCAAATATTTTTTTTTCCAGCTCGAGGTTAGTGGGGATATGGATCTTGAGTAAAAGGGATTCTGATTTATCAGATTTTCCCCTAGTATTAAATAAGCCTGAGGTTTGTTTTTTTTAGACCATACTTCCTAGCTTGTTAGTTTTTTTAGTACCCCTCAGAAGTGTACACTAATGTAATGAGAGTTTTAATAGATTTTTCCATTTTGGATTATGTTTTGTGAGAAATGCGCCTTGTGGTGTTCTTCTCTTAGAATGGATGAGAAAATTAAATTGTGATCCGCGAGCAACACTAAATTTAAAATCCCTGTATATAACCAAATTTTCGTATGGATGATATCCTTATATAGCAACAGAAACATTTGAAGGAACCACCATTGACTCTCTTGAATCATTGCCCCCTTGTTAATCGAACTTTTTTAGGGAGGCAATAATTTTTAACAGCTTCCCGAACCAACCAAAATGTTGCGTTGGATGTAAAGAATTTTGGGCGGGAATTTTTTGGGACACACAAGTTTTTTGGGATTAACAACAGTTTTTAAATCAGGGAAACTAAATGACTCCCCTGACCCAAAAAAGAATTTAGAGAAACTATACAGAAGCCCGTTCCGAGACACCGAGACCGGAAAGACTACCAAGCCAAGAAGGACGTGGAGATTCCTTTGTCTCTCATTAATGTATTGGTTTTTCATACCATAGTTTATATCAAAAACATTTTAATTCCATATGTGCATTTTCACTTATGTTTTTAACTGAATTGACACTGGAGTAAAGGACATACATCCAGATCGCATTACATGGACACCACAATGTGAAATGACTTACCAAGAATTGAAGGAAAAAGCTCACAAGTAAACCCACATTTTTGGGAAATATTACCATATGACCTTAAATACAAGACATTCATAGTAAGGACGGATGCGCAAGTAATATATCGAGTTGTGAGCTTAGGTTTGCAACTTTACTCACAGAAATCAGTGATGCATTGCATTGGGGGATTTGGGAATTAATGCCCCAGTGGCATATGCTTAGCAGGAGGAAGGGCATGGGGAGGGAATGTTTAGATTGTTAGAAGTTTTTGAATAAAGACTGAAATCAACTAAACTCGAAGTCTAAAAGCCCATCTACTTAATTGCGAAAAAGAAAGTCTATATTTTTGGCAGTAATAATGAAATATGAGGGATATAAAAGAGGAATTCCCTGGGCGAAATTTAATGAAGACAATAAATTTAATCTTTATATTGGGAAGGCATTTAAGTTGCAAAAACAGACCACAAACCGTTTATCGTTTATTTAGTTTTTTCTAGGCACAGCAGGCTAAGCAAATGTAGCTAAACATCCCCTAGTTATACTCCTCGAGGGTTCTCCTTTGGTCTTTACTTCTTTGGCTCCATATAATATTTTAGCATTGAGTATGAATTATATATCTGATGAAAAAAAACCCAATTTGGGAGCGGATGTTTTTTATTTTTTAATGCCGCCATCCGTGTGATTGAGGAATCACCGTAAACGAGACCAGCCAGAAATATATTAATAAAATTTTCTATTGTTATTGAATTAATAGAACTTCTGCACCTTGCTCCTACAAGGACTGTCTTCTGCTCTGACATATAATGTCTGTTTTAATTAGGGGGGAGGAGGTGTACGTGTGAATCTTCTAGTATTCTTGCGTTATACTAATATAATTTAAAAATTATTCAAGGTAAATATTAAAGCCTAATAAATACATATAATAGAAAAAAAGGAAGAAGAAGTGGTAAAGAACAGTGCTTGTGTCACAAAAATGACAGTACTTAACTATACTGCGGGCCCCCCCCAATCCCCCTTGTTTACTCACTTCGTAACGTCGAAATTTGTATTAAACCTTTCCACGTTTTGATATTAAAGGCTTTCCTTACTTCCTATTATTCGCTACTTTACAAATCACACAATTGTAAAATATAACGCTTTCCCACTTCCCATTTCCAATGAATAACGTTGATAATAAAGCCTTTGCTAGAGAGGATACTTACAATAAAACACAACATTTCATGTCGTTTCCCAAACACAATGTTACCAACATTAAAAAACTAGACAGTGCTTGTGACTATAGGGATAGGCTTTCCCTAAAAGGAAAACGAAGGGAACAGATGGAGGGTGGGTAGTTTGTAGGAAACGTGAGGAATTGAGAAGACAGGCGAAGGAAGGAAGGGATGGAGTCCTGGGTCTTTTTTCAGATAGAACAGAACAACTACAGATTCAATCACGCAGATCGCGCTAAAAGGATACACAAGATAGCCAGGGGGGGGAGTTTCACAAGGGGGGACGGCCGTGTACAGATTAGCATGCACAGAACGCGTGTGGTTTTGGATGAGGGTTGTGGACTGGACCTGAGGATTGGTGCTACTAAATGACATAACCGCAATTCCAAGTATTCGGACAGTAACCGTGATTTTTATAATAATTTTTGATGAATATTTATAAAAACGCTTTTTAGGGATCATTTTTACCCAATCACACAGAGTTGTTAGGAGCGCGGGGTACCCATGTGATCACCCGGAATTCCTGATACCCAACCTCGGGGGCGTCTTCGAACTTGATACACAAACATAACATTAGATGGGTGCACGGGCTCAGGGAATGGCGGGGTGCAGGGTTATCAAAATGTTGGATCATAGCTGTAGTGTTTAGTGAAGGCGCGGCGCGTATGTTGCGGGTCAGACGGACAGTTCTGAAAACATATACCCAGTATCCCCGAGACAACGTTTTAAAAACTTTCAAAAAAAACAGGGATGTGGAAGGAAAAAATGACATTGAGAGCGGCGGAAAGCGCAGGGCGGCGTAGAGGGAGAGATTTTGGGAAGAGGTTCCTTAGGGGGTTCTTGCTGACAAAAAAAATAGGTTTGACATATATTGTTTATAACAGTAATTAATTTGCTAACCCATACACAGCACATCGTTCAGTTACAGGCATGTAGTCCAGGGGAAATGTATAAATGGTAGGAGAAACAAGAGAACACGCAACGCAGTGGGCAGATTGCCTGTCCAGCATGCGAATCTTACGTGTTCAGAATAGGCCTACCACGTAAAACTTTTAAATTTGGATACGTTGTTATCGAATTTTGTTGAGGTTCGTTCAACAGAAGTTAGAGGGACCAGGGGGGGTGCAGAACGGGAGGCAAGAATTGGATTGGTATGGGAGGGCGTGCAAAAAAAAATGAAAACTCGCTGATAAACTCACTTAGGAGCGTTAGTTCGAAACCACTTGTTTAAATAAGCTTGATAAAGCAACAGTGCGTTGAAGCCAGCTCATATTTTTGCTAAATAAAAGCCTGGAACATAAGCAGATGGGAATTTGTGCCAGTAATTGTGCCAGAATTCATTGCTAATCAACGTATCTGTGTTTATTTCCATGAAATTGTGGTAAGCTTGAACCATTCAGTATCTTTTAATGAAAATTGAATGTAAATTGTTAATTTAAGCCTGTATATATATGTGTAGTTCAGTGGCAAACAGGAGATAAAGCCTATAATGCTCCAGCCTGAACAGAGGGTGTCGGAGGGAAGTAAAACGGCATGGAATGGCCAAATAGTACACTGACACCTGGATGATTGATTAGACAGAAATAATGCTGGAAGTGCAGAGGCGTGGTAACCATTAAGGAGGTAAATACTGGTATAAAGTATTTCAGATGAAGCTGACAGTTGGCCTAACGCTCTGAACTCAATGTTTGTGTTGTATTGTGCTCAGTGTAGAACTAGAGTATCAATTAGTTATGAAGTAGAAGGTACATCCTTCTTGTTTTCAGGGACCGTGGTCTTGATGGTACTGAGCAGCACCTGGTCAGAGATTTGCTGAATCCAGAGAGTCGGACAGCATACTCCTTGGTCCATTTAGCTATCAGTGAGGTGTCTCCAGAGCCCAGGGGAGAAATCGAGCAGAGGAGTCTTTTCCTGCCGCCATCACGCAAGATAAGCTGATTTGGCCAGCTGAGCTCAACATTATGTCCCCTCATCTTGAAATGACTTTGTAAAAATAACATTCAGAGGGAAATTAAATTGTCTTAATATCAGGAACTGAGAACATCTCCAATACTAGTCCCAAAAAGACAAACTATTGAAGTCATGATGACAAATACCAACAGAGCTTGAACAAAACAAAACCAGTATTACCTCATATTACTACTACACAACTGACACACATAGGATATTTTTAATAATATATGTCACTACAATATTCAATTGATAAAGTCTGTACATATACTTGTAATTAAAATTGATTGTGATTCCTGGTTCCCTTGTAGTTGAATCAGGACACATATTCATTCATGCTAGTAATGAATACATATTGTTATTTGAAAAGTTATCAGTGACTCCTTAAGATATTCTCATAGAGTGTTAAATGTATGTGAGTGTCACAGTGTTGTCAAGAGTAGTGGATTAAATTAAATTGTTTATCTGTCTGTTGTTGTGACTTACACTTCATCATACACATACCCTAGACACATAACGTAGTCATCACACTATTCCAGAATAATTCTGACTGAGATATATAGATATGTGGTAGCAGGTAAGGTTATCTATAATACACTACTCTTAATAGATATAGATACCTTCACAGCTGATCTCATTCAGTACACTAAGTCCCATTAGTAAAAAGGGAAGGACAATAGTTAATACTGATGACTATAGTAAAACACATAATGTCTGTTACCAAGCAATCAGAAGAAAAGAATAATCTTATTTAGCTAAAGATTTAACGATTTGAAAAAAATATATATATTTCAGTATCATCCTTCAGCTGCCCAGGGAGCATAGAATTTCAACAAATTTATGCCAAGTCTTCGTGTCCCGTGCCGTCTGCTCAAGATGTTTCCGTGTCTTCCTCATTTCTTTCTTGTCGCTCTGCAGTGTGCTCGTGGATCTCCCTCCTACCTCTATTACCCTGTGGATTCCAGAATAAGGACTGCCGTGTAAAGCTGTTCCCCCCCCCCCCCCAACACTTGTCTTGTTATCGGGTCGTCCACACACGACGTTCACAATATTTTTGCCATTTTTAACTCCCCGTCACACTTCGTCACAAAAACCCAGCCCCCCCCCCCCCCTTTTTTTTTCCCCCTTGTGACGTCACAAATCTTAACCCCCCAATTTGTTTGGTCCTGCTGACAAGAAAGAATGTAATCCAATGTAAATTAGTTTAGTACATACAAAATATCAAACTTCTAGTAAAATATTGTTTAATTAATCAGGCTTTTACAACTGCTTTGTTGGTCAAATGTTGCTAAGTATATATTTAAAAAAAAATATCGCTCAGTTTTAGTATAATTTAATTTCAAACAATAAAAAATGAAATTACTTAAGCTAAAAGTTTCATAAAATAATATTCAATTTGAGAGAAAAGCCTAAAAAAAAAACAAAAAAAAAAAAAAAAAACTGAGGTTGGTTATCAGTGAATTATTTCTCATCGTTATCATTATACCACGGCAACGTAAGATTCTCCTCCCTTGAACGAATCAAGATATCCTTTTGCTTGCAGGTCAACAATGTTAACTAGACAGGTGTGTTGTATTAACATTGTATATTTTTTAAGTGTATAAATTATAATCAATTAGCAATAACCCGTCAAAATTGACAGGTTTTTTAATTGCAGCCATCGTATCATGTTGATCCACAATAATTTGTCTGCGCTACTTTAAATTAAAATTTTGTCTCGACAACACCATCAAATACTTACATTTCATTCATTCATAACCCTCCACTCCCAAAGGAGCATAGGCCTTCAACAAACACATGCCAAGTCCTCCTGTCACGTGCCATCATCTCAAGTTCTTTCCATGTTCTCCTCATCATTTTCACCTCTGTTTCCAACTCTCTTCTCCATGTACTTCTTGGTCTTCCTCTGCCTCTCTTGCCCTGCGGGTTCCAGAACAAGGACTGCCTTGTAATGCTATAAACAGGTTTCCTCAGTGTGTGTCCTATCCATCGCCATCGTCTTCTTCTCATCTCTTGTTCCACTGGCACTTGTCTAGTTCTTGTCATCAGTTCCACGTTGGTAACCTTGTCATACCATTTTAATCCCTCTATTCTACGCAAGCACCCATTTATGAAAGTCTGTAGCTTTTTGGTTGTTGTCTTTGTTGTTCTCCATGTCTCAGAGCCATACAATAGGACTGACTTTACATTTGAGTTGAAGATTCTTATTTTCGTGTTGGATCCTATTTCTCTTGATCTCCATATATTTCCCAATGCAATGAAAGCTCCTCTTGCCTTTTGTATTCTTATTTTGATATCGCTGTCTGTCCCTCCAACTTTGTCTATATTACTGCCAAGATACGTATATGATTCTACATCTTGTATTGGTGTTTCTTCAAGTTCAACCCTATTATCATTACCTGCATTTATTCGCATTATTTTTGTCTTTTCCTTGTGTATTTTCAGACCCAATTGCTGTGACCTCTCATCGAGTGTTTTCAATTTGTCCTGCATCTGATTACGGTTATGGGACAGAAGAGCCAAGTCATCAGCAAAATCCAGATCATCCAACTGCTTAGTCAGAGTCCACTGGATTCCATTTCTGTTGTGTGTTGTCGATGATCTCATAACCCAATCTATTGCCAGCAAGAAAAGAAATGGAGACAAGAGGCATCCCTGTCGCACTCCTGTTCTTATCCCAAATGGTTCTGTAAGCTGTCCTTCATGAAGAACTCTGCATGTCATGTCTTCATATGTTTTCTTTATTAAATTAATGATCTTCAGGGGAACTCCATAATGCCTCATCAATTTCCAAAGTGATTCTCTGTCTACACTGTCAAATGCCTTTTCATAGTCCACAAATCCGATGTATAGTGGTGAATTCCATTCCAGACTTTGTTCAACTATTATTCTCAAAGTGGCTATCTGGTCTGTACATGATCTGTTTTGTCGAAAACCTGCTTGTTCATCTCTCAATTTCTTGTCTATCGACTCTTTTAATCTCTCAAGGATAATCCTGTTTAATACTTTTCCTGGCACTGATAGTAACATTATTCCTCTATAATTTGTGCACTCTTGTAAATTTCCCTTCTTAGGCAACTTAACCAGATATCCTTCCTTCCATTCTGCTGGTATCTCTTCCTTTTCCCAGACTTTACCAAGTAATTTATATAACATCTCTGTAGCCGTGTCGATATCTGCTTTGATGGCCTCTGCTGGAATGCCATCAGGTCCAGACGCTTTTCCATCTCTTAGAAGCTTTATGGCTTTCTTTATTTCTTCCTTCGTTGGTCTTTCACCGTTAATTTGTAGCTCTTCTTCTGCTGGCTGGATGTCCAGCGGGTTTTGTGGAGCTGGTCTATTGAGAAGGTCCCCAAAATATTCTGTCCACCTCTTCATTTGCTCTTGTATATTGCTGAGCAGTTTCCCATTCTTGTCTTTTATGAGACAACTTGTTTGCTTGTATTTTCCCTGTTAACTTCTTTGTGCTGCTATACAGTTCTCTCATATTTCCTTTGGCTGCAGCATCTTCTGCCTCTCTTGCCAACTCCTCAATATACTTCCTCTTGTCTCTTTTGATACTTCTTTTTACTTCTTTGTTTGCTTCTGTGTACACTTCTTGAGCCTTGGCTTTGGAACTTCTGGTTTTGCTTGTGTTTAACTCTGCTTTCTTGTTTTTCCTGTCTTTTATCTTATTGATGGTTTCTGTTGTTATCCATGCTTTTTGTTGTCTTTCCCTTTTCCCCAGTATTTCTTCACATGTCTCCTTCCATACCGTTTTGACCTGCTGCCAATAGTCTTCTGTATTCTCTACATCTTCCAGCTGTTGTAGCACTTGGAATTTGTTGGATACTGTGACCGCAAATTTGTCTCTTGTTTCTTGATTTCTTAGCTGTCCTACATTAAACTGTTGTCTATAATTTTGCATTGTTGCATATCTCTTGAGTTTCATTTTTTATTTTGGCTATCAGAATATGGTGATCTGATGCCACGTCTGCTCCTCTATATACCCTCACATCCTGCAATGATGATCTAAACCTCTCCTTCATGCATACATGATCGATCTGATTTTCTGTTCTATGGTCTGGTGACATCCATGTTGCCCTGTGTATTCTCTTATGTGGAAACATGCTTCCTCCTATAGCCAGTTGATTTGAAGCACAGAAGTCTGCGAATAGTTCCCCACTTTCATTCACCACTCCCAGCCCACGTTTTCCCATGACCTCTTCAAATCCGGTGTTGACTGTACCTATCTTTGCACTCATGTCACCCATCAAAACCGTGATGTCTCCTCTTTTTACCCTATCCATAATTTCCTGTAGTCTAGTATAAAATGCCTCTCTCACACTCCCCTTTGTCACCAGTTGGTGCACAACATTGGATGACATTTACATGAATTTTCTTTTTAGCTGTTTTGAAAGTAGCTGTTATTATTCTGGGTCCAACAGCTTCCCATTCAATGAGTGCCCTCTGTGCTTCTCCAGACAACACAAGAGCCACCCCTTCACTGTGGTGCGAAGTCTCGTCCTCATGTCCCGAGGACAGCACCAATTCACCCGTGATGAGTTTCTTCCTGTCTACCCCCTTCCACTTTGTCTCACACATTCCCAGAACCTCGATTTTGTATTCCCTCATTTCTGCTGCTACTTGCGCCACTTTCCCTTGTTCGTTTAATGTCCGAACACTCCAGGTGCCAAATCTGGAAGTTCTCCCAGAAGAAAGAAGGTTAGTCAGCAACACAGACTCCTTTCGGCTTTCTCTGTGTTGCATCATACGCCTCCCCGCGAGAGGACCCTCCCCTGTCCCGGATGGCTGTGTTTTATTTCCTTTATTTGACTTGTCCATATTTGTTGAAGTTTTTTGTGGTTTAAATTTTTTACAGGATGGGGTAACCGGCCCCATGCCCAACCCTCCTTAGTCGCCTTCTACGACATGCCTGGCAGGGGACAGTGTTACTATTCTTTGCTCCCCTTTCGGGCCCCGGTAACACACGGGTAAAAAACTTACATATTAAGGTTATTTTTAAGAAAATGATCAGTTATATCCGTTTCCCGAATGAAACGGGACAGAAGAGTATTTTGATTGTCTGTTGATTTAATCTGCATCTCCACACCTTCCTGTCTCCAGTTCATGTACTGTTTACCAATTGTGTTGTTGGCCTCTTTCCATAATCAATGGACATCGTCCATTTGCGCACTTTTCTATTTTCTGGAGAGTACATATAAGGGAAACAATACAATTATTGCCTAACTTTCAACCACAGTTGCACCCCTTAGCTGTGGTTGAAAGTTAATGTACTCTCTCGAAAATAGAAAAGTGTGCAAATGACGGTGTGCATGATATGACCGACCGACGTACTTACGACGGGAATTGTGGTATTGGATGAGCCTCACTCGTATTTTGTGTGTGTTGTCACATTTTTCCAACCTCCTCCCTCTATCGTCGCACTTCGTCACAACATTTTAGACCCCTATAGTTTCCCAAGATTGTTACGAGGCCAGGTGGGTTCCGAAAGATAACATAAAGTGACGAAAATACTGGCTCTCTTACCCTGAGTATTCCAGAACAAGTACTACCTTGTAATGCTATCAACAGGTTTCCTAAACGTGGTTCCTATTCATCGCCAGCGTCTTCTTCTCATCTCTTGTTCCACTGGGATTCATCTGGTTTTTGTAATCAGTTCCATATTAGTGACCTTGTGCGAATTTGGAACTCTTGACGATGTTCTCAAATGTCTTCAGTCGTCCAAGTCTAACATTCAGTGGTACCATGTAAGTAAAAGAATATAGAATAGTTACTCCATTTCCTACTAGTATATTTAGGAATTCCCCATATTTGTCGGCAAATGTGGGAAACCAAGAGCCAGGGATCCAGACCTCCAGCACGACCCAGAGCTCGCTGGGAGGACAACATTAGACGATCTCTGAAGGACCAAGGCCTAGATTGGAACCATGCCAAGAGGAAGTCAGCCAATAGGATAGTATGGCGCTCTCTCTAGCAAACCTCAGCACCCCAGGGTAGAAGAGGAACTACCAAGTAAGCATATTCGGGAATTCGTATTCTTTTCCTAATTATTACGGTAATACTTTTCTAATTTCCGGTTTGATATGAGTATGTATCTTCAGCTATGAAATCACCGTTTTAAGTTTTTGTCTGTATTTCTGAAAGACATTTACATTATAAATGAATCAAATATGACTTTTTTTTTTAAATGAATGTCTCGTTTACCGCTCGTCGATGAGAATTGAACCACCACTACAGCTGGTGTCCACACTTTAAACCTGCACCCGCTCGTGCTATTGCAGTGGAACTTGTACGTAGAACTTTGCTTTACATGATATGTCACCAGTTATGACATGCCTAGTGAAAGAAGCAATGGTGGTCCTAGTCTATGTCTCTTCATTGACACCTGGGAACAATAGCGGGGTATGATTATGATTATTTAAAGCAGAATTTGTATTGTGTTCCATTTATAAATTGTCCAACCTCAATCTTTTGTTTGTATAACAATATTTCTTCCCTTTGTGACCTTCGACTTCAACTCCTCTTTCGATTTTTTAATACAGGGTGTCCATAAAAGATTGTACCCTTTTCAAAAAATGTATTCTCGGCCCCATGACGTGGTACGAAGATGCTTTCTATCACAAAAGTAAGATAATCTCTGCAAGTTTTTAAGCATACCTTACAAAGACTCAAAAAAGTGCGCATGCGCGCAGCGGGTATTTCAAGTGAAACGTTCGCAGTTGAGTTGAAACCAGTAATTGTTACATGTCTCTCAACACACTGGTCAAGTAGGTGAAAAATAAGAAATAGGTACATTCTTTTTTAGTCTTTGTAAGGTGTGCTTAAAAACTTGCAGAGATTATCTTACTTTTGTGATAGAAAGCATCCTCGTACCACATCATGGGGCCGAGAATACATTTTTTGAAAAGGGAACAATCTTTTATGGACACCCTGTTTATTCCCTTGCTTATGCTAAAAAACACAAGTATTTGTCCAGTCAAACTCCGACTTCGTTTCGTGTCTTGCTGATATGCTCTTCGTCGCTTGCTTGCTTTCTTAAGGCCGCTTACACACGAGCGTTTCTTGACGCGCGTTTCTCACGCGTGACGAATGAAAGAGTACGGATTTACAGACAGTCTCGCTCGGCTGAGCAGCCTGTAAATCCCTTACTCCTTCATTCGTCACGCGTGAGAAACGCGCGTCAAGAAACGCTCGTGTGTAAGCGGCCTTAGGCTTAATTTTTCCTCAGCCATCATTTCTTTAGCAACTCTGAACACATTACCCCTAGTGTGCCGTCTGGTCAAGAAAATTTGGGCCTAACAAAATAATCCCAATATGCCTCAATGGGCGTGTAACGGGATCTTCCCCTCCTCCCATCATCTCTTTATTATCTCGTGCAAATTTGTCTTGATATTCTAGGATGGACAAACCCCTATACACACTGCGCTTCTCAGTGGTAGAAAAGATGTCTGTGAGGTGATTACGGCTCTTCTAGACTATGGAGCTGACATCAACTTACGAGGCAAATTTTGTACATGATTATACTGCCGATCCCATGAAAACCTCACATAAGTTGCCTTGTACGACATGCCTGAGGGAATAGTAGTCCTATTATTTCTTTGCCTAATCAGAGACACCCCCCACCCCCTCCCGGGAAATACACGGGGATAGTATACTTTTATTTATTGCTAATTCATTACTACTGCAAGCAGACGGTTGTTTGGGAAAACAAGAAAATCCATTGATTATTTTCTGGAAGGTCTTTCAAGTTTTAGGTTGATTTAAAGTGACATCATACTGTACTAAACACCATGTCGGAGTAAAAGATCGAACTCAAACCAACAAAAATAAGACTGCAGTGAAAGGAAACAAAATGCCGAGAGATGACTGGTGATGTTCTGTTTGAGCATAACGTCTCGGCAGGAGACAGACAATTTTGGAGTAAATTATATTCCTCCTTCATCTATCACAGAGGACACGTGGTTTAATGAACCTTATTTACATCAATGATGCGTATAAACTGATTTATATAATTTTTGTCCTCGCTTCTTTATTAGGAATTCCACACTTAACTGTTTACTTTACAGGTATTTCTGCAGCAGGGTGACCAGGCATACAAACTAATCCATGTCATACTTTAACGCGTCTCTGTCCTCTATGAGTGTCTGGTTGGCAGAGTGCTACACCGCTTGCTTGTCAAGGCAAAGGGATCTAATTTGAAACCAGGTCGCGTCACTTTCCAGTCTACCCAGCTGTACAAAATGGGTATCTGACTCTGTTCTGAATTAGGGAAGGAAAAGGCAGGGAAGAAGTGAAGTAGTCGCCTTATGTCATAAAACTGACACCTCCTTTACGAAAAGTCACTAACACTTCACTCCTCTACGGTGTTATATGTTACGGGAAAGCCTTTAGGAGTGTTTTTATATTTTTGTAACATACAAACATACTGGAAAAAAGTTGATAAGATAGTTCTTATAACACAATGTCCATACGTCAAGACTGGGACACAGGTGGAGCGGTATACAGCCATCTTCGTCTTCTTACCATTTGATTTCTTAATTGATCGTTGACCGGATCTCCGCCGTTCCAGGGGTTTGATAGCAGTCATTTCCAGGACTAGCCCTATCATGCTAGCTTGTAGACTTTGATGATTCTTTTCAGGACTAAGTATTTATCAACGTTACTCTTGAGTTAGATACAGAGTTTTTAAAAAATTTTTATTTAGACTGCCAGTTGCGATCTTATATAACCGAATTCTAAGGAAGTGAACTTCCCATATTTAAAATAAAAAAATGAAGATTTCCACTACATCTGCCACAGTCACATCAATAATAATACTACTTCAACAAATGCTGCTTAGCTGTTCTATCCCATTGCCGTAATCAGATGTAAGACAGGATGAAAATATTGGATTAGATGGCGCAGCAGGTGAGTCTAAAAGTACATAGGGATGGGACAAAGACGATGAGATTAGATACAGGAAAATGTTAACGAGGTTGAACTTGAGGAAAAAATCGCTACAAGATGTGGAATCATACACATATCTTAGTAGCGATGTGGGCAGAGTTGGAAGGACTAACAGTGATGTCAAAATAGGAATACAAAATGCAATAAGAGCTTTCATTGCACTGGGAAACATATGGAGATCAAGAGAAATCAAATCCAACACAAAAATAAGAATCTTCAACTCAAATGTCAAGCCAGTCCTAAAGTATAGCTCTGAAAAAATGGAGAAAAGAAGATACACCGGTCAGTAGGCTACATGCTTTCATGGATGAGTACTGGTGTAGATTATAATGTCAAAGAAATCAACTTGGCATTGGCTGCAAAAGCGCGCCAATCTCAGCAGCCCTAATAAAACAACAAAACCAGTGAAATCAATCTTACTGCGTCCATTTACTTTCACAAATGATAGTAAGTCATTTCCACTCTTACTGCGCCTACTACTTCGACAGAGGGCTGAGCAAAAATACCATTCTTACGTTTCAGTTCAAGTCCTTGACTTGCTAGGGTCCGAAAACCAGTCATCGCTTGCTTTCATTCGTTTCTTTACTGTTTTAATTTTCAACAGCTCTTTCAATTTTTCATTTCTGTTACATTGTCTCTTCTTCGTTTGTTCTCTGTTACGTAAAGATTTACGTTTGAGATATAGTGTTTTTTTTCTTTTAAGTGGAAATTAACAAACAATTACAGGAAAGACAAGTCTGTCATATGTCTTAATGTTCTCGTGTATTTCCATGTTCTCCTAGGCATGCTGAAAGCGTCAGCTAATATAAGGTTGTGAATAAGGCTGACACCTCATCATGTAAAACAAATTGCTTCAGAAGCCACCGTTGCAAAGCATATGGAGGCTTTCGTACAGTTTTCTTAGAGACCAGCTGTAGTGGTGTTTCAATGCTCCGTAAAGATGAAAAAGAAATGATGACCATGGCGTATTATTTTGACAGTACTATGGAGAGAAGAAAAAAAATCAAAATCAGAATCAATTCAAACGTCAAGTCAGTACTACTGGCTCTGTAACGTGAAGAACAACAAAAAGCAACAAGTAAAATGCTACAGACTTTCATAAATGGGTTCTTGCGTACAATAGAAGACTTTAAAGTGGTATGTAAAGATCACTAGCATGGAACTGATGACAAGACCAAGACAAGTGCCAATGTAACAAGAGATCCGAAGAAGACGCGTGAAATTGATAGAACACACATTAAGAAAACCTGTTGAGAGTATCCCAAGGCAGTCCTTGTTCTGTAATCCCAAGGGTACAGAGGTAGAGTGAGACCAAGGAACATATGGAGAAGAGAACTGGAGACAGACATGAAGGGGATGAATAAGACACAATAGGTTGAGGTACTATTTATATCACAAGTACAGGATTGGTCCAACAGATCTCTGCTACCATGACACCAGACCCATGACCGCCGAACATCTTCTCCAGACCTGCCCAACTTACAGCAGTGAACGGAGGGGCATATGGCAACAACCCACTTCTCTCAACGAAAAACTGTTTGGAGATGTCAGGAACCTTGAGCTAACTACTGCATTTATTAGAGTCATTAATGTAGAAGTGTGAGGGCGAACGAGATTAGGTGACGTACGTCTAGTTCGACAAGTGAATTTTCCCTGATATGATGGATGATTTAAAGGGACTTTTAGCTTTTCATAACATTAGAACCCCTGAACATTTGTTGTAACTTTTCGTTTCGCCAGAGCGAACCGATTTCACTGGGACTCATGTAGTATGCGGCACGAGAGCAAAGACACTGAGACGATCCCCGAGCAGAGAAGCTAGTTGCTCGCAGGTATTTATCATTCTCCGCTGGTGGAGATCTCAGGAAGGACGGGCGGCATGCTATCAAAGACAGTAGTGGTCCCTGAAACGATTTCGCATCCGGTGTTAAGCACGGAACCGATCGCAGCCAGAGCGAACGTTGGAAGCTGACGCAATCAGCGAGCGAACATACGAGAGGCCAGGGGCGGCTTCTCTCTTTGGATTTGGCGGTCAGATCCCCCAAAGTTCATGAGATCAAAAAAGCTGTCAAAGTTCTCATGTCCCACTCATCTTGCATTCCAGTTGTAGATATACAGATCACGTAGAAATACACTTCATCATTCGCTGGCCAGAACTTGATAGAAGCACTAGCGATATTTGAAATCTTGCTAGATTATCCCATGGATTTTCATTTATATTTGCAGTGAATTCTATTTCTGTGCAAAACGGTAAAATATATATTGTGTAAAAGTGATCAGTGGTCTAGTTCATTCATTATATTTCATTGGATTTTGTGTTAATTTAAACCTATTAAATTAAACCGTCTCAATAGTTCCAGTTGTAAATGTAATGATATATCTGCTATATTATTTCCAAAAGATAATAGATGTTTAATGCTTAAATTAACTTTTAAAGTCGCGAAGGAATTTATAATTAATAAATTTAGTTAAGTCCTATATTTATAGATGTGTGATTTAACCACTAGAACTTGCGCAGTGTTTATTAAATACATAAATAAATACGCGAGCGTATATATAAAATAGTCTTAACGGGAAATTTATCGCGCGCTTAGAAGATTATTTGATTTTTAAAGTATGATTATGTTGTTATGGGTTTTCTATCTTTTTCTCTAGATTGATCACCTTTTGCAATCCCAGCAATAACGAAATCTTTCAGAGTTTCCATACTCGGTTCTTAAACTTCCAGACAGTTTGATGAGACATTTTTTAAAAGTAAATCTTGTGGTGGTCCGGTGCGGCCTAGCTAACATAATTACATGAAAGAAAGCCTACCCAAGATCATTTGATTATTATCATCAAATTAAATTACAATCTGTAAGATAAACTGGAAGATGAACAGTGCCAGTAGCGATAATTTATATACTGCTCTATTGTGAGAGATTACCGATTTACCTGACTGTGACTGAGCCTAGTTTTTCCTCACTGGATTAAAAAAAAAACTTTACCGGTCAGTTGCTGCAGTGCCATCCCATAGACTCTTTTTATATAATAAAACACAAGAACTCTTAGAACTTCAAGTCCGGCGATAAGCGGGAATATTTGCTCTCAGTAAAAACTCGCAATATCTGGGGCGGGGCATAGAAGTGCTAGACAGTTACACGTGTCAAGAGTTTAATCAGTGTGTTTATCATTCTATGGATTGACGGATGCTGCAACTCGGTAAGTGTGTGGTGTATATGAGTGTGGATCCTCACAGTGTGCATGAATGACAGGAGATTTAATTTGTTTGCAACAAACCATTTGTTAACTTGCCTACCGGGTAATACGTTTTTCTGTATACCCGGCGTTGTTCCTTTAGTGGGATAATTCGTTAACTCTGTTTCCCCCCCCCCCCCCCCCCTTTTTTTTTCTTTGCTTAGTAAAGGGAAGACACCATTGGGATAACAGTATTTTTTTGTCTACCACCATAACTAATATTGTAACACCTCTTTCAGAGTAATTAAATTCACTGTTGGGTTACATTTCCTATGCTCCTGATAACTATCTATCTTGAGACTGGGTTTATCTTTGTCTAATACAAGCGGGAAGGGCTTAGTCGATACCAATCTTCTTCACCCCCTCCCTACCTTGATATTTGCATTTTTCTGTACTTATGATAATTTTATGTAACACTTGATATTGTTTTTTTTGTGATTTGATCTTTACGGTAAATAAACATCATAAACTTATATCGGACTGTGTTGGAATACCCAAAAGCCCAAACATTCCCTATTTGTTTAATATAGCTGTATCCCCGTCGTCTGAGTGTTCGAAGCAACAAATCGGTGTGAGCGCAGACGTGTGTCTGGAAAACTGGCAAATAATTGTTTGACCAGGAGAGTGGAAGAGAAGATTGAGAGAAGCGATTTGTCGTAAATAAGTCTGTCTTTACTCTCCTCCAGCACTCTGTGGAGCATCATATTTAATCTATACATTTCTATCACTGAGTTTTCATCATCATTCTACACTCTAAACCGGACTACTATTTCTAGACTCTTTCTCTCAAAATAAATTTACGACACTTTATTAGAGTATTTAATGTAGAAGTCTGAGAACGAACGAGATGTCAGGAACCTTGAGCTAACTACTGCCTTTATTAGAGTATTTCATGTAGAAGTCTGATTACGAACGAGATGTCAGGAACCTTGAGCTAACTACTGCCTTTATTAGAGTATTTAATGTAGAAGTCTGAGAACGAACGAGATGTCAGGAACCTTGAGCTAACTACTGCCTTTATCAGAGTATTTAATGTAGAAGTCTGAGGGTGAACGAGATGTCAGGAACCTTGAGCTAACTACTGCCTTTATTAGAGTATTTAATGTAGAAGTCTGAGGGCGAACGAGATGTCAGGAACCTTGAGCTAACTACTGCCTTTATTAGAGTATTTAATGTAGAAGTCTGAGGGCGAACGAGATGTCAGGAACCTTGAGCTAGCTACTGCCTTTATTCGAGTATTTAATGTAGAAGTCTGAGGGCGAACGAGATGTCAGGAACCTTGAGCTAACTACTGCCTCTATTAGAGTGCTTAATGTAGAAGTCTGAGGGCGAACGAGATGTCAGGAACCTTGAGCTAACTACTGCCTTTATTAGAGTATTTAATGTAGAAGTCTGAGAACGAACGAGATGTCAGGAACCTTGAGCTAACTACTGCCTTTATTAGAGTATTTCATGTAGAAGTCTGAGGGCGAACGAGATGTCAGGAACCTTGAGCTAATTACTGCCTTTATCAGAGTATTTAATGTAGAAGTCTGAGGGCAAACGAAGAAGAAGAAAAAGATATGGAAAGACAATGAGCTGATGGCACTGGACAGGAACATTTGGCGGGATTTTATTGAAGGCCTATACTCCTTGGGAAACTGAATGGGGATTAATGAATGAACTATGTTATAATGGTTCCTCTTCTTTTCTCAGACGCTACGTACCGCCTATGACTGCGCAATAGCTAGTGGGCAGTACGAGGTGGCGGGGGTCTTAGATGGTTCACTGTCGCCTGAAATTGCTTCAAAGTCTTACAAGAAAAGATTAGGCCAGAGATACGGTGTGAGTAGTCTCCTCTTTTTTTACACAGACTGAAGTGGGTTAACCAGTATGTACTTTTATGCATATGTATATGCGTGCACACAAACAAACAAACACACGCATGAACACACATACATGCATATCAGAATCTTTATTCTCCAGAAAATACATTGATATGTACATGATATGGTAAAATACAACATGGCATATAGGAGAATCATTAGATTTTACATAAAGTAAATTTACATAAATTCATACAGCGTTAATGAGGGCTGTTACTACATACATACATACATACATACATACATGTATAATCACTAGAGGGTTGTTGAATATACATATATATATATATATATATATATATTATATAATATATATATATATATATATATATATATATATTAGTTAATCATATATGTTTGATATGTGAATAGATATACAACTAGGCTGAAAGACAGATAAACAAAATAGATATATCTTGATCAAAGTTGTCCAACTTATTCAACCCCGAGGGTCAAATAAACGAAAAACTTAAAGTTTCGCGGGCCATTCATGATTTAAAAAAAATTATTTAAAATAAAAACTCAGTGAAAATAGATGAGAATCAAAGAGTGCAAAATGAAAGAAAAAAAAAAGAAAAAATTACAATGAACATTGTATTACTAAGGAGATAATGTTAGTTTTATTCTTAAGTCCTAATGTGAAGTTTATGGGATTGGGTTGTCTTTAACCAGAGTCTCGATATCAATGTCAATCGAACGCTTTCGGATCCTGACTGCAGGCAGTAAAATATTCCTTTCCACGGGCGTTTTTGAATCGTTTAATCTCAGAAGTATTAATTATACCATATAATTAAAGAAATATTTTTGTATGAGCGAGGGCCTCAAAACAATTTTACGCGGGCCACATTTGGCCTGCGGGGCTGCAGTTGGACCCCGCTGATCTAGATGGATAAACTGACTGACATACATAACTCAGAGACTGACTGACATACATAACTCAGAGACTGACTGACATACATAACTCTGAGACTGACTAACATACATAACTCACAGACTGACTAACATACATAACTCAGAGACTGACTAACATACATAACTCAGAGACTGACTGACATATTTGTGTATTCATTTATTCACATAATGCTTCAAACCTCTGTTAAACCGTGTATGTTTTTGTTCCCATTTATTCCCAGCCTTTTATAATAGAAGCTGTGTTAGCAAGCCAGAAGAACAGGCTGAAACAATATATCGAGCTAGGAGGCGATCCTAATACAGTTAACAAAGTGAGGGTCTCATTGCCAACTTCGTTTTACCTAACAACATAGCTCAAGCCCAAGTATTCTCTCTCTCTCTCTCTCTTTGTCGCTCTGTGTATGTGTGTGTGTGTCCCTCCTCTCTGTACTACATTGTCTTTCCCATTCGACAGCATACAACAGGTGCAGTTCTATGCTCCAAAGGGAGTGAAGATTATGAAGGAAGGTGACGATGAATTATCAAGGCACGTTATATTCCTATTTTCAAAACGTGTGACAGAGTTAATGCCAGACCTTGGCACTATGTGTTAAATTATTTCCCTCATATCTAGACATTTCCGTTTTCTAGTATTACCTTCTACTTTTTCTCCAACGTCTGGAAGTCATCATCAAAGCATTCATGTGCTTTTGCAGCTGTAGTTTCTGTAGCAATTAAGTTTCATTCTTAAGTTTGCCAGCCCCACGTACAACCTCATATTTGTCGCTTCTTGTGACATGCCTGAGAGAACAGTAATTCTATTCCTTATGTGTCTCCTCATAGACCCCCGGGACATCTACCCCTAACTTTTTTTTTGCCGTAGCGTAACTTAGACATGTAAATTTCAAGCAACTCTTTTATATATTGTTGTATCCAGTGTATATCCTGTATTCTGTCAGTACAGAGCTGGTGCTATACACTATGCAGTTACCCACAGTAAGTTACCAGTCTACGACACGCTGACACTTCTGTTACAAGCTGGAGCTGACCCTAACTTGAGAGATGAGGTAACCTTGATGGGAAAATATGTGTTAATATATGTGTGTATGTGTGTGTGCAAGTGAGGTCACACATAATATTAAATTTTCTTGTGTGTTAATGATGCAGTTGCTAGCAATAATGGTGTCAGCGATGGTAATGGGTTTTTTTTATTTTTTTTTAATTTAACGGTTTAAAAATACATTGGACCTGAATTTGATTTCGGTTATTCTATTCTGAGCGAACGAGTAGTGTAGTGATTAGAGAGCGTTGTTCTCTAAGCAAAATGACCCGGTTCGAAACCAGATCTCGTCAAGTTCAAGTCTACGCAGCTTTAAAAATGTGTACCTGGCTCTGCATTGAGTTAAGGAAGGCAAAGGCAGCAAGGAAAGGAACTAATGACCCTCACCTCAGATAGATGAAGCCTGGTGGTACAAGTGACGTCTCCAACACGTCACTCCCAAAGGCAGTTTCTGCTTTGTGGCTACCTTTATCTATTTTTATTCTAGATACTTCATTTTTATGTTCCTTAAGGTGTGGCTTGAACGTCCAGATAGGCTAAGCGGTTACTGCTTGTCCCGGGTTACGAAATTGTTACCTGGTAGCGTCACGCTCCAGCCTGTCCAACTTTTAAATGGGTACCTGACTCTGTACATGAATAAGGGAAGGCAATAGCAGCCATGAATGGAACTTGTCACCTCATCTCATAAAGCAGGATCAAGTATAGTAAAGTCTTTAACACTTCACTCCCCTTCGGCAGTTTCTGCTACGGGACCACGTTTACCTTTCTTTAAGGTTAAGGTGTCGCTGATTTATTACGTAAAGGCTATGACAACGACGATCATGACGATCACGACGATAATAAAGCTGGTGGCAACGGAGATGCTGATGGTGATTATTATTTTTATGACCACAATGATGAGGGTGCATTTGGTGAAGATGATGATGGTGGTAGTGATGATTTTGAAATAGTAGTAGTTATGATGTTATTACTAGCAGTAGTTGTAGTTACGGTAGTAGTAGAAGCAATATTAGTAGCTGATGTAGCCGCAGTAGTTGTAGTAGTAGTAGTAGTAGTGATAGTTGTAGGGGTGGTGAGGGTTGTAGTGGTGGTCATAGTGGTAATGGTAGTAGTAGTAGTAGAAGTTGTTGTAGTGGTAGCAGCAGTAGTAGTAGTAGTGGTAGCAGTAGTAGTAATTGTCGTGGTAGCAGTAGTAGTAGAAGTAGTAGTGGTAGTGTCGTAATTTTATCTGAGAGAGTTCTGATGGATATTGGTCCTTTTTAGAGTGTAGAATGATAGTGAAGGCTCTGTGAGAATAAGGATTTAGGAAAGTGAGGTAGTAGATTCACAAGGGCTGGGGAAGAGTAAGGACAGTCTCTTATTACGACAATATTTGTCTCTCAAAAACTATTCCTACCACTCTTCTGAACAAACAGTTGTTTGTCAGTTCCAGTCGCTCATGCGCACACACCGATTTGATGATTCTGACGCGCAACGTACATGAATACACACTACGATAACAAAATATGGGAAATGTTTGGGTTTTGGGCCAGCCGACACCAATGCTAATAAAAGTATTAAAAACTTTATTAGCATAAAATCAAGTTACAAGTAAGTATCAATGTACAGTCAGAAATCATGGGTTACAAAACACAAAATAACAGGGGGGAGGGTTTCTGAGGAGAAGTATCCAATGCACCTTTTCCCGCTTGTATTTACTAACAGAAAAGACCGGGTCCCAAAGACGAGAAGGGGGTGGGGGGGGGGGGGGTGATGATGATGATCAGAGATAGGCAATTTAACCCAATGGTAAATTTATTACTCTGAGTCAAGGGGGTTACAGTAATAGGGGGTAAAGGTAAAGCTAGGGGTCATCAAATGTTTTCCTTTGATCAACCAATTTTCCCGGGAGGGGGGAATGCTCACAGTTAAATAATCCCGCTAGGAGAAATCCCGTACAATTAATACAGTACACCTTAATACTAGGTTGGACTAATTATAAGGGTAAAAAAATTAAATCTCCTTTTTCATTAAAAAAAAACACGCTTGGCTGGCCAGCACACAGTCACACACACACAGACTTACCAAATGGTGAATTCTGGCACTTCATAGAAAATACATAAAAAAAACAGCACTAAACCTTGACTTAGGTAAAAGTATTTTCTTCCGTGTACAGCCCCAGATTAGCGGGTTGTTGAAGTTAACAAAGTGTCCCGAAATCGCTGGACGTTGAAGTTTAACGGTACTGTTTGTTTATTAGATAAAGTTCCTAAAGAATGGCACAGGCACTTGGCTAGATGTGAGGAATGGTGTGGTGTCTAAGATTGGCACAGCTGGTGGAGATAACTTTCTTTTACAGTAATGTCACAAACTACAAAAAACACTGAGGTAAGTTCTTCAGGGGTTGGTAAAATCCAATGATTATGCTTGACAGACAGTGTCAGGGAAATCTATGTTCTTCTTCACGAATAGAGCAGTGAGTAAAATATTGCTACTGTTTACTGTTCTTCTTCCAGTTTGATAACTAAAAAAAAACGACTTTATGAATTGGGATTTTAAAATAGTCTTTGGGTTTGCTTTGTTTCTGTATACTTCAGATAGCTTGTCAGGATCGCCACAAAGATTAAATTTCAAATATGTTCATAAGTCACTGAAGTAATCGAACTGAGTCGGCAAGACTCTAGATATATATTATTGCTGCGAAATGGCTGCTTAAATGATGTTTCATTGCTGCTTAATTGCTGCTTAAATGATGTTTCATTGCTGCTTAATTGCTGCTTAAATGATGTTTCATTGCTGCTTAATTGCTGCTTAATTGCTTGGATGCGAGGTTCAAAAGATCATTCTGGATGCAATAGAAAAAACATGAAATACAATAAAATCATATTAAAATCTAACGCGCGATACATTTACAGTTTACCTATTTTCTGCACTCGCATCTTCAATTAATAAAGCAAGAGAGAAAAAAAAAAACTCCCCGTGAGGTTAATAGTTGAAAGCACATCTATTTATACAGAACTAAACTGTATTAAAGCCCAATGGGCTGATCACCCGTTGGCTTGTCACACCGATTACGGAAACAACGGCAGATGGATCTATTTGTTGTTGCCCCAAAGACGCCGCTAGGCGTGATGGGAAACTACAACAGAGAAAATCAATCTGCTGTTGCCCTTAAGACGCCACAAGGCGTGATGGCCTCTGACTGCTTGGTCGGTCTTTGGCTAAGGACGGAAGAAGAAGAAGAAGAAGAAGAAACTGTATTAAAGTTATAATTCCCATTAAGCGGCTATTGTATTTGGAAATAAACTTATAGATGTAACATTTAGTTGGCACTAGAACTTTGAAGATGGGCTTATTTAATAAGGTTAAATTTACACCACAATCCAGTGAACTAAATATGAAATAACTAGACCACTGATTACTCGAAGCTAATGTATAAATTACCGTCTGCACAGAAAAAGAATTTCACTCCAATAGCCAACAATTTAGATGAAATCTAGCAGGAATTTTTAACTATTTGCTAGTGAATCTTAGAATTCTGTCAGAACGAATGATACGTTGCCCTTTTCAGATTCTGTATTTATCTATTAGAAAGGCAAGATAAATGGAACATGTGAAAATTTCGCGCCTCTTCAGTTCCCAGGGGAAGTCGAAGTTATTTAGCCGCCATGCTAACCACGATGGCCCGACTGGCTTCCGATCTACGTTCGTTTCAGGCTGCTCGCACGAGCATGTGAAATTCCGGCGAGACTAGCCTCGTTCGCGGTGAGTTTCCTGATTCCTCAGATCGTATCCGCTACGCTGAGCGTTCCGTCTTTCGGGCAAGTCTGCCGGTGGCCACAGAAGTGTGAAGTCTACATGAATCTTTCTTCTGACCGCTCGTGTCCGTCTTGCAAACGGTTCAGTGTTCGTACGGAGATGCTAAACTTCTGCTTCTCTGTTCTGGGGATCTTCTTGACTGCTTTGATCCTAGCCGCTACTCTTCGTTGATGAAAAGTTACAACAATACTGATGTTCAGGGATTCTAATGTTATGAAAAGCTAAAGTCCCTTTAATCATCCATCAAATCAGGGAAAATTCACTTGACAAACTAGACGTACGTCACAGGTAGTAGTCGTAGCAGTATTATTGGTGTGGTAAAGTGGGATGATATAAATATTTATAGGGGACTTAGTGTAATGACTGAGATCAGCTGTGAAGGTATCTGTATCTAATAAGTGTGGTGTATTACAGATGACCTTACTTGCTACCACATTTATACCTCAGTCAGAATTATTCTGGAATATTGTGATGACTACGTTGAATGTCTAGGGTTATGAAAATGATGAAGTGTAAGTCACAACAACAACAGACAGATAAACAATTTAATTTATTCCACAACACTTTACAACACTATGACACTCACACACATATAACACTCTATAAGACTATCTTAAATGAGTCAAGTGTAAAGTTTCAAATATATGTGTAATAACTTCTTTCAAGAATAGATATCCTGATTCAACTACACAGTGAACCAGGAATCACAATCAAATGTAATCACAATTTATAAATATGATCTTTGTATTGACATAATTTATTAGTATTATCCTATGTGTGTAAGTTGTGAAGTAGTACTATGAGGTAATACTGGTTTTGTTTTTCAAGCTAGATTGTTGTTTGTCATCATGACTTCAAGTGTTTGATTATCGTGGAAATAGTATTGGGAAAAGTTCACAGTTCCTGTCATTTGAAACAATTTATTGTCCCTCTGTGTTTAATATAATGTCAATTTTTGAGGGGGGGGGCACATAATGTTGAGCTGCTCTGGCCACAGAAGCTTATCTTTCGTAATGGCGGCAGGAAAAGACTCCTCTGCTCGATTGCTTCACTGTGTTCTGGAGACACCTCACTGGTCGCTATCTGGACCAAGGAGTATGCTGTCAGCCTCTGGATTCAGCAAAACTCAGACCAGGTGCTGCTTCAATAACTTAGGACCACGGTCCCTGAAACAAGAAGGTTGTACCTCCTACTTCATAACTAATTTATAATCTATTTCCATACTGAACACAATACATAACAAACACTGAGTTCAGAGCGGTAGGCCAACTGCTAGCTTCATCTGAAACAATTTACACCAGTATACTCCTCCTAAATGGTTACTACGTCTCTGCAATTCCAGCATTAGTTCTTTCTAGTCAATAAGATAGGTGTCATTGTACTGTTTGGCAATTCCATGCAGTTTTACTTTTCTCCGACACGTCCTGTTCAGGTTGGAGCAATATTTAGGCCTTGCCTCATGTTTGCTACTGAACCACGCACATATACAGACATAAATTATCAATTTACATTCAATTTTCATTAAAAAGATATCAAATATTTCAAGCTTACCACAATTCATGGAAATAATAAACAAATACGTTGACTGGCGATGAATATGGCACAAAATCCGATCTGCCGCTGTCCCAGGCTTTTATTTAGAAAAATATGCACTGGAACTCAACGCACTGTTTCTGAGTAAGTTTATTTTACAATGTGGCACTGAACTGACGCTCCTAATTGACTATATTGGCGGGTCTAACCAATCGGGCCATGTTTACACAGCTTTTCCCAAAAAAAGTACCCCTACTACCGTTTCCCCTAACAACAAAATTAGTATTTGTAGTCCGACTAATCGTGTTTAGCCTTACATATCATTCCCGCCAATCAAATTGGATTTAACATGGTGACCTATTTCCCGTAAAATGGTGGTTTCAAAACATGCCACTGTGCGATTATTATTTGGTGTTGTCTGACACCCTCACTATTTTCTTTTGGCTATAATTTGTTAATTCCTAGACTATTTGCGTAACACTTAACATATTCTTTGTCAGCAAGTCCTAAGGAACCCAAATATATAAGTTTTATGGGGCTAAGGGGCTGCGTTCAAAATATGCATTTTCTTCTACCTCCCGTTCACTTCGATACGATGTGGTGTCTGGGTACTGTCAGGCTTTCAAACGTAAACCAGTATAATGTCATATTTCCTAATAAGCATTTTTCAGGTTTTTAAACCTAACTCTCGTATGGGTAGTGTTTTTTATCACTGTCCATTTGAAAAAAAAGTTAGTGCTTCATGCCTTTCGCGTGTTGGGGTGGCATTAATTGTATATCGCGAGACGCGTGTTAGTGTTTCCGGCGTTCCTGCTTTCAGCCCTCCCTTCTCTCTATCCTAATTCCATCTGTCTTTTCATTACGCCGTGTATAAAATGAAATTAATGCTAGTATTAATTTGGGTCATTAATCAGCTTGCGTATCTCAAGGTTTTCTAAGAAATGCAGTACACGTTTTATTGTTTTGTGGAAACGCGTGTATGCTGCTATAGGCTTTACTATCAAACGTGAAAGCGTTACAATTTCCAGCGAAGTAGAATAAGGGGGATCTCGAGTACAGTCATTGTGACAGCACTGTGCTTTTACCATTTCTCTTTCCTTTTATTGAATGTATGTGTTAGGCTTTACATTTACCTTTGAATTTATATATGTGGATTTAGAATGTTTCACGACAATTGGTAGCAGTAGTAGTAGTAGTAGGAGGAGGAGCAGAAGTAGTAGTAGTGGTAGTAGTAGTAGTAGCAGTAGTAGTAGTAGTAGTAGTAGTAGCAGTAGTAGAAGTAGTAGTGGTAGCAGTAGTAGTAATAGTGATGGTAGTAGTAATGATAGCAGTAGCAGTAGTACTGGAAGCAGTAGTAGTAGTAGTAGTAGTAGTAGCAGTAGTAGTAGTAGTAGTCGTGGTAGCCGTAGTAGTAGTAGTAGTAGTAGCAGTAGTAGTGGTAGTAACGGTTGCAGTAGAAGTACTTGTAGTATTGGTAGCAGTAGAAGTAGTAGTAGTAGCAGTAATTGTAGTAGTGGTAGCAGTAGTAGTAGTAGTAGTAGTGGTAGTAGTAGTAGTAGTTGTGACGGTATTGCGTCGCCTGCTTTGCAGTAGTGGTCCTTCTTCTTCTTCTTCCTCGTTGGTCCTGAAAAGGACGTTGGTTGCGTTGTGTCTGTTTACACATGAGCTGCGATATCTGCTCCTTTCGGCCGACACATCCGACTTCAGCACGGCATTTTTTGGGACCGGGTTTGCCTTCCCTCTTCGATCCCTACTCTCTCAGCCAGAATGCAGTGATGCAGCCTGTTTTCAGGACCACCATGTGGAGGTGGAGTAGGGTCTTGGTCAGCTCTGGTTCGCTGACCCTGACGCAAGCAGTCAAGCTATGGGTCGCTGACTGCATTCTCTATTGCTGCATCTTTGGGTCCCGCAGTAGCGGTCCAACAGTGACCAACTCAAGAGTATCTAATATATGCTTCAATTGAGTCTATTTGTACACAAGATTACTCTTGGCAGAAATGTAGATCGAAGAGTAGTAAAGCTTCTATCACATGGGAGTCTTCACAAGAAAGTCAGGTAAGCGAAAACAATGCTGGCTGTCGCTAAGCACGTTAATTCTGTAACCTGCCGACCACTTTTGCGAAGAATTTAAGCACTTATTTATCAGCTCGTTAAGCCCCCCATCCCTGATTTACTCAGTGGAATTCTCTTATTCAAGTATAGCTCTGTTTAGGATGTGTGTAGTAATTGACTGAGACAAACAAGCAGTAACTTTAAAATGATCAAAGTGAAGTAAAATTTGTAACATTACAAATAACAAAATTTAATAATCACTTTAGTTGTAACAGTTTGAAAATAATTTGAATAGTTATTGATAAAGAAAAGCTATCATCCTCGTATTTGGGAATTGCGATAAGGGTTAAGAAGTTCAGGTGGCAGCATATGTTTGAACTTAGCTGCCAATGACGGTTCTGTCTTTTCATACTGATCACTCGTCTCTGGTCAAGGTTGTCGGGTGTAGCTCGTCTCCAAGAAACTTCAAGGAAATTCTACACAGTCCGGCCTTTGTTTTAAAGCGTAGGCCACTGATCCCGTCTTGTTCCAGAACTAGTACGTCTGCTGGTACCACCAATAACTGTGATAGAAGAATAGAAAAGAACGCACTTCTGAGTATGGCGCTCTCCGATACAGTTATGTGTCCCCCCTCTTCTATTTCACCATCCCACTTAACTCAGAGTTTACCCTCGATGAGAATTAAATTTAATCCCTCGGTATAAAATTTCCTTTATATTTAAACTGAATAGCTTTAGCTTTACATTACATTTAAATGAAAAGTCTGAACGTACAGATATAATATGTTTTACATTTACATCTCCGCTGTTTGAAAAGTGTTCACAATATAAATTCCTTCGTGTTTCATCAACGTTTACACTTGTGGAAAAGTTTGAAACTTCTATTAATTAAAATGAATATTTTCCCTTGGACATTTACACTGGTTTAAAGCGTGAAAGCTTACATTAATTTTTAAGTGAATATGTTTATAGGGACATTTACTTCTTCTTTGATCCTTAGCCGCCGACCGTCAAAGCAGTCAGTGGCCATTACGCCTGGTGGCGTCTTGTAGGTCAACAACAAATTGATTCCACTTTGCTCGGTCGGCGGCCATCCTTCGTACAGTGCCCCAACTCTGGTTCATTCTTTGCATCTCAGCCTCCACAGTCCTCCGCCAAGTTGTTTTTGGTCGGCCTCTCTTTCGTTTTCCTTCAGGGGTCCATAGCATAGCTGTTCTTGTGATGGCATCGGGGTCTCCTCTGAGGACATGGCCAACCCAGCTCCAGCGTCTGCCAGCTATGATGGTGTGCATGTCCTCTTGCTTGCTCCGAGTAAGCAGATCTTGGTTGGTGATGGTATTCGGCCAAAAAATTCGGAGAATCTTTCTTAGGCATGTTGTGTGAAAAGAGGACAATTTCGACATTTCCTTCTCTGTAACTCTCCAGCATTCCGCGCCATAGAGAAGCACAGAAAGCACACAGCTCTGATATAATCCTAATTTTGTGCTTGTGCTGTACTGAGAGGACTTCCAGATGTTGTTTAGACTAAAAAAGGCTGTTCTTACTTTGTTCATTCTGTTGTTGATGTCTTTGCTTGCTCCGCCGTCTCGTGTTACTATGCATCCTAGGTATGTGAAGGCATCTGTCTGTTCCAGTTGCTGATTCCTTACTGATATGGGCTCAGGGTTGCTCACATTGAGCGTCATGACCTCTGTCTTCTTTAGGTTGATGTTCAAGCCCACCTGCTGGCTATTCTTATTAAGTCTATCCGTTTTTTCCTGGATGTGTTGATGTGAATGTGCTAGCAGTGCAATATCATCTGCATATTCTAGATCTTCCAATGTAGAAAATGTAGTCCATCTTATTCCTCTTGGATTGCCCTCTGTTTTCTGGCGCATCACCCAGTCTATGACTGTTAAAAATAGAGTGGTTGATAAGGGTCATCCCTGTCGTACTCCTGTCTTCACTTCAAAGGTTAGGTTGCTCTGCCCAATGCTACACGTAAAGTTGGCATAAAGGCTTTTTACAATTGACACTATGCAGCTTGGAATTCCATAAGCCCTCAGTATTTCCCATAAACTGTCCCTATGTATGCTGTCAAAAGCCTTTTCAAAATCAACGAAATTAATGTACAGCTGTCTTTGCCATTCGGAGCACTGCTCTATAATGTTCTCGAGGGTAAATATATGGTCTACACATCTTCTGTTCTTTCTAAATCCTGCTTGTTCTTTCCTCAGTTTGTGGTCTACAGCTTTTGAGATTCTCTGTATACTTATCCTGCCTAGTATTTTGCTGGGAACTGAGAGAAGAGTTATTCCTCTCCAATTATTGCAGTCTGCAAGATCTCCCTTCTTGGGCAATTTGACAATTATTTCTTTTCTCCACTCTGTTGGTGTTGTCCCTGTTTTCCAGACTTGTGCAAATAGGGGTTCTAATAGTTCTGCTGCTAGCTCTGGATCTGTCTTAAATAGCTCTGCATTTAAGTTATCATGACCAGGAGCTTTTCCATTCTTTAACCCTTTGATTGCTGTGATGATTTCTTCTTTTCGTGGGATGTCTGTATTAACATCTAGATCATTTTCAGCCTCAGGAACATTCAATTGTGTCTCTGGTAATTCCTTATTCAGAGTTTCTCTGAAATGCTCTGCCCATCTTGTTTCCTGTCCCTCTACTGTCGTGATGAGATTTCCGTGCTTATCTCTTACTAATGTAATATTGTTTGCACCTCGTTTTCCACTGATGATTTTAGTTATTTTGTATACTGTGCTTTGTTCATTTCTCAGTGCTGCCTCTTCTGCTTGTCTTGCAAGGTCATCTAGAAATGTCCTTTTGTTAGCACGGGTTTGACGTTTTACTTCCTTGTCCAGCTGACTGTACTGTTCACTATATATTGCCTTTAACCTGGGAGACTTAGCTTCTGTTTTCTTTCTTTTCATTTCCTTTCTCTTCACTATGGTGTTTATCGTATCTGGTGTTATCCAGTCTTGCCTCTTTCTTTCCTGGAATCCCAAGCATGACTTGCTGCTTTCCTTGTATATTGTTGAGATGGTGTTGAATCTCTGGTCAACATCATCAGTCTCTGTTCTTTCCTGGCTTTTGATAATCTCATATCTTCTCTTTACGTCGACCACGAAAGCTTTTCTGGTGAGGGGATCCTTCAGTTTCGTGATGTTGTATCTTTTCTGTTCGACTGCAACTGGTCCAGCAGCTCTGAGTTTCACTTTCAGTCTTGCTACTACTAGGTGGTGATCACTTCCCACATCTGCGCCTCTTCTTACTTTCACGTCTTGTAGTGCATGTCTCCATCTGCCATTGATCATTATGTGATCTATCTGGTTTCTGTCTCGTCCGTTTGGTGATTCCCATGTTAACTTGTGCACTTCCTTGTGTGGAAAAAGTGTTCCTCCAATGACCAGGTTGTTAATACTGCAAAAGCTTATTAATTTATCCCCATTCTCATTTGCTGTTCCACTGCCGCATTTCCCCATTACTCTTTCGTTATAATTATTGTGTGCTCCCACTTTCGCATTTAGGTCTCCCATTACTATAATGAGATCGTACCTGGGTGTAGTTTCCATTTCTTTTTGTACCTGTTGATAGAACTCGTCCTTGATCTCTTCATCGCTGTCGTTTGTTGGTGCATAGCATTGTATAATTGTGGTGTTGGTGAACCTCCCTCTCAGTCTTGCTCTTATCAGTCTGTTGTTGATGGGTTTCCATTCCAGTAAAGACCTTTCCATTCCTTTCTTCAGGATAATGGCTACACCTTCGTTGTGCTGACCATCCTCTCTGCCAGAATAAAGTACTGATTACCCCTGTAGCTGTTTTTTTCTCCCCTTACCTGTCTATCTGCTCTCGCTTATTCCCATGATATGTATCTTGTAGTTCCTCATCTCTGCTGTAATTTGTCTCAGCTTTCCTGCCTCATTCATAGTTCTGACGTTCCAAAAACCAATTCTGGTTTCGTGTTTTGCGGTCGGGGTATCCATTTTCATGCCAGTGGCTTCCTTTCGGCTTTCACCACTGTCAGTCATACGAGCCTGAGACTCCGGATGTCCGTCCCGCAGCAAAGCTTTTCCATTTATTGTTGTTTCCGTAACATGTGCGATTTTTTACATAAATAGGGGTGTCGGCCCTGTGCTAAAACCCCCAACCTGGAGGACCAGAGTACCAGCTTTTGTCTGACCCCTACCAACGCAGACCAGTCCAGCTTGGTTGAACCTACCAAGAGTAAATCTCCCACTGGCATAGCTCTGGGGATTGTCAGGGTACACAAGCTGCCATACCGCTACAAGGTATAGGTACCATTGATGGCAGGGACATTTACACTGCTTTGAAAATGTAAGTCTTATACTTAGAATGGACATCATTTCTTTTCATTTTTCCCTCCCTGCTCCATAGGGAACCTGGAACTACTTTATGCTTTTAGGTCTCTTTTCAAAACTTTCAATAAAGCAATCACCAGCAAGTGCAGTGGTGGTTCATGAATCATCATTCAATACGCTGAGGTTGCCAGCCTCAAATGACATTGACATCCAATAGCGAGTTTCACACAATAAAATTCACATGGTTATATATACATATATATGTTAGTTCACAGGATAGTAATAAAATATGAAATGTAAATCCAACTTACGCCAATCCTGGCTACAGACTTGTCTCTTACAACATATGTCTGAGATTTTCTTTAATTTTAACATAGATTGTCCCTTCTGACTCCGTGTTTCTTCAGATTCCTAGTCCCGGTTGTTCCTTATTAAAATTTGAAAGAGATTTCCTGTGCTTTATAAGTCTTATCTGGTTCTCCAATAAAAGGTCCGAATAACAATTAGGAATTATGAATCTAGTTCTTCCTCTGGCGAATGTCTGATGTCTTGGCGAGCGTGCAAATCACAGAGACAAAAACTGTGAAATTGTCAGCCTATATTCCCTCCAGTGATGTTATGAATCTAATCAGAAAGACGCAATCATTTCAAATCATGCAGGATATGCTGTGATATTTCAAAATAGTCACACGTGAAATAAAGTGCGTGCCTGCAAAGGTCACGTATTACCATATAAGGACATCTGACGCCTTGCATACACTCTTACAGACACATTTGTAGACTCATATTGTCTAAAATGTAATAAATCCATGATTACTTTTTAACCAAGGACCGGAAGCAATTACATCACATTTGTCTGCCCACCCGTGACACACAGACAGTAATCTCCTTATCTGTCGTATGAGTGCGCAAACTCCGGGTCTTATGAGTGAATTAAGCCGATAACGCAGACCGAAATAAGTTTTAGTCGGCCGCGCCTTTAACCACAAATCTGGGTAGCACTCCAAATGTGATTTTTATCACCTATAGGGTGATTTGATAAAATCAGATATCTACTACTTAGCAGAAAAATAAACAAAGAAAGAAAGAAAAGTGCGATAATTGACAGCACCTAATAGAAATCAGTACCACAAATGTACCGATACTGCCGGAGAGAACCACAGATCGATAGAGGTCGCCCCTTTTCGTCACAGTGTTAGTAGTAACAGTAGAAGTAGTAGTGGTGGCATTAGTAGTAGTGGTAGCAGTAGTAGTAGTGGTAGCAGTAGCAGTAGTAGCGGTAGCAGTAGTAGTGGTAGTGGTAGCAGTAGTATTGGTAGTGGTAGCAGTAGTAGTGGTAGTGATAGCAGTTGTAGACGTAGTGCAATGACCAAGAGCTAACACTCAGTGATGGTGAATCAAAGACAAGTAGTAGTGCAGTCACAGCAGTAGTAATAGTTGTAGTGGTGATGATGTGATAGTAGAAGTATTAGTAGTAGTATTAGTAATAGTAGTAGTAGTAATAGTAGCAGTAGTAATAGTACCAGTAGTAATAATACTACTAGTAGTAGTAATGGTGGTGGTAGTGGTATTAGTACCAGTAAAAGTTGATCAGAATCGATTGTTCAATATATTATGTACCAGCTTGTAATATAAATTATGCATATACTATGCTATACTATACTATGCTATGCTATGCTATGCTATGCTATGCTATGCTATGCTATGCTATGCTATACTATACTATACTATACTATACTATACTATACTATACTATACTATACTATACTATACAGTACTCCAGTTTCGTCTCTGAAGACTAATGTTTCTTAGTTCCTGTTTTGTTAACTCTTCAATAAAGTTGATTCTCTAATAGCTTTTTTTTCTAAATTAATAAATTCTCATATCACACTATCTATCTATCTATCTATCTATCTATCTATCTATCTATCTATCTATCTATCTATCTATCTATCTATCTATCTATCTATCTATCTATCTATCTATCTATCTATCTATCTATATATCTATCTATCTATCTATCTATCTATCTATCTATCTATATGTGTATATATATATATATATATATATATATATATATATATATATATATATATATATATATATATATATATATATATATATATATATATATATATATATCCATCTGTATGTCTGTCTATCTGATCTGTCTGTCTATCTATCTATCTATCTATCTATCTATCTATCTATCTATTTATTTATTTATCTATCTATCTATGCATGCATCTATCTATCTACTCGTATCTATCCATCTATTTATCTATCTATCTACCTGACTGTCGATCTACTTATCAACATCTTTCTTCCTTTATGATTATATATATATATATATATATATATATATATATATATATATATATATATATATATATAGTTATATATATATATATATATATATATATATATATATATATATATATATATATATATATATATATATATATAACGCCAGGATCCCTTCTAACCACTAATTCCATGGCCCCAAATCCTTGCTGGGGCCCGGAATGTGCCCAGACTACAAAAGCACTAGTTATGCCACTGTGTTCATGATATTGTTAGTGTTATCGGTGGAAATGGCGGTTATTTTTACACGTTGATTCACTACACAGGAAGGCGACACTGCTCTAAATCTAGTCATCAAAAGTCCAAGACTGACAGAGAATGGACAAATTGCCATGTGTGTTCAGTTGCTTGTTGATGCTGGAGCTGATTCCAACATCCAGGACTGGGTGAGTGGGCTAATTCTAAAGTGATAAACAAACATTCGGAAAGACAGGCAGAAAGACAGACAGAATAGCAGAGAAACATAAAATGACAGACAGACAGGTCGGCAGGCAGACACAGACAGACAAACATACAGACGGACGAATAGATGGATGAACATACAGATTACTAGATACAGACAGATAAATAGGTTGATTGATTTTGGAAATCCCATGCGCATGCAGTAGAAATCTACATTGGTCCGGCCTAGCTCGTGGAAACAGTCTGTCCGTCTCCAGGACCGGATTCTGAGCGAGTAGCAACAAGGAGGGTCATGCGTTAATTTAGACAATCAAAGCTCGACTCGCATTTTACACAAGTAGCAGACTTCAAAAACAGATTGGAAATAAAAATAGCGACACTGTGACCTTTAATTATCTTGTCCGGACAGAATTCACTAACAATGAAAATGTCCTATTTATGTTTTGAAGGCAATTATCCTATTCATCATTTATAACACATAAGGAAGGGAAACCCGAGGCCTGTAAACAGTAAATAAATATTAGACAAACACAAAGGTATGTTCTCAGGCACTCGTAAGAAACAAAAAAGTAGAGCATTAGACAACAGAAAAATAACAGACGTGAGTGACTTACCCGGGACTCGAACCCAGGACTTTCCGTGTGACAACCCCGCCAAGCTATGCAAGCGAATCACACTATCCTCCCTGCCATCTATCGTTCTTTGCACTCCTTACAGAGCTTAGAGCCACCACTGTAGCTGGACCTTGCAGAAAGCCTGCATCAATCTTTGCACACCTTACAGAGCTTAGAGCCACCACTGTAGCTGGACCTTGCAGAAAGCCTGCATCAATCTTTGCATACCTTACAGAGCTTAGAGCCACCACTGTAGCTGGACCTTGCAGAAAGCCTGCATCAATCTTTGCACACCTTACAGAGCTTAGAGCCACCACTGTAGCTGGACCTTGCAGAAAGCCTGCATCAATCTTTGCACACCTTACAGAGCTTAGAGCCACCACTGTAGCTGGACCTTGCAGAAAACCTGCATCAATCGTTGCACACCTTACAGAGCTTAGAGCCACCACTGTAGCTGGACCTTGCAGAAAGCCTGCATCAATCTTTGCACACCTTACAGAGCTTAGAGCCACCACTGTAGCTGGACCTTGCAGAAAGCCTGCATCAATCTTTGCACACTTTACAGAGCTTAGAGCCACCACTGTAGCTGGACCTTGCAGAAAGCCTGCATCAATCTTTGCACACCTTACAGAGCTTAGAGCCACCACTGTAGCTGGACCTTGCAGAAAGCATGCATCAATCTTTGCAAAACTTACAGAGCTTAAAGCCACCACTGTAGCTGGACCTTGCAGAAAGCCTGCATCAATCTTTGCACACCTTACAGAGCTTAGAGCCACCACTATAGCTGGACCTTGCAGAAAGCCTGCATCAATCGTTGCACACCTTACAGAGCTTAGAGCCACCACTGTAGCTGGACCTTGCAGAAAGCCTGCATCAATCTTTGCACACCTTACAGAGCTTAGAGCCACCACTGTAGCTGGACCTTGCAGAAAGCCTGCATCAATCTTTGCACACCTTACAGAGCTTAAAGCCACCACTGTAGCTGGGCCTTGCAGAAAGCCTGCATCAATCTTTGCACACCTTACAGAGCTTAGAGCCATCACTGTAGCTTGACCTTGCAGAAAGCCTGCATCAATCGTTGCACACCTTACAGAGCTTAGAGCCACCACTGTAGCTGGACCTTGCAGAAAGCCTGCATCAATCTTTGCACACCTTACAGAGCTTAAAGCTACCACTGTAGCTGGACCTTGCAGAAAGCCTGCATCAATCTTTGCACACCTTACAGAGCTTAGAGCCACCACTGTAGCTGGACCTTGCAGAAAGCCTGCATCAATCTTTGCACACCTTACAGAGCTTAAAGCCACCACTGTAGCTGGACCTTGCAGAAAGCCTGCACGCTTTTGCAGCAAATATTATATTACTTTGCCTTATTTGAACTGGCAGAATACAATGACATACAAAGAAAAACATGATGTTGCATCTAAAAGTGTGTTAAATACATGGTCCATTATTTTTCTCATTTCCTAACAGGATAGTAAAGATGCCATCAGACTTGCGGAAGAGAACGGCTACAATGATGTCTTGAAAATTCTGAGGAAGAAGGTGAGATCCCCACCCCTTTCAAATGTCATTCGTAACTCTCGACTCCCAAAGGAGCATAGGCCTTCAACAAACACATGCCAAGTCCTCCTGTCACGTGCCATCATCTCAAGTTCTTTCCACGTTCTCCTCATCATTTTCACCTCTGTTTCCAGCTCTCTTCTCCATGTGCTTCTTGGTCTACCTCTGCCTCTCTTGCCCTGGGGGTTCCAGAAAAAGGACTGCCTTGTAATGTTATCACCAGGTTTCTTCAATGTATGTCCTATCCATCGCCATCGTCTTCTTCTCATCTCTTGTTCCACTGGCACTTGTCTGGTTCTTGTCCTCAAATGTGCTTTTATTTGATTCTAGAGGCAAGACACAGATAAGATCATGTTTTAATATTAGATTAATAATAATAATAATAAATTCTTTAAGCGCCAAACACGGCGCATAAGGCAGAAACCAGTGCTCTCCAGGTTGTTCGTTGTGACGCCACTCCTCTTAGCTCTTGCACATTATTTAGGCCCAACGTTCTTCCTTCTCTTATTATTGTTCTTCTGAGTGTTTCTTTTGGTCTTCCTTTTTTCCGCTTACCCTCAGGAACCCAAGTGAGCGCCTGTAGTGGTATTCTGTTGTTTTGCATTCGTAGGACATGACCGATATATGACCATCGTCTTTTCCTTATATAGTCGGAGACATATTTCTGCCTAGAGTCTTCTCTTATTTGTCGATTAGTCTTGAATTCTTTCCAACTGATGTTCATGAGTTTTCTAAGACATTTGTTCTCGAATGTATTCAGCTTGTTCTCCAATGATTTTGTTATTTTCCAACTCTCACAGCCGTATGTTAACACTGAGATAACATTTGAATTAAACAGACGAAGCTTGGTATGTATATTCAATGATCGTAATTTCCAAATGTTAGATAATCTATTGAAGGCGCTAGCTGCCAAAGCAATTCTAGTATGGATTTCTCTTGTTGTGTCACCATCCTGAGTCATTTTACTGCCTAAATAATTGAAACTTTCAACTTTCTGTAGTTTTTCCCCGTTCAAGATGATATCAAAGGTTCTCGTTAGAAAAGTTCATAGCTTTAGTTTTAGAGGCATTTATTTGGAGACCAATTTTAACCGAGAGATGACACAAATTATTTATTGCTTCTTGGGATTGTCTTGGTGTTGAACTTAAGAATGCTACATCATCTGCGAAATCCAGGTCCCCCAGGAATTTTCCATTTGTCCATTTTATACCCAATTGTTCATTGTGGGTATAGTTTCTCATAACCCAATCAATAGCTATTCCAAAAAGTAGTGGTGACATAATACAGCCTGTTTCACCCCTGTTTCTACTGTAAACCATTCTGTATTCCCTTTATTTGTTCTAACACAACATCTTGCATTGTCATATAGCGCTTTGATTATATTCACATATTTTGTTGGAAAACCATAGATTGTAAGTATCTTCCACAATGATGGGCGGTGTAGACTATCAAAGGCTTTTTGAAAATCGACGAAGGTGATAATAAGTGGCGATTGCCTTTCCACTGATTCTTCTATAATTGTTCTTAGTGTGAATATTTGATCAATACATGATCGTTTCGGCCTGAAACCCGCTTGTTCTTCTCTGATCTTTTCGTCAGCATGCAATTTAAGTCTTTCTAACATCATGCAACATAATAATTTTCCAGGTACTGATAATAGAGATATACCACGCCAGTTATTACAGTCTGATAGATCACCTTTCTTCGGTAACTTTACAATAATACTGTCTTTCCATTGTTTGTGGTGGTTGTTCTTCTCTCCATACTTCATTTATAATATCTAAAATTCTCAAGAGGTTGTTGTCATTAACTGCTTTAATCATTTCCCCTGAAATTTCGTCAACTCCAGCAGCTTTAAAATTTTTTAATCTTTTAACGGCTTGTTTGATCTCGTCCAGCGTGAATTCATCGCAAGTTATTGGCAAAGTGGTTGTGGATGTTTCATTATTAAATTACTTGCTGGCATAAAATTCACGCAGAACTATAGAACTGGTGTTTGGTTTAGTTTTAACCACTACGGTCATTGCACACGGACAACGCCATCAGTGCTCCGATCTCTTCACTTAGATCACACAACAAAGGATCTCAGTACAGTGCACGAACTGCGTAGCACCTGTGAGAATTCCAATATGTGTATATAGGAATCACACATTCTATATATATTTTTGTTGTGGGTAGGTTTTTAATTTTTAAATTTTGCCAGGGCAGCGGCCTTACCGTCTATTCTTTACGATTTACAACTGCCATGAGATTTATAACGTGCGCAACTTGTACACGGAACCTCCTATTTTTTCGCCCTTATCCGAGAAGGCATCCGATCTCACTACCCAGGAGGGAGTATGACATCATTAGGACCACTGATTCTGAAGAAAAAAAAATTTCAATAAATTATAGTAGATAGATAGATAGATACATACATAGATAGACAGACAGACAGACTAGATATATAGATAGATATGTGATAGGGTGGGCGAGATGATGTTGATGATTATATTGTGATATGTTTGATCACTATCTTGTCACACTCGCACCGACCCGAACAACAATAAAACTCTTGATTCTAGAGGCAGGGGCTGTATTTATTTTTACAACCCATTCAGGGACTAAGCAAACATTAAACAAATAAACTAGCGAACATAACAAAACAAAACACCCAGCATGTGCCCGATTGCTAGTCACGCGGGGCGTGTTATTCAGACTCGCTGGCGTCGCTTTTTATACAGTCCTCGCCACGTGGGGGCCATCTTGCTATTGTTAATCTTATCTAAATTCCAGTGAAATAGCTTCTGCCTTTCTGATGAATGAAATAATCGCTCTTAAACTTTCACATCTATCTTTCTATCTTTCTTTCTCATTAAACATTAAAATAGCCACATCGATATAATTTCAGAATTATAGAAAACTAATTCTAATTTAAATTAACTCACGTGCTCAAGGCATTTACAGCTTGGCTCTGTGTGTCTAACTTCTTCTGTTCTCTCTGGGCGGCTGATACTAGGAAAGGTCGCTGCTGGCTCGCTATTTCTTTTATAAGCCCAGGTCGAATCACTCAATTTACTGCGCGCTAGGCGTATTGATTCGGCCGCATACATAACACTCGCGATTTTTGCTCTACCAGGCATGAAAACACAGATATACACAACTATTTCTAGAGCAAAAACACCACTATCAAATATAACACACAACTATGCACCAAAACTAATTTCTAGGCGTTATTATGGCCTTTTCATCAATCTCGAAGAATTTACATCCCAGCAAGCTTCGCGCACATCGAAAATATGGGCGATAAATGTGCCACTCACAATGAAGGGGGAAGCTGGGGTGTCTTCCCGTGAAGGGGTAAGCCGGGTGTCTTTCCGGCCCTATCACATATAGATAGATAGATAGATAGATAGATAGATAGATAGATAGATAGATAGATAGATAGATAGATAGATAGATAGATAGATAGATAGATAGATAGATAGATAGATAGATAGATAGATAGATAGATAGATAGATAGATAGATAGATAGATGTCATTCATTAATTTTCTTTGCGTTTCTTGCGGAGCATTGAACCATCACTGTAGCTGATCCTCTTTGCAGAAAGCCTGCACTAATCAGTCATATACACTTGAAGCGATGGTTTAAAGCCTGCACTAATCAGTCATATACTCTTGAAGCGATGGTTTAAAGCCTGCACTAATCGGTCATATACTCTTGAAGCGATGGTTTAAAGCCGGCACTAATCAGTCATATACTCTTGAAGCGATGGTTTGAAGCCTGCACTAATCAGTCATATGCTCTTGAAGCGATGGTTTGAAGCCTGCACTAATCAGTCATATACTCTTGAAGCGATGGTTTAAAGCCGGCACTAATCAGTCATATACTCTTGAAGCGATGGTTTAAAGCCGGCACTAATCAGTCATATACTCTTGAAACGATGGTTTAAAGCCGGCACTAATCAGTCATATGCTCTTGAAGCGATGGTTTAAAGCCTGCACTAATCAGTCATATACTCTTGAAGCGATGGTTTAAAGCCTGCACTAATCAGTCATATACTCTTGAAGCGATGGTTTAAAGCCTGCATTAATCAGTCATATACTCTTGAAGCGATGGTTTAAAGCCTGCACTAATCAGTCATATACTCTTGAAGCGATGGTTTAAAGCCTGCACTAATCAGTCATATACTCTTGAAGCGATGGTTTAAAGCCGGCACTAATCAGTCATATACTCTTGAAGCGATGGTTTAAAGCCTGCACTAATCAGTCATATATGTGGTAAAGTGGGATGTTATAAATATTTATAGGGGACTTAGTGTACTGACTGAGATCAGCTGTGAAGGTATCTGTATCTAATAAATGTGGTGTATTTACAGATGACCTTACTTGCTACCACATTTTTACCTCAGTCAGAATTATTCTGGAATATTGTGATGACTACGTTAAATGTCTAGGGTTATGAAAATGATGAAGTGTAAGTCACAACAACAACAGACAGATAAACAATTTAATTTATTCTACAACACTTTACAACACTGTGACACTCACACACATATAACACTCTATAAGACTATCTTAAATGAGTCAAGTGATTAAGTTTAAAAATATATGTATTAATTCTTGTCAATAATGGATATCCTGATTCAACTACACAGTGAACCAGGAATCACAATCAAATGTAATTACAAGTATTATTTACACAGTTTATATATATGAACTTTGTATTGACATAGTTTATTATTATTATTCTATGTGTGTAATTTGTGCAGTAGTAATATGAGGTAATACTGGTTTTGTTCAAGCTTGGTTGTTGTTTTTCATCATGACTTCAAGTGTTTGATTATCGGGGAAATAGTATTGGGAAACTTTCACAGTTCCTGTCATTTGAACCCATTAATTGTCCCTCTGTGGTTAACAAGATGTCAATTTTTGAGGGGGCACATAATGTTGAGCTACTCTGGCCACAGAAGCTTAACTTTCGTGATGGCGGCAGGAAAAGACTCCTCTGCTCGATTGCTTCACTGTTTTCTGGAGACACCTCACTGGTCGCTATCTGGACCAAGGAGTATGCTGTCAGCCTCTGGATTCAGCAAAACTCAGACCAGGTGCTGCTTCAATAACTAGGACCACAGTCCCTGAAACAAGAAGGTTGTACCTCCTACTTCATAACTAATTTATAATCTATTTCCATACTGAACACAATACATAACAAACACTGAGTTCAGAGCGTTAGGCCAACTGCTAGCTTCATCTGAAACAATTTACACCAGTATACTCCTCCCTAATGGTTACTACGCCTCTGCAATTCCAGCATTAGTTCTTTCTAGTCAATAAGATAGGTGTCAGTGTACTGTTTGGCAATTCCATGCAGTTTTACTTTTCTCCGACACCTCCTGTTCAGGTTGGAGCAATATTTAGGCCTTGCCTCATGCTGGCTACTGAACCACACACATATACAGACATAAATTATCAATTTACATTCAATTTTCATTAAAAAGATATCGAATATATCAAGCTTACCACAATTCATGGAAATAATACACAGATACGTTGACTGGCGATGAATAATGGCACAAATTCCGATCTGCCTCTGTCCCAGACTTTTATTTAGAAAAATATGATCTGGCTCTCAACGCACTGTTTCTTAGTAAGTTTATTTTAAAGTGTGGCACTGACCTGACGCTCCTAATTGACTATATTGGCGGGTCTAACCAATCGGGCCATGTCTACCCAGCTTTTCAAAAAAAGTACTCCTACTCACGTTTCCCTAACAACAAAGAATTAGTATTTGTAGCCCGACTAATCGTGTTTAGCCTTACATTTACTTCTATCCAATCAAATAGGATTTTACATGGTGGCCCATTTCCCGTAAAATAGTGGGTTCAAAACATGTCACTGTGCGATTATTTTTTGGTGTTGTCTGACACCCTCACTATTTTCTTTTGGCTATAATTTGTTAATTCCTAGACTATTTGCGTAACACTTAACATATTCTTTGTCAGCAAGTCCTAAGGAACCCAAATATATAAGTTTAATGGGGCTAAGGGGCTGCGTTCAAAATATGCATTTTCTTCTACCTCCTGTTCACTTCGATACGACGTGGTGTCTGGGTACTGTCAGGCTTTCAAACGTAAACCAGTATAATGTCATGTTTCCCAATAAGCATTTTTCAGGTTTTTTAAACCTAACTCTCGTATGGGTAGTGTTTTTTATCACTGTCTATCTGAAAAAAAATTATTGCTTCTGGTCTTACGCTTGGGGTGGGTGGCATTAATTGTATATCGCGAGACGCGTGTTTAGTGTTGTATGCGTTCCTGCTTCCAGCCCTCCCTTCTCTCTATCCTAAGTTCATCTGTCTTTTCATCACGCCGTGTATAAAATGAAATTAATGGAAGTATTAATTTAGGTCATTACGCAGGGTGCCTAGCTCAAGGTTTTCTTAGAAATGCAGTACACGTTTTATTGTAGAAAGCGTGTAGTGATGCAGTAGGCTTTTTACTATCAACGTGAAACGTTACAATTTGCAGACGAAGTAGAAAACAAGGGGATCTTTTGTACGCCATTGTGACAGCACTGTACTTTTACCATTTCTCTTTCCTTTTATTGAATTTATGTGTTAGGCTTTACAGTTACCTTTTAATTTATATATGTGGATTTAGAATGTTTCACGACAAATTCTCCCCTCTTAAAACAGACGTTATATGTCAGTCTATAATTCTATATACACATAGAGAAATTTATTATTATTTCTGGGGCTTACGGTGATTCTCATCACACGGATGGCGGCTTAAAAAATCCGCTCCCAGATTTTTCTTTCCAGATATATACTCTATGCAAAACTCATATGGCTGCATCAGTAATGACCAACGGAGTAATCTAGAATTTTCATGTCTAGCCTGCGCTAGAAACGACAAGGGTTTGTGATCCGTTTGCAACTTAAATGCCTTCCCATACAGATAAATATTGAATTTCTTTATCGCCCATATTGCTGCAAGACATTCTTTTTCGCTGGTTGAGTCATTGGTTTCAGCTTTATTCAACTTTCTGCTAGCATATGCCACTGGGCTTAATTCCCCATCCAATGCATCTGATTTCTGTAGCAGTGTCGCACCTAACCCAATATTACTGGCATCCGTCCTTACAATGAATTCTTGACTTAAGTCAGGTAATTTCAAAATAGGTTTGCTTGTGAGCTTTTCCTTCAATTCCTGGTAAGCTAATTCACATTGTGGTGTCCATGTAATTCGGTCTGGATTTCCTTTACGGGTCAAATCAGTTAACGGTGCACATATGGAATTAAAGTTTTTGATATACTTTTGGTAGAAACCACATAATGAGACAAAGGATCTCACGTCTTTCTTGGTTTGTGGTCTCGGGGCTTTCTTTAGTTTCTCTAAATTCTTGGGGTCAGGGGTCATGTTTCCCCGATAAACTGTGTGTCCCAAGAATTCTAATTCTTTACATCCAACGCAACATTTGGTTGGTCGGGCTGTTAAATTCGCTTCTCTAAGTCGATTAAACAGCATGTTCAGAGAGTCAATGTGTTCCTCAAATGTTTCTGTTGCTATAAGGATATCATCCATGAAATTTGTGATGCATGGATTATTCAGAGGGTCCAATAATTTTCTCATCATTCTAGAGAAGACACTAGGCGCATTCTTCAATCCAAATGGCAATCTGTTAAACTCATAGTGTCCCTCTGAGGTACTAAAAGCTAGGTATGGTCTAACCTCAGGCTTTACTGGAATCTGATAGTATCCTTTACTCAGATCCACTTTTGAGAAATATTTAGCTTTATTTAGCCTGGCAAACAACTGATTTGTATCCGGCAATGGATCCACCTGTCCTTCTGTAATAGCATTCAGTCTCCTGTAATCTATACAGAGTCTATGTTCTCCAGAGGGTTTCCTTAAGAGTACAACACTGGAACTATACGAAGATTCACTGTGTGAAATAATTCCTTCCTTCAACATATAGTCTATCTCTTCCTTCAAAGCTTTCTCCTTAGCAAAAGGAATCGAATAGGGTTTCATACAGACAGGTGTGGGGTCTATCAGTTTCATATCATATTCCAATAAGTTTGTATGCCCCGGTCGGTCCGTTAACACCTCTGTATGATTATCTAGAACCTGTTGCACTCTCTCTTTCTGAGTTTTTGTTAAATGTGTACTGATTTTCACCTGTGCCGCTGTCTCACAGGGGTGTAATGGATATTCAAATGATGAAAGTGGTTCTTTTTTCATCTCCATGGCAATGGACAAGGTCAACAAGTGTGTCTCTTTCTGATTTTCTCTTTCCAAATATTTCTTCAGGAGATTCACATGATAGATTTTTTCTTTCCCCTTCTTATCTATCTTATAATTTGTTCTAGACACCTTCTCTAGAACTGTATGTGGACCTTGCCACCCAATTTGTAACTTATTCTGACTACCGGGGAGAAGAAGCAGTACCTTCTCTCCCACAGCCAAATCTCTGTCTTTAGCTTTCCTGTTAAAATAGGCAGCATGTTTCTTCCTGGCTTGTCTCAAATTTTCATTGGCAAGTTTCCAGCCAGTTTTTAAACGAGTGGTCAGCTCATTCACATATTGGTATGAGGATGTAATATTTTCCTCTGCCTTTTCATCAGTCCACGTTCTTAACAGCGCTTCAAGTGGACCTTTTATGGGCCGTCCAAATAATAATGTTGCCGGGGCCATTCCGGTTGAACTATGGGGTACCTCCCGATAAGCAAAGAGGGCGGCGTGAAGGTACTGGTCCCATGTATCTGGTTTTTCGTGTGCCAACTTTCTCAGGATCGACATCAACGTGCCATTAAATCTTTCCACTTGGCCGTTCCCTTGGGGATGGTACACACACTACAATGGAAGTGTTTGGCCTGGAAGATCCTGAAAACTTCTTCTGTTAGTTTCCCCTTGAACTGAGAGCCATTATCAGTCAAGATTTGATTGGGAAAGCCTAACCTTGTGAAAATTGTGAGTAATGCCTCTGCCACATGCTTAGAATCAATCGATGACAGGGCTACCGCCTCTCCCCACATAGAACAAGTGTCCACCAGAGTCAGAATGTAGCTGTTCCTCCTCTTAGTTCGAGTGAGAGGTCCCACAAGATCCACGGCAACTCTCTCAAAGGGTGTTCCCACTATGGGCATTTCCCCCAGAGTTGCTGGTGCAGTCCAATGCTTAGGTGCTACTCGTTGGCACTCTGGACAGGATTTTACATATCGTTTGATATCTTCAGTTATTCCTGGCCAGAAATAGTGACAAGCTATTCGCTGTCCAGTTGCGCTGATCCCCATATGACCACTGAAGGGAATCGCATGCCCTAGTTCCAACACTTTAGTCCTATATGAAGTGGGAAGGACCAGCTGTCCGTGACCATTGGATTCAGATCCAGCTTTCCTATAAATCAGTTTGTTCTTCATATAAAATTCTCCCTTGCCTGGAGGTGTATGAGATTTGGGCAACTTCTTGAAACACGGCTTGAGTGTTTTGTCCTCCGCCTGTGCCTTCCTCATCTCATCTGGATGAGTATTTATTGGATTATCCTCCTCCTTTTTAGACTGTGATCTGGTCTGCACTGTTGCCAATATCACAGGTCTCTTGGGATTCCCCAAGAAGACATATCTACACCCCAATATCAGAGGGTAGATTGGCTCATTTATCACTGCTGCTTTTATGATTCCTTCCACATATCGCGTTTTCACCTTTATCCGGGCGACGGGAAGTGTCGTGGTAGCTACATCCTTGGTTGCAGTTTGAATCTCCACTGTTTCTGTGGTGTATTGATCTGCCTGCACCAGGTGAGAACTCACAACGGAATCATAATCTAAACCTGTATCATATAAACACCTTATGGTGACACCATTACAGATGACATCTTCACACACTGGGGGGTGGTATGGTTCCTGTAGTTCCTCAGGTTTGACCTTTTTTCCAGATGTCATAGCAGCACAATGAGGAGGTTTCCTTCTACAATGGTCAGTGTCATGATTGTTCATCTTACAATTTTTACACCATCTCTTTCCTTGGTTGAAAGATTTTCTTTCATCATATTTCCTTTCATCGAATTGTGGGGTTTTATTTTTGTTGTCATACCGTGGCCTATCAAACTGGTGCTTACCTTTGTTTTGATCTCTAGGATCAAATTTATTAAAGTTCTGTGGTGCCTTAAAATTATCTACCTGTTTCTTTTTATTACCTGATACCTCTGCCTGAGCTGCTTGATACCTTTCAGCAACATTTAGCAACTCATCCAGCCTCTCTGCAACTTGTTCCATGAGAAACTTTCTCAGGTCTGGAGCCATGGACTCTCTTAATTGTTCTATAAGGACCATTTCTTTAAGATCTTGGGTTTTCCCCAGAGAAGTCCATTTCTTCAAGTATGTCTCTATCCGTGCAGAGAACTGGTGATAGGTTTCACCTGACAGTAGTTTAGCATTCCTAAAATTTTTTTCTATAAAATTCTGCGTTCTTTTCATATCTTAACAAAAGAGCCTGCTTTAGCATGTCATAATTTTCTTGATCACCTCTGCTCATTTTGGCAAAAACTTCATAAGCTGCCCCACGAAGCCCTTGAGATAACTTTAAGCTCCACCTTTCTCTCTCTAACCCATACGTGGTAGCTAATAGTTCATATCTGTCATGAAATATTCTAATCCACATATATAAATTATTAGGTAAATATAAATCCTAACAAATAAAATTAATAAAGAGAAGAGCAATGGTAAAATGACAGTGCTGTCACAAAGAATGTACTCGAAATCCCCCTTGTTTTCTGCTTCGTCTGCAAATTGTAACGCTTTCACGTTGATAGTAAAAGCTTACTGTATTATACCCGCTTTCTTCAATGAAACGTGTGCTGTATTTCTTGGAAAAACATTAAGAGGCAGACTGCGTAATGACCTAAATTTTAAATTCCATTCATGTCTTTTTCTACATTACGTTACCAAAACGAACGAACAGATGGACAAAAGGATAGCGAGAAGGGAGAGGCAGAAAGCCGAACATTAAACACGCGTCGCGCGATACACAATTACTACTATCACGCGTGTTAGGCTACAAGCACTAACTTTTTTTTTTCAGACGGACAGTGATAAAATACACTACCCTTCCCCAGAGTTAGGTTTTAAAATCATAAAAAACGCTTATTAGGAAAGATAACAATAGATGGGTTTACGGTTGAAAACATAACAGTACCCAGACAGCATATCTTCGAAACAGGAGGTAGAAAATACATATTTTGAACGCAGCCACGTAGCTCTTTTAAAGTGGGAAAATTGGGTTCCTTAGGGCTTGCTGACAAATAATATGTAAAACGTTACGCCAATAGTCCAGGAATTAATAAATTATACCCAAAATAAAATAGTGAGGCTGCCTGACAGCATGAAATCATTTCTGCTCATAAAATTTTTTATAACGTGTTTGAAAAAAACCTTACGTTACATAAATAGCCTACCATGTAAACTCCAAATTGATTGGAGCGCAACAAATGAAAGCCTAACCACGATTGGTCGAACTATAAATACTATCTTTCGTTGTTAGGGGAAACGGGAAAAGGTAACATTTTTTCAAACACTTGTCGAAACGTGGCTCATTGGCCAGTCTCGCTGATATACACACTTGGGAGCGTTAGTTCGAAACCACTTGTTTAAATGATCTTGATAAAGCAACAGTGCGTTGAAGCCAGCTCATAATTGTGTTAAATAAAAGCCTGGAACATAGGCAGATGGAAATTTGTGCCAGTTTGTGCCAAAATTCATTGCTAATCAACGTATCTGTGTTTATTCGTATGAATTGTGGTAAGCTTGAACCATTCAATATCTTTTAATGAAAATTGAATGTGAATTGTTGATTTATGCCTGTATATATATGTGTAGTTCAGTGGCCAACGTGAGGTAAAGCCTGTAATGCTCCAGCCTGAACAGAGGGTGTCGGAGAGAAGTAAAACGGCATGGAATGGCCAAACAGTACACTGACACCTGGATGATTGACTAGAAAGAAATAATGCTGGAAGTGCAGAGGCGTAGTAACCATTAAGAAGGGTAATACTGGAATAAAGTATTTCAAATGAAGCTGACAGTTGGCCTAATGCTCTGAACTCAATGTTTGTGCTGTGTTGTGATCAATGTAACAAGAGAGTTTATGTTAGTTATGAAGTAGAAGGTACATCCTTCTTGATTTCAGGGACAGTGGTCTTGATGGTACTGAGCAGCACCTAGTCAGAGCTTTGCTGAATCCAGTGTCGGACAGCATACTCCTTGGTCCTTTTAGCTATCAGTGAGGTGTCTCCAGAGCCCAGAGGAGAATTCGAGCAGAGGAGTCCTTTCCTGCCGCCATCACGCCAGATAAGCTAACTTGGCCAGCTGAGCTCAACATTATGTCCCCTCATCTTGAACTGACTTTTTTTAAAAATTAACATTAAGAGGGGAATTTACTTGTCTTAAAATCAGGAACTGTGAACATCTCCAATACTAGTCCCTAAAGACAAACTATTGAAGTCATGATGACAAATACCAACAGAGCTTGAACAAAACAAAACCAGTATTACCTCATTTTACTACTACACAACTGACACACATAGAACATTTGTAATAATATATGTCACTACAATATTCATATTAAATACATTCTGTACATAACTTGTAATTTAAATTGATTGTGATTCCTGATTCCCTTGTAGTTGAATCAGGACACATATTCATTCATGCCAGTAATGAATACATATTGTTATTTGAAAGTTATCAGTGCCTCCTTTAAGATATTCTCATAGAGTGTTATATGTATGTGAGTGTCACAGTGTTGTCAAGAGTAGTGGATTAAATTAAATTGTTTATCTGTCTGTTGTTGTGACTTACACTTCACCATACACATACCCTAGACACATAACGTAGCATCACACTGTTCCAGAATAATTCTGACTGAGATATATAGATATGTGGTAGCAAGTAAGGTTATCTATAATACACTACTCTTAATAGATATAGATACCTTCACAGCTGATCTCAGTCAGTACACTAAGTCCCCTATAAATATTTATAACATCCCACTTCACCACAATATCTATTTAGATAGCTCTCAATATCATCTTCTTTCTCAACAAAATGATCTAAATGAAAGTTCATAGCTGAGGTTGAGGCTCCCTGACTAGCAGTGGCATCGGAGGCAAAGGGACTGGCACCATTTTCAGGAGCATGGCCTTGAAACTCAAACTCCCTTAGTCGTAACTCATGTTCCCTTTGTAATCTCTTATCCTCTGCTTCCCTCTCTGCAGTCAATCTTCTTTCCTCTCTTTCTGTAGCCAATCTTTTGTCTTCCCTTTCGGCAGTCAATCTTTTTTCTTCTGCTTCCCTTTCTGCCTTTTTCTCTTCCAACTGGAGCCTCTTTATTTCCGCCTCACGATCCGCCTCCAATTTCTTAGCCTCTTTGTCAGCCTCAATCTGCAGCCTCTTAATTTCTTTTTCAGCCTCTATTCTCTTCTCTTCGGCCAATCTTTCAGATTCTAATTTTCTTTCGGCCTCTTTTTCTAATCTTCTTTCTTCACGTTCAATATATTTGTCACATTCAGCAGTGACATAGGCAATCATAACTTGCCCGTCCATTCCTAACTCTTTTGCAGTCTGCACAGCAGCAGATCGAAATTTGGCCAGGTCCGCCATTTTCTAACAGGTAAATGTATATAATGTCTAACTAAACAATACAATTTCTAACTAAATAGCCAATAACAACCACAGGCACTGAGAGCTCAACGTTATTTATTTTCACCCAAGGATACATTTTTAATTTGTATTATTCCCTGAAGTGAATTACCCCCAATATTTATAATAGGGAAAGATTCAAAATCCCGGACAGGACCCCAAAATATGTGGTAAAGTGGGATGTTATAAATATTTATAGGGGACTTAGTGTACTGACTGAGATCAGCTGTGAAGGTATCTGTATCTAATAAGTGTGGTGTATTTACAGATGACCTTACTTGCTACCACATTTTTACCTCAGTCAGAATTATTCTGGAATATTGTGATGACTACGTTAAATGTCTAGGGTTATGAAAATGATGAAGTGTAAGTCACAACAACAACAGACAGATAAACAATTTAATTTATTCTACAACACTTTACAACACTGTGACACTCACACACATATAACACTCTATAAGACTATCTTAAATGAGTCAAGTGATTAAGTTTAAAAATATATGTATTAATTCTTGTCAATAATGGATATCCTGATTCAACTACACAGTGAACCAGGAATCACAATCAAATGTAATTACAAGTATTATTTACACAGTCTATATATATGAACTTTGTATTGACATAGTTTATTATTATTATTCTATGTGTGTAATGTGTGCAGTAGTAATATGAGGTAATACTGGTTTTGTTCAAGCTTGGTTGTTGTTTTTCATCATGACTTCAAGTGTTTGATTATCGGGGAAATAGTATTGGGAAACTTTCACAGTTCCTGTCATTTGAACCCATTAATTGTCCCTCTGTGGTTAACAAGATGTCAATTTTTGAGGGGGCACATAATGTTGAGCTACTCTGGCCACAGAAGCTTAACTTTCGTGATGGCGGCAGGAAAAGACTCCTCTGCTCGATTGCTTCACTGTGTTCTGGAGACACCTCACTGGTCGCTATCTGGACCAAGGAGTATGCTGTCAGCCTCTGGATTCAGCAAAACTCAGACCAGGTGCTGCTTCAATAACTAGGACCACAGTCCCTGAAACAAGAAGGTTGTACCTCCTACTTCATAACTAATTTATAATCTATTTCCATACTGAACACAATACATAACAAACACTGAGTTCAGAGCGTTAGGCCAACTGCTAGCTTCATCTGAAACAATTTACACCAGTATACTCCTCCTAAATGGTTACTACGCCTCTGCAATTCCAGCATTAGTTCTTTCTAGTCAATAAGATAGGTGTCAGTGTACTGTTTGGCAATTCCATGCAGTTTTACTTTTCTCCGACACCTCCTGTTCAGGTTGGAGCAATATTTAGGCCTTGCCTCATGCTGGCTACTGAACCACACACATATACAGACATAAATTATCAATTTACATTCAATTTTCATTAAAAAGATATCGAATATATCAAGCTTACCACAATTCATGGAAATAATACACAGATACGTTGACTGGCGATGAATAATGGCACAAAATCCGATCTGCCTCTGTCCCAGACTTTTATTTAGAAAAATATGATCTGGCTCTCAACGCACTGTTTCTTAGTAAGTTTATTTTAAAGTGTGGCACTGACCTGACGCTCCTAATTGACTATATTGGCGGGTCTAACCAATCGGGCCATGTCTACCCAGCTTTTCAAAAAAAGTACTCCTACTCACGTTTCCCTAACAACAAAGAATTAGTATTTGTAGCCCGACTAATCGTGTTTAGCCTTACATTTACTTCTGTCCAATCAAATAGGATTTTACATGGTGGCCCATTTCCCGTAAAATAGTGGGTTCAAAACATGCCACTGTGCGATTATTTTTTGGTGTTGTCTGACACCCTCACTATTTTCTTTTGGCTATAATTTGTTAATTCCTAGACTATTTGCGTAACACTTAACATATTCTTTGTCAGCAAGTCCTAAGGAACCCAAATATATAAGTTTAATGGGGCTAAGGGGCTGCGTTCAAAATATGCATTTTCTTCTACCTCCTGTTCACTTCGATACGACGTGGTGTCTGGGTACTGTCAGGCTTTCAAACGTAAACCAGTATAATGTCATGTTTCCCAATAAGCATTTTTCAGGTTTTTTAAACCTAACTCTCGTATGGGTAGTGTTTTTTATCACTGTCTATCTGAAAAAAAAATTATTGCTTCTGGCCTTACGCTTGGGGTGGGTGGCATTAATTGTATATCGCGAGACGCGTGTTTAGTGTTGTATGCGTTCCTGCTTTCAGCCCTCCCTTCTCTCTATCCTAAGTCCATCTGTCTTTTCATCACGCCGTGTATAAAATGAAATTAATGGAAGTATTAATTTAGGTCATTACGCAGGGTGCCTAGCTCAAGGTTTTCTTAGAAATGCAGTACACGTTTTATTGTAGAAAGCGTGTAGTGATGCAGTAGGCTTTTTACTATCAACGTGAAACGTTACAATTTGCAGACGAAGTAGAAAACAAGGGGATCTTTTGTACACCATTGTGACAGCACTGTACTTTTACCATTTCTCTTTCCTTTTATTGAATTTATGTGTTAGGCTTTACAGTTACCTTTTAATTTATATATGTGGATTTAGAATGTTTCACGACATCTTGAAGCGATGGTTTAAAGCCTGCACTAATCAGTCATATACTCTTGAAGCGATGGTTTAAAGCCGGCACTAATCAGTCATATACTCTTGAAGCGATGGTTTAAAGCCTGCACTAATCAGTCATATATTCTTGAAGCGATGGTTGAAAGCCTGCACTAATCAGTCATATGCTCTTGAAGCGATGGTTTAAAACCTGCACTAATCAGTCATATACTCTTGAAGCGATGGTTTAAAGCCTGCACTAATAAGTCATATACTCTTGAAGCTATGGTTTAAAGCCTGCACTAATCAGTCATATACTCTTGAAGCGATGGTTTAAAGCCTGCACTAATCAGTCATATGCTCTTGAAGCGATGGTTTAAAACCTGCACTAATCAGTCATATACTCTTGAAGCGATGGTTTAAAGCCTGCACTAATAAGTCATATACTCTTGAAGCGATGGTTTAAAGCCTGCACTAATCAGTCATATACTCTTGAAGCGATGGTTTAAAGCCTGCACTAATCAGTCACATGCTCTTGAAGCGATGGTTTAAAGCCTGCACTAATCAGTCATATACTCTTGAAGCGATGGTTTAAAGCCTGCACTAATCAGTTATATGCTCTTGAAGCGATGGTTTAAAGCCTGCACTAATCAGTCAAACTCCGCCTATGCCGGTCACAAGCCCGGATGAAAAAGGAGGAGGGCGGCCTGCATGGAGGCCGTAAGGAGGCAGCCCCTCCACCAAGGAAAGGCACAACAGGCCAATCACCTGTTTGCTTTAAACTATGATTACGAGCAATATAAGAGAGAAAACTGGACTGATTCTAAAGACGACGAAATGGAACGGACTACGGACTACGACTTATGGAACTTGGAACACAAGAAGTATAAATGGGAAAGAAGAGGAGCTGGTGGAAGAGATGAGGAAAGCAAAACTAGAAATCCTGGCTATAACGGAAACAAAGAAAAAAGGACAAGGAGTCATGGATCTCGATGGCAACACGCTGCTCTACAGTGGTGTACCCACATATGAAACGGGGCGTGGGTTGCATTGTGGCCAAAAACCAAAAAGATAGTATCAAGGGATGGAACTTTGTCTCGGGGCGCATTATGGTTGTAAAACTAAAAGAAGGAGAAACCATAGTCAACCTGGTCATAGTGTATGGGCCACATGAGAATGAGAGAGCAGAGGTCAAGGAGGAATCCTTCGAGCTGCTTCAAAGGACAGTGGATGACTGCCTAGATGAAATTATCATGCTCGAAGATGTCAATGCCAGAGTTGGAAATGACCATGCTAGGTGGGGTGGAGTTATCGGAAGATATGGAGAAGATACTCTCAATGACAATGGAAAGCGACTCCTTAGATTCTGCAGTGAGCAGAATCTAATCATTACAAACACAAAGTTCCCCCATAAGCGCATACATGCATACACTAGATGTGAACCAACCAAGAATGAGAAGTCAGTGATCGACTATGCCATTGTTAGGAGAAGCTCATTCAAATATGTCCGGGATGCTAGAGTCTGGAGGGGGCCAGAGATTGGAAGTGATCACTACCTGCTAACAATCAAAAGAACAACTGAAAGAGTTGCTCAGCCTAGGAACTGCCCAACATCACGCAAGAAACCAAGTAAACGAGCGGGAGAAATGAGCATTAGGACCTACAAGCTGAAAGAGCCAGAAATTAAGACCAGATACTAGGGGCTTATTGCTGCAGCGGTGAGCAGCACAGAAGAACGACCTGATGACTTGGAAACCCTCTGGAATAAATTCAAGGATATCATAAAGACAGCTGCAGCAGAAGCATGCGGTGAAGTCCGACTTGGGAACAAGAGAAAGAGGACACCTTGGTGGACAGAGGAAGTCAAAGAGAAAATAAGAGAGAAGAAAATGGCATGGAAACAATACTTAGGAGCTAGAAACACAACAGGACAGATGGAAAAATATAGAGAATATGTGACACTCAGAACAGAAGCAAAGAACAAGGTGCTAGCAGCAAAACAGAAGTCCTGGGAAGAATTTGGAGAAAAGCTAGAAAAGATGCACAAGAAAACCAGAAATTGTTCTATAAGACCCTAAAGAACATGAGAAAGGAAAAACAATGCCCTCTCAAATTTATAAAGGACAAGTAAGGCAAATTTCTTACTGCCCCGAAGGAAGTAATGGAAAGATGGAAAGAATATTTCTCAGAACTCCTGGATGGTGAGCATGGTGAAGCATCAGAAATGATAACCACTAGCACAGAAGAGAAAACCAATGATGGTGAAGATGACATAAAGATGGAAGAACTGAAGGCAGCACTGGAGAAAATCAAGATGGGCAAAGCAGCAGGGCATGATGGTATAACACCAGAAATGGTTAAGTACATGGGACCATCAGGCGACCTATTACTCTTAAGGGTTCTACAGGCAGCGTGGTACAACAAGACCATACCAAAGGATTGGGAGATTGCCATCATAACACCATTTTTCAACAAGGGTGACAATCGACAGTTTGGAAACCATAGAGGCATATCCCTTCTCAGTGTCCCTGGTAAAATCTATTCTAGAATCCTAGAGCAGAGACTCCGACGTCTAGCTGAGCCACAACTGGATGAGGTCCAGTGCGGATTCCGAGCGAACCGAAGTACTCAAGACCTAATCTTCACACTCAGACAGCTGAGTGAAAAGGCCCTTGAGTATAAGAGTGAGATCCATCTTTGTTTCATAGATCTGGAAAAGGCGTTTGACAGGGTCCCCTGGAGCAAACTTTGGGATTGTTTGGCAAGGAAGAACATTCCAGCACCTCTGATTCATGCTATACAGAGCTTCTACAAGTCTTGCAGAAATTATGTGAGGACAGCAAACCATAAGTCAGAAGAGTTCAGGACCACCACTGGTGTAAGACAAGGTGATATCCTGTCACCTTACCTTTTCATACTCCTCATGGACGATGTCATTAAGGCATGTAAGGAGAGAACAAGAAAGTATTCAGTGGGGTACTGGAAGATGAGACAGGTCTGTATTTCGGAGCTGGCATTTGCTGATGATGTTGCCCTGATTGCTAAATCAGAGGCACATCTCCAATTCAACCTGCAAGTCTGGAAGGAAGAGCTGGAGAAGAGAGGGATGGTCATAAGCAGCTCTAAAACAAAATCCATGGTGATATCACGAGAAGAAAGAAGACATCATATTAAGCTGGGAGAACAGGTCCTGGAGCAGGTAGACCACTTTAAATACCTTGGAGCTATTATTGACCGAAAGGGAGGCATCAAATAAGAGTTGACCACTCGAAAAGCAGCAGCTGGGAGACTTTTTCAGGCCATAAATCGAGGATTCCTCAGCAAGAGAGAGGTTGGTAAGAAAACTAAGATGGCTGTATACCGCTCCACCTATGTCCCAGTCTTGACATATGGATGCGAGTCATGGGCAATGACTACAACCCACAAAAGCCAGATCAAAACCTCAGAAATGAGGTATCTGAGGAAGGTGGTTGAAGTAACAAGAAGAGACATGGTACGCAACCAGACGATACGTCAAGGCCTTAAATCCCACCCCCTGCAGACCCAAGTAGAACAGTCCCAACTAAGATGGTTTGGCCATGTCTGCAGAATGGGAGAAGACCGGCTATCACGACAAGCATGGGAAACAAAGAGCCAAGGATCCAGACCCCCAGGACGACCCAGAGTCCGCTGGGAGGACAACATTAGACAATCTTTGAAGGACCGAGGACTAGAATGGAACCAGGCCAGGAGGAAGACATGCCGATAGGATAGTCTGGCGCTCTCTCTTCCAAACCTCTACACCTCACGGTAGAAGGGGAACGACTAAGTAAGTAGTACTAATCAGTCATATACTATTGAAGCGATGGTTTAAAGCCTGCACTAATCAGTCATATACTCTTGAAGCGATGGTTTAAAGCCTGCACTAATCAGTCATATGCTCTTGAAGTGATGGTTTAAAGCCTGCACTAATCAGTCATATACTCTTGAAGCGATGGTTTAAAGCCTGCACTAATCAGTCATATACTCTTGAAGCGATGGTTTAAAGCCTGCACTAATCAGTCATATACTCTTGAAGCGATGGTTTAAAGCCTGCACTAATCAGTCATATACTCTTGTAGTAAAAGCTGCGAGAATAATCGCTCATTTCAGTAAGATTTTAGTCATAAAATGATAATATATAAAACCAGCCCTATTGTGTCTGACGGTGATGCTCTCACACGTCAGCAACGCTGCCTTTTGTGCAGTGCTAAAGCCTATAGAACGATTCCACGGTAAAAATCTAACACGCGTTTTAGTTTCAGTTTCGAAAACGTACTACTAACATTTTACCAGATCTGCTGCATACACTTTGCAGCCAAGACTTATAATTAACGATTTGGAGGAAGTGTGCCGCAAAATAACTATCTGAATTAACGTATTCTGTCAACTTTAACGCAAATTTAGTAGTAATCCTTACATTTTTTGGTAGTGTTACACGATGCAATACAAATAATTAACGCCAACTCTTAACCCGCCATGCGGAACCCCGCTTAGCCTGACACATTCTGCCATGCATATATACACGTGGCGACAAAGCCAAGAGAGGCAAAACACGCAGATAATTTTATTGCCTCCTCGCGGTAATGTTTCTGACGTCACAAAAACAAGTTAGTTATTTGAAAAATACATGCTGGCGAGATAGCGAGAGGGGAAGATGGCCGTCTTGTGTAAAATATTTATTTGACGATGACCGGTGACAAAATTGAAAATCTAAAACCATAATGAAACTGAACATAAAAAATATATGGTAGTATAGCTTAGAATTCACTGAGCAAGAATGTGTTTTAAATAATATGATAGTCCCTTCTTCTTCTTCGATCCTTAACCACCGACCGTCAAAGCAGTCAGTGGCCATCACGCCTAGTGGCGTCTTGTAGGGCAACAACAAATTGATTCCACTTTGCACGGTCGGTGGCCATCCTTCGTACAGTGCCCCAACTCTGGTTCATTCTTTGCATCTCAGCCTCCACAGTCCTCCGCCAAGTTGTTTTTGGTCGGCCTCTCTTTCGCTTTCCTTCAGGGGTCCAAAACATAGCTGTTCTTGTGATGGCATCGGGGTCTCTTCTGAGGACATGACCAACCCAGCTCCAGCGTCTGCCAGCTATGATGGTGTGCATGTCCTCTTGCTTGCTACGAGTAAGCAGATCTTGGTTGGTGATGGTATTCGGCCAAAAGATGCGGTGAATTTTTCTTAGGCATGTTGTGTGAAAAGAGGACAATTTTGACATTTCCTTTTCTGTGACTCTCCAGCATTCCGCACCATAGAGAAGCACAGAAAGCACGCAACTCTGGTATAATCTTAATTTTGTGCTTGTGCTGTATTGGGAGGACTTCCAGATGTTATTTAGGCTAAAGAAGGCTGTTCTTGCCTTATTCATTCTGATGTTGATGTTTTTGCCTGCCCCACCGTCTGGTGTTACTATGCTTCCTAGGTATGTGAAGGTATCTGTCTGTACCAGTTGCTGATTCCTTACTGATATGGGCTCAGGGTTGCTCACATTGAGCGTCATGACCTCAGACTTCTTTAAATTGATGTTCAAGCCCACCTGCTGGCTAATTTTATTAAGTCTATCCGTTTTTTCCTGGATGTGTTGATGTGAATGTGCCAGCAGTGCAATGTCATCTGCATATTCCAGATCTTCCAATGTAGAAAATGTAGTCCATCTTATTCCTCTTGGACTGCCCTCTGTTGTCTGGCGCATCACCCAGTCTATGACTGTTAAAAAATAGAGTGGTTGATAAGGGGCATCCCTGTCGTACTCCTGTCTTCACCTCGAAGGTTAGGTTGCTCTGCCCAACACTACACGTAAAGTTGGCATAGAGGCTTTTTTATGATTGACACTATGCCGCTTGGGATTCCATAAGCCCTCAGTATTTTCCATAAACTGTCCCTATGTATGCTGTCAAAAGCCTTTTCAAAATCAACAAAATTTATGTAAAGCTGTCTTTGCCATTCTGAGCACTGCTCTATAATGTTCCTGAGAGTGAATATATGGTCTACACATCTTCTGTTCTTTCTAAATCCTGCTTGTTCTTTCCTCAGTTTGTAGTCTACTGCCTTTGAAATTCTCTGTATAATTATCCTGCCTAGTATTTTGCTGGGAACTGAGAGAAGAGTGATTCCTCTCCAATTATTGCAGTCTGCAAGATCTCCCTTCTTGGGCAATTTGACAATTATTCCTTTCTTCCACTCTGATGGTGTTGTCCCCGTTTTCTACACTTGTGCAAATAGTGGTTCTAATAGTTCTGCTGCTAGCTCAGGGTCTGTCTTAAATAGCTCTGCATTTAAGTTATCATGGCCCGGAGCTTTACCGTTCTTTAACCCTTTGATTGCTGTGATGATTTCTTCTTTTCGTGGAATGTCTGTATTTACATCTAGATCGTTTTCAGCCTCAGGAACATTCAATTGTGTCTCTGGTATTTCCTTGTTCAGCGTTTCTCTGAAGTGCTCTGCCCATCTTGTTTCCTGTCCCACTGCTGTCTTGATGAGATTTCCTTGCTTATCTCTTACTAATGTAATATTGTTTGCACCTTGTTTTCCGCTGATGAATTTAGTTATTGTGTATACTGTGCTTTGTTCATTTCTCAGTGCTGCCTCTTCTGCCTGTTTTGCAAGATCGTCTAGGAAATTCCTTTTGTTGGCTCGGGTTTGGCATTTAACTTCCCTGTCCAGCTGGCTGTACTGTTCGCTATCTTCTTCTTTCTTCTTTCATCCTTAGCCACCAACCGGCAAAGCAGTATGTGGCCAGTACGCCTAGTGGCGTCTTAGGGCAACAACAAATTGATCAATCTATCGCTGTTTCCACCACGCCTAGTGGCGTCTTTGTGGAACAGAAACAGACCAAACAATCTATCGTTGTTTCCGTAATCAGATTGGTTGGCAAGCAGGTGATCAGCCCACTGTGCGAAGTTTTTACGGGATGGGGTAAACAGCCCCATGCCCAACCCTCCTTAGTCGCTTTTTACGACATGCGTGGTAGGGTGCAGTGTTACTATTCTTTGCTCCCCTTTCGGGCCCCGGCAACACACGGGTGACTGTTCGCTATATAGTTGCTTTAACCTGGGGGACTTCGCTTCTGTTTTCTTTCTTTTCATTTCCTTTCTCATCTTTATGGTGTTTAGTGTTTCTGGTGTTATCCAGTCTTGCTTCTTCCTTTCCTGGAATCCTAAGCATGATTTGCTACTTTCCTTATATATTGTTGAAATGGTGTTGAAATTCTGGTCTATATCATCAGTCAATGTCTTTTCCTGGCTTTTGGCAAATTGATATCGTTTCTTAATGTCGGCCGCAAAAGCTTTTCTGGTAAGGGGGTCCTTCAATTTGCTGATGTCAAACCTTTTCTGTGTAGTTACAGTTGGTCCAGCCCTTCTTAGTTTCACTTTCAGTTTTGCTACTACTAAATGGTGATCACTTCCCACATCTGCACCTCTTCTTACCTTCACATCTTGTAATGCATGTCTCCATCTGCCGTTAACCATGATGTGGTCTATCTGGTTTCTGTCCCGACCATTTGGTGATTCCCATGTTAACTTGTGAATTTCCTTATGTGGGAAAAGTGTTCCTCCAATGACCAGGTTGTTAATGCTACAGAAACTTATTAGCTTATCCCCATTTTCGTTTGCTGTTCCGCTGCCGCATTTCCCCATTGTTCTTTCATTATATGTATTGTGTGTACCAACTTTCGCATTGAGGTCTCCCATTACTATAACAAGATCATATCTAGGGGTGTCTTCCATTTCTTTCTGCAGTTGTTGATAGAATTCATCCTTGACCTCCTCATCGCTATCATTCGTTGGTGCGTAGCATTGTATTATTGTAGTGTTGGTGAATCTCCCTCTCAATCTCAATCGTATCAGTCTGTTGTTGATGGGTTTCCATTCCAGTAATGTCCTTTCTATCCCTTTCTGTAGAATAATGGCTACGCCTTCACTGTGCTGTCCATCCTCTCTTCCAGAGTAAAGTACTGTTTCTCCTGTTGCTGTTTTAACTTTTCCTGCCCCTGTCCATCTGCTCTCACTTATCCCCAGGATGTGTAACCTATAGTTTCTCATTTCTGCCGTGACCTGTCTTAGTTTACCTGTCTCGTACATTGTCCTGACATTCCAAAATCCTATTCTTGTATCCTGTTTTGCGGTCACGACATCCGTTTTCATGTCAGTGGCTTCCTTTCGGCTTTCACCACTGACAGTCATACGAGCCACAGACTCCGAATGTCCATCCCGCAGCAAAGTTTGTTCATTTGATGTTGTTTCCGTAACTTCATTACTTTTTTTACATAGACAGGGGTATCAGCCCTATGCTAAAACCCCCAACCTGGAGGACCAGGGTACCAGCTTTTGTCTGACCCCTACCCACACAGACCAGTCCAGCTTGGTTGAACCTACCAGGAGTAAAACTCCCACTGACATAGCTCTGGGGATTGTCAGGGTACGCAAGCTGCCAAACCGCTACAAGGTATATGTACCATTGATGGCAGATGATAGTCCCAGTATTACCCAAATGGTTGAGAAAATACTAAATGTCTACGGACGCACGACCAGACGGACTGTTGTTTCTGCTTGTTTTTTTTTTCTTAACGTTAGTGGGGACACCGGCTTAGAAGAGAGGCATTGAGGAAATTCAAATTAGCTTGGGTAACAAGAGTATAGAAGGAGAGGGGAGCGGTAGGAAAATTGTTACCAAAAACTAACATCGTTTTGCATTGGCATAACTAAAGCAGGCTGGCCAATCGACTACCAGACGCAGAGTATGTTTGGAATTATTTTGGTTTTTCAAAAACTGCATTTGAATTCTGGTAGTCGCAAGCTTTCGATTGGCCAGTGCTACTAAATATTAGCTAAAAGCTTTCACTATTCATTGCCAGTTGAACTGTATTTTTGATTCAGATACGCTGAGAACAGCTGTGTTAAATTTAAAAGTAAAGTAAATAACTATATGAGTATTTCACAGTCTGGACGGAGCAGAGGAAACTGAGGCCATTTCTTTGCAAAGTCAGCGTCATTTGTTTATATTTCTTGATTTGTGAGGTTTCGTTTCCTGTTGCCAGCTGGTGACAGGAAACCTGAGGAGTGACGATTACGCCAAGAAGTCTCCTATACTTTACATATGCTGTCAAGAGATAACAGCAGGAGCTTGGGTGTGTGACGTGATATTGATATTTCTGCAACTACACAGTATCTTATCTTTCAACAAGAAACCCCAGGTGATATGTTAAGGACCTGGGTACATCTGACAGTTTCGGTTTAAATAAACCTTGGTAATTCAAGTCATACTCAGGACTTGTGTGGGGTATGATGACATTACAGCCCCTCATACACAGTGACTCTCTCTCTCTTAGAAGAATAAATTTAAGCTGTGAACATTCAAATAAGAAAAACATATAATAACATTGTAGTATTTGGGCAGATTGTCAAAACAATTTTAGTTAATCTTTTATGTAAACTATCTTGTCCTCATTTTCAAAGACCTGTCCAAACGATATGACTGGACAAGCAAAATAAATTGTACAAAAAAATTAATTTAAAGAAAAACTTAACCACAAGTTTTATTCACTTCCTCATAGTAACTTAAAGTGTTTTTGTGTTGTGTACCATCATTTCATTTCTCCCCTAGACACTAGGTACATCATACACCATACACTAGAGCCACAAGAGTGACCGTGTGAGATCTAGGGAAGTAGCGTTAGGTTCCCTGCACATAATTCATCATCATCATCTTTTAGAGTCAGGGGCCTACATGTGCTTGACCTCACACGGTTTATGCAGACACCGAGTTCATTCTTTGTTAGGATACCATCATAACCTCCCCAGCAAAATCAACTTTGCTACAACTCTTGAAGCGATGGTTTAAAGCCTGCACTAATCAGTCATATGCTCTTCAAGCGATGGTATAAAGCTTGCCTCAGTCATATACTCTTGAAGTGATGGTTTAAAGCCTGCACTAATCAGTCATATGCTCTTGAAGCGATGGTTTAAAGCCTGCACTAATCAGTCATATGCTCTTGAAGCGATGGTTTAAAGCCTGCACTAATCAGTCATATGCTCTTGAAGCGATGGTTTAAAGCCTGCACTAATCAGTCATATACTCTTGAAGCGATGGTTTAAAGCCTGCACTAATCAGTCATATACTCTTGAAGCGATGGCTTAAAGCCTGCACTAATCAGTCATATACTCTTGAAGTGATGGTTTAAAGCCTGCACTAATCAGTCATATACTCTTGAAGCGTTAGTTTAAAGCCTGCACCAATCAGTCATATACTCTTGAAGCGATGGTTTAAAGCCTGCACTAATCAGTCATATGCTCTTGAAGCGATGGTTTAAAGCCTGCACTAATCAGTCATATGCTCTTGAAGCGATGGTTTAAAGCCTGCACTAATCAGTCATATACTCTTGAAGCGATGGTTTAAAGCCTGCACTAATCAGTCATATACTCTTCAAGCGATGGTTTAAAGCCTGCACTAATCAGTAATATACTCTTCAAGCGATGGTTTAAAGCCTGCACTAATCAGTCATATACTCTTCAAGCGATGGTTTAAAGCCTGCATTAATCAGTCATATACTCTTGAAGCGAAGGTTTAAAGCCTGCACTAATCAGTCATATACTCTTGAAGCGATGGTTTAAAGCCTGCACTAATCAGTCATATGCTCTTGAAGCGATGGTTTAAAGCCTGCACTAATCAGTCATATGCTCTTGAAGCGATGGTTTAAAGCCTGCACTAATCAGTAATATACTTTTGAAGCGATGGTTTAAAGCCTGCACTAATCAGTCATATACTCTTCAAGCGATGGTTTAAAGCTTGCACTAATCAGTCATATACTCTTCAAGCGATGGTTTAAAGCCTGCACTAATCAGTCATATACTCTTCAAGCGATGGTTTAAAGCCTGCACTAATCAGTCATATACTCTTCAAGCGATGGTTTAAAGCCTGCACTAATCAGTCATATACTCTTCAAGCGATGGTTTAAAGCCTGCACTAATCAGTCATATACTCTTCAAGCGATGGTTTAAAGCCTGCACTAATCAGTCATATACTCTTGAAGCGAAGGTTTACAGCCTGCACTAATCAGTCATATACTCTTGAAGCGAAGGTTTAAAGCCTGCACTAATCAGTCATATACTCTTGAAGCGATGGTTTAAAGCCTGCACTAATCAGTCATATACTCTTGAAGCGATGGTTTATGTGACAATTTGTTTTACATAATGAAGTTGCGATCCCCGTGCATGGCTTCATAATATAAGCCTTGTACGACATGCTTGAGGGTGTAGCAGAAATATTCTTTCTTTTTTTGGTGGTTTTTATTATATAACAGATACAATGACATTTTTTTTTTCTTTCCAGACACCAAGGTCTCATAAAGAAGACGTGAATGCTCTAAACGCGGTAAGTATCACAAATAGTGATGACTTTATGTAAAGATTACTCTGACTTATTACTTTGGATTTAGAAGAAGGGACATTGCTAGTTTAGTGAAGATGTAATGGTAAGTGAGAGACGTTCATAGAAAGATATCGTAATTTTATGTTGCCGAACATGTTGGTGGTTGGAGTGGCTAAGAGGTATGGCATCCGTCTCGAATTCTAAAGGTAATGGGATCGATTATCAGTAGAGGGTATATAATGTATGGAATTTTTTTTCTTTTCAGAACCAATGATCCAAATGATGTCATACTCCCCCTGATCTCCTGGGTAGCGAGATCGGATGCCTAGCCTTCTCGGATAAGGGCGAAAAAGGAGGTCTTATGTGCAAGTTGTGCACGTTAAAAATCCCACGGCCGTTGGAAATCGTAAAGAGTAGGCTATCAGGCCACTCCTGACAAAATGTAAAAATTAGAAACCTACCCACCACCGAAATATTTATAGAATGTGTGATTCCTATATACACACATTGGGATTCTCGCCGGTGCTACGGAGTTCGTGCACTGTGCTGAGATCCTCCTTGTGTGATCTAAGGAAGGAGATCGGAGCACTGATGGAGTTGTCCTTGTGCAATGAAGATAGTCTTTTAAACCAAACCAAACTATGTTGCCAAAACTTAGTAAAAGGCTGAACAAAGCTTAGACTTTTTTATGCGTTGTTGTACATTTTTGTAGCGTCTGGTTTGTTTTTGCTCGTGTATAATACTTGATGAACATGAACCAGACCTGGGTCCCCACACGAAGAATGGCAGCTGACTGAGCAAAGTGGAAACAGTTTGTTGCTGCCCTACAAGACGCCACCAGGCGTAATGGTCACTGATTGCTTTGTCAGTCAGCGGCCAATGACTACAGAAGAAAGAAGACAATATATGATAGTCAGTGGTTAACAAATATCTGATAATCAGTTGTTAACATTGACGAAAATATGGTTAGGTTATATCGGGAAAAAGTATACATGTAAAACGGCATGAATATAAGTTTTACTAAACAAAAATACAATAGACGGGGGGAAATTCCTGTTTAATCAAAACAATTTCACAATTTCTATTTTTTTTTCTATAAGATGTTGTGTCATAGCTTTTCAGGAAAGTCAGCCACTTGTTTTGTAAGAAGTAGCTGATGAAATTTGTTAGTTTTCCATACTAAGATGCAAATGCTAACAATGACATTCTTCCTATCTTCTCGTCACTTTTTTCACTTTCTCCTTATCTTTCCAAATGTATCTTCCATCATTATTTCAGTCACAGCGACTTTCCTATTGGTGATCTCTGGTCTCTTCCTTTTCATCCTTGGGTGCGGGTTCCATGCCGCTGACTTACAAGCTGATGTATTTTTTTTTTGACCTCATTTATGCATAACATGTTACAGCAATGCTTGATCATCAACAAAACATTGATTTTCTTACTGTGTCTATGATTTCATTCTATTCCGTTTTATTTCCTTCTGTTGATTCTTTTGTAATCTTTTAATATCCAGTAATTAAACAGCAGCAAAGAAGCGATAACAAAATACATAATTGACAGAAGTAATCTGTACTGTTTAAGTTCAAGATTTTTTATATGCGCATTTGTATTGGTCAGAAACAAATTCATGGGGATAATAAGAGAAACTATCAATGTTGAAGAGGCAATATTCAAGAAGATTGATGGCTTTTTTTTAAGTATCTATGCTATTTTGATCTAGAGACTGGAATTAGAGAAATAAATAAATCTGAGAATAGAGACAGCGCAGCAGTGACGATACACTGGAATAGCATACTGAGATAACATACTGAGATCATCAACATATATTTTTTTTTAACTAATCTCATTCAATAAAAGTAAATGTTACTAGATTCTGTTACACGTACATGGGAAATGGGAAACAATGGTAGCGGCTGGGTGGTATCAGTGAAACAACGTCTAATAACAGTCAGAATTAGATAAGAATAAAATATGCGTGGAGGCATATCTGGAGCCATCCTTATAAGACCACCAGCTATGCACAATGCTAAAATATACATATGCGGAAGTGAATCTCTGTCTTTGAGGCTAATTACACCCTCAGTGACTTTTGAAATTATCCACACACTTCCAGGGATTCCCTCTGTGGTGAAACATGTTGAGAACCTAGCATTGCACACTAGGCTTTGGGGGGACTCATTTGAGCCTTAGGCAAAACTCTGGCTTTTACCTGGTTGACTGCATGCAGGAGGATCTCACTATGGACCCAGTGATAGGCAGGTGGAACTGAGAAGTGGCCCTGTGCAGGACGTGAAATTCCCTGGTAGAGCCTAGAACCAGAGCACATTATTTTACTTCTGCCTATTTGGAGAGCCCCCTTGGATGGCGGAGAATGCACAGTATGCCGCACATTTCTTCCTCCTAACTTGGGACCAGATGTGATGATTCTTTAAATGGAAGCCAAGCCGGAGAAACTGGAGCTCATGACTTTAACTCAACATGTTTCGGAATGGCAGAAAAGCCACAGGAAAAGCCTAGATCTACAGTGTAAATAATACCGAAGAGTCTTCAACGTAGTATTGGCTGTAAAAGTGCGAGAAGCTCAGCAGCCCTAGTTAAACAACAACAACAATAATAAGAACAAAATGTATATAATAAAGAAACCACTAAACAGGCAGACAGACATTAAACATATTAATGAAACCGAGAACAGAGAACAGAGGCTTGAAATGATGAGGGAATACAAACAGGTCCACTCACACGATCCTTTATGGACCCATGCAGCAAAATCAGGAAGTGTGGGACACCAGGAAAAATATGAGAAAATTCACAGAGACGGAGTAAGCAGAAGGAACAAGACCTGAAACTAATAAGGATTACTTACAAAGGACGTGCTCAAATAGGGAACATGTCAATGGTTTTGGTTCCCGTAGGAGTTAGGTTAAAAGGAACGTGATCTGGTATAATAATATTTTCGTCAATGCTACCCAGTGGCTATCAGATATTCTCTCCCGTGCAATTCCAGGGAATCTCTGAAAAGACAAAGAAAGAATATGACTTTTGCACCCTCAGATATGTCCTTACAAGGCCAATAATATGAGACTCTGCACCAGGTTGGCAACCTCATCTTGAAAAACAAATTGCTAAAGAAAACACTGCTGCACGAGGATGTCAATGCTTGGTGTAGGCTTCCTGCAAGGAGAGGGGACTAGCTGCAGTTGGGGCTCCATGCTCCGAAAGGAGCGCAAAGAAAAAAAATGATGTATTTTAAATGAATAATAACAGCAAAGATACTACCTCAAATGTTCGACAATGCAGAAAAAGGTCTATAAGTCGTATGCAATCATTGAAAGAAACATAAATAAGAAGATTATTGTAATGTTATTGTAATATTAAATTGTGATGCATAAATAAATAAATAAATGTGTATCGTACTTTAGGATGGCCTCTATCCTATCCATGTGGCCACTCAAACGGAGGAAGCTACACAAAGACACAGAAAGATCAACTCTCTCATAGCCAAAGGTGCTGATGTCAATAAGCAAATAACCTCAGTAAGTATCAAACCTATTTCTTTCTCTTTCTCTTTTTGAACCCCTTGTGGTATATAGGTCTTCACTTAAGTATCTGTTATTTTCTGAGTAGAACAATTCTTTCACTGACTTCACTGTCCGTCCATTTATATTAAAAAATTATCTTCTTTATCTGTGTTGGATTTGCGTCTCTTCTTGTTCTACCCAGGGACATCCCAGAACAAGGAATGACAGCTTTGTGATGCTAGCCGACGGCTTCCTTGGTGTGTTATTCTCTCCATCTGCATCATCTATTCAGCTTTTCTTGTTCCACTTATATTAGTATGGTAATTTTCGTTAACTCCACAATAGACTTTAGTCGTTCCGCTTCACATTAACACCAGCATATAATTTGTAAGTTATAATTTCAATGATTTATCCATGTTTTCCTCAGAATAAGTAAACTACATGATGATGGCTTGTAACCACGAACTGTAACAAATAGAAAGAAACAAATGCCTTCTGCTGAGTACATTTGTTCTCCGCAAACTAACAGGCCCATTGTCATGCGCTCCACAAACCAATGTTAACCTCTCAGAAGAATTAAATTCCCGAGCACACAATATAACTCAGGGAATATGATGAAAATTCACCAATATGCTTCTGGGTGTCAACTAGGAAATTGCGTCTGGAGTACGTGAATAATGATCTGCCTGAATTACAATTTAAAAAGGTACATAAATCTCACAAGATAGTACGTTACACCTTAGGCACAGGTGATGTAATCATCACTCATTACTCGTCGCTACTCCCGTCGGAGTCTGGAGTTGCTCTGCTGTCGGGTTTCCCGCACGACTAGTCAGAAACAATCACCAGCTCTTGCAGTAGTCGTTCATGCATATACTATTTTCGTATGGTGGGGTTGCCAGCCTCATATATATAACCACTTAGCAAGAAACCTGAAGAATTTACATTAGTAAATAAATTGTTTACACTTACCCCAAAACTGGGAATCTACAACTCTCCTTGCACAGCTTTAGGATAGACACAGCTCTGTATTAGAAGCTTCAAATCACGAAGGTCTGGAAATTAGAGTTAATTCCTCTGACGGCTGGTGTTCTGCGAATTCCTGGCCTGGGAAAACTGTTGTATAATTCATCACTTACTTGGTCTGTGAAATTAGAGTTAATTCCTCTGACGGCTGGTGTTCTGCAAATTTCTGGATGTGATAAAATTCCCAAGTTTCCAGTCTTGTATTAAAATTGCGGGTTTACTTGTGAATTCCAAAGTTGCCCAATACTCGATCTGGTACTTATAGTTGTGGAATTATAAGTCCTATCCTCTTTTCTCTGTCTTTAAGGAGGTGCTTAGTTGACGTTGCGATGCATTCTGTCTGTGTGCTGTGACTCTGAGTTTGTTAGATTATATCTCTCATTTCCAAATTCAAATCCAGCTGGGTTTCCGCTGAATGTTCCAATCAAATTCATTATTGATTCTGGCGAACCAATCGCTCTCTAGGCTAGAGGGGTCGGTTTGTTTATCATCACTCATCCCACGCGTATTTGAAAAATATTAAATGTAATGTACACAATAGTGATGTCATATCGTTACATAAGACTTCCGGTCGCACCTCTATCACAATATTGTGACCTTGTGTTTCTGGCGTAATGACTCAGGGATGGTCGCTAGTCACCTGTGTTTCACCAGACAAACAAATCTAGTTCTGTTCAGCACTCCTGCCCAACACAGCTTGGATAAACAAGCACCGTCGCTTGAAAAGATGGTCAGATAGATTATGCAATAAAATATTGTCGCTGTCCGTCTAATAACCTGGTGAAACTTAACACGTCTTCGTGAAGCGTGAATACGACACAATAAGAAAAGAATTACTCCCGTAACAAATACTGCCATAGGGGAGTGGGGTGTTAGAGACTTCACCATGCTATGTCCAGCATAAAGAGTAAAATGTATGAAAGGGCAAAATGAAATGCCAAATAACAAGTGAATAATGAAGAAATATGAAGAAAATAAGTTTACTGCCGGTGTGAGAGATCACACAAAAGGACAGGGACAGACATTTCGCCACAATAAATTTTCGTCATAATAACCAAAATATCACTTTCAAGGCAGAGAAACGTAATTTGTCCTTTAACGGCAGCATTTCATTGAATTGTTGGTGGCCGGTATATGAATGAACGTGTCTTTTTTAAATCTAAAATTTTCCCCTCGTAAATAGAACTTTTAAACAAGCCATATATTTTATGTGGAAGATATCATACCCAGACAGAAAACTAGACCTAACAATGAAAACAAAAAACAGGAATTACAAATTATAAATGTACTGCAAGTAAGACATGTTAAAATCAATTCTCAGCTGTGCCAAGAAAATAAAGAACCATCTGTTCAGAGACTACCGTACACCATACACATAAAATAGTCTAGTGAGCCATAAAGGCCAACCTATTATTCACAGTTGTGAATAGTGGCGTCACTAGGGGGTGCGGACCGCACCGGGTGACACCATCAGAGGGGGTGAGACCAAAATGACTGTCTATAAAATTTCTGTGCAGTGTTTCAGCAGAAATTTATTATTTTTTATACAAATATCCCTGTAGTTAGTTATAACCACAAAAACACGTTTCGTAAGCCCAGCTTGTATCAATATACCTGCAAGGATAAAATTCTATTTTAATTTTGCTAGTTGTTTATGTCACTACTATTGCCATTACATTCAGTGATATACGGGAATTACGATTTACGAGTAACATTAGTATAAAAAAACATTACTAAGGATTCTGTATAGTCTGGTACGTGAGGATATCCATGGGGGTGACACCATGAGTTACCGCACTGCGTGACACCAACCCTAGTGACGTCACTGGTTGTGAAGACAAAAGGAGAGACAAAAGACAAAAGAAAGAATTGGGCTACTGCTCCCATAGACAATGTGTAAGAGGCGACTAATAAGACGTTGTACTTGAGGCTGGGAACCTCATCATGTAAAACAAACTACTACGAAAACCACTGCTGTAAGAGGCGAGCATAGATATGCTTTACACGAGGTTTCCTGGGAAGCCAGCTGCACTGATTGCTCAATACTTCATAACCAAGCAAAAAGAAGATGAATGAATGAATTACATGAATTATTTGAGCTTCCAAATGTTGAGAAATGTTGTGGGTTGTCTTATACAGTGAAAGTTCATAAATATGTAGCAAGACAAGAGCTCTACAGTTTACTTAATAGGAAATGAACTATCAATGCACATTATACTGAATCATATTGAGAATAAACAATGCATGTCCTCTTGGTTGCTCCGAGTAAGCAGTTCTTGGTAGGTAATAGTATTCGGCCAAAAGATTCGAAGAATGTTCGTTAGGCAGGTGTAATCATCATCATCATAATCATTTTCCTTTGCGCCCCCTGTGAAGAATGAAATCGCCAATGTAGCTGGTCCCCTTGCGGAAATCTCTGTCACCAAGTATTCGTATGCTCGTGCAGCGGTGGTTTCTGTGCTAATTTGCAGTGGCGTCACTAGGGTTGATGTCACCCAGTGCGGTAACTCATGGTGTCACCCCCATGGACCTCCTCCCATACCAGACCATACAGAGTCCTTAGTAATGTTTTTTTGTACTAATGTTACTCGTAAATCGTAATTCCCGTATATCACTGAATGTAATGGCAATAGTAGTGACATAAACAACTAGCAAAATTAAAATTACACCTTTAAATTACAATATCATACGCACAGCCTAAATGTATTTATATTTACATAGTTTCATGTGGTTAAAGTGAAAATTCGGTAAGAAAACAATAGAATTCGAAGTAAAAGCGTGGTTATAACTAACTACAGGGATATTTTTATTAAAAAAAATAATAAATTTCTGCTGAAACACTGCACAAAAATTTTATAGACAGTCATTTTGGTGTCACCCCCTTTGATGGTGTCACCCGGTGCGGTCCACACCCCCCGCACCCCCCTAGTGACGCCAATGCTAATTTGTTTAACATGATGAGGTCACCAGTCCCATACATAACCTCGTATTCGTCGTCTGTTCCACGATATGCCTGGGGTGTAGTGTTCCTAATCTTTCTTTTTCTCTCCCATGGGAATCACATCGGTGTAATGATAACAATGTATGACATTTGTCAGTGGTTCTACACTCCATATGATCTGTTCAGATACGACATTACGCAGAGGTTCTACACTCCGTATGATCTGTTCAGATACGACATTACGCAGAGGTTCTACACTCCATATGATCTGTTCAGATACGACATTACGCAGAGGTTCTACACTCCGTATGATCTGTTCAGATACGACATTACACAGAGGTTCTACACTCCATATGATCTGTTCAGATACGACATTACGCAGAGGTTCTACACTCCGTATGATCTGTTCAGATACGACATTACGCAGAGGTTCTACACTCCATATGATCTGTTCAGATACGACATTACGCAGAGGTTCTACACTCCGTATGATCTGTTCAGATACGACATTACACAGAGGTTCTACACTCCATATGATCTGTTCAGATACGACATTACGCAGAGGTTCTACACTCCGTATGATCTGTTCAGATACGACATTACACAGAGGTTCTACACTCCGTATGATCTGTTCAGATACGACATTACACAGAGGTTCTACACTCCGTATGATCTGTTCAGAAACGACATTACACAGAGGTTCTACACTCCATATGATCTGTTCAGATACGACATTACACAGAGGTTCTACACTCCGTATGATCTGTTCAGATACGACATTACACAGAGGTTCTACACTCCATATGATCTGTTCAGATACGACATTACACAGAGGTTCTACACGCCGTATGATCTGTTCAGATACGACATTACACAGAGGTTCAACACTCCGTATGATCTGTTCAGATACGACATTACGCAGAGGTTCTACACTCCGTATGATCTGTTCAGATACGAAATTACACAGAGGTTCTACACTCCATATGATCTGTTCAGATACGACATTACACAGAGGTTCTACACTCCGTATGATCTGTTCAGATACGACATTACACAGAGGTCCTCCACAAATAGACCGTTACAGGGACTTTGTGTCATAAAACATTTATTGGTTCATGTGTTTTATTTATTATTTTCTTCCTACAAAGACGATTTATGTAATGGCGCGTAACAGATGTGTGGACTTTACCATTGCATCGCCAATAAACAAATTGTAAAATGAATTGCAGTCACAGAGATCGACGCTACCAGGATCGAACCCTCATAACTACGCCGCAAGAGGGAAGCGCTCTTCACGATTAAGCAATCTGGCGCTCAATGTGAGATCTACAAAACATTAAAATTATCCTTCATGCATCTTGAAAAGGAGAGAGAGAGAGCAATATAGTAACATGGAAGAGGACACATTATAAACACCACAGGCATTAAACAATGCCACAAAAAACCACAGATAAATTACAGCCTGGAAGAACCAGCACACAAGAAGAAATACAAATTAATTTGCTACATATACTGTGGTGAACACAATATACCCTAATTATAACATGTGGGGGTTCAACCGGTTTTCAATTGCATGTTCCAAAAACAAAACCAAAGGAATAGATAATACGGTAGCAAATTTGAAAAATTATGGACGAAAGAAGCAGAATATGATATCGGAAAATTCAAGGACAGTATGACATTATAGATGAGAAAATTAAGTGGGCTACACATTTTTCAAAGAGCTTATTGATAACGGCAGAACTGACCACCATGGACGTTGTAAATGTAAGTCCAATTTCGTTGGAAAACCTTCAGCCCGGTCACAATACCACCCCTATCGACACCAGGTATTATAGTTCAAGATGTAGGGTGTCTTATCTGGTTTTGTGTTGTTGTTGTTGCTGTGTATAGTAGTGATGTAGTTCACAGAGTTACAGCACATAGGGTACGACATGTGAAGTCATAAATGGGTAAACTGCTCTGGACGTTTTTCATCATTTATTTTGACGCCACAGGTACAGGTACGTTACATCCAGTTCACAATAGGGCAAAGTCATGACATTCACGAATATCAGCATACATAGTTCATCAAAGCATTTGGCATATTCTCAAAATGATGATATGGCGCCAAGGGATTATATGGTTGGCTCCAAATACAAAAGTACATCAACAAAAAATCCTCTTACTGTTCAGGTGTGCTAAATGAGTCAAATCATAAGTCGCACGAGGATGGCATTCCAGGAGTGCAGGTCAAACTGACCTTTACAGGCATTCCTAAGTCTAACCTTGACGTAGGCGTGATCGCTGACACACAGCGACATTCAAAGAACATAGAAGTGTCCTTCGGGCTGAGTATGACCCGTTTACATATAGATCTCAGGTATGAAGATACCTGGGGCGTGACTTCTATTAGAGGAACCTCCCTTTCTGTAATGCATACGTGAGCAGAGATCGACCATTGTCAAACATAAAGTTAAGTTACAGATTGGATGTAAATGAGGCATTACCTTCGTTCGAAAATCCACACCACAGAAAACATACGCCTCCAGGCGTTTTTAGAATACTCAAGGGAAGGACCTTGTAAGCTAACTATCTCACAATAAGGCTCCTAATTCCCTAACAAAATCACAGAGACGCCAAAACTTTTTTTTTTTAAAACCTTTATTGGGTCAATATTTTACAACATCCATAGTATTTACAAGAGTTAAAATTTATATACATTACAAATAATGTAAAATACATAATATAAACTACTCCCCTCCCTCCCCCTCCCCCTATCCCCAAGTAAGTAATACCAACAAGTCAGCAATATTATAACCAATAAAACAAAAGGATACATAACAAAAGCCATATCAAAACCCAAACATCCCAACAATATCCCAAACAATATCCCAAACAATATCACAGTAACTACCAAAATTATTTAGATGGTGAAACAAATGAGGCTATGAACATCGACACCCTACTATGAGATGATTGATGAAGACGTACACAATAAAGGTTATTTACAGTCAAAGCAACCTGCTTTGCATGATGACCCAAATGCAACAAGTATGATTTTAACATTATATGACATGAAGTATTTACAAGCAAAAGCTACCTTGCTTTGCATGACAAATGAAAGGTCAATAAAGGTTTAAGTACTTAAACAACAACACAAAAGTTTCAAATCTGTTCTATTATGTTTTGCGTCATGCGTTCGTATATTTGTGTAAATATTGTACTGTCATAATGTCCATTGTCGTATACAGCTCTGTTCCTACATGCCCATACAAGATATCTGAAGTTAGCGAGTAAAGTTAGTAGTTTAAGTTATGTTCGTCTCGTCATTCGTGGTAACGTGTTCATCATGACTGCTCTATATAAATTAAGTGTCTGTTGTAAGTGTGGGGCTATTAATTTCCTTAATTTGTTTAATGTAGGGGCCACTGTCTTACATGTGTAAAACAAGTGGTCTTCTGTCTCAATAATGTTGTCACTACACAGTTTACATTTTGGTGCTGATCTGTTTGCCTTTACTGATGATTTGTAAGCAATTGGTGTGGAACTGTGTAGTAGTCTGTAAGTGACTTCTTTTGCCTGTGGTTTGATGTCTATTGCATGAATGTTTGTGAAACTCTGTGTGTAATCGGTTATAAAAAGGTTGTACCCTCTTCGTGTGTTTAGAGGTGTTTCCTGCGCTGCAACTAGAAGTTTGTATATAAGTTTGGTGTCTTGTCTTATTAAATGTTTATTTCCTTCTAAATTTTGTAAACATACTGCGTAGAAGGGTGGTGGTGTGCCAAAAAAGTGAGGTTGGTTATTATTTAGTTTACAAAGATGAGATAATCTTAACCCAATATAATAGTGTGCCAGCGGGTATAGACCCGGGCTTTTTATAACTTCCCCTATATGTTTAATTCTTAAAGCTTTAATTTTAGTATTGATATCCTGTAAGGCTATCCCCCCTTTATTTTTAGTCTGTATTAAAGTAGCGTGTTTAATACTGTGCCAGGTATTCCTAAAAATAAAGGCTCTAATTAGTTTATTTATTTCTGTTATAATCTTTTTAGGTACTATTTGTATATTTGCTGTATAAATTATTTTTGGCATAATAAAACAATTAACTATAATACTTCTTCCGAAAATGGTAGCCGTTTTATATTTGTAAATTTCTAGCATATTTTGGATTTTCTGTATCAATTTTGTCCATGATTCTTTATTGGGGTCTTGATGATTAAATGAGAAGTTAATTCCATAAATTTTAATTTTTTTCACTACCGTTAATTGAAAAGGGAAGTCTGATCTATTGCCCCATCTACCTATTCCCATTATGCTAGATTTTTGAATATTTAGTTTGGATTCGCTAGCGTATCCAAACTCTGTGAAAGCCTCTAAGATATTTTTTATAGAATCCTTTGTTGTTGGAAAAAATATCGTATCATCGGCGTAGGCCAATAATTTTCTTTCCCCTGCTCCGGGGACGAAAGTCCCCGTGATATTTGTATCTTGTCTTATTTTTTTCCAAAACAGGTTCTAATGTTATTACATATAACAGGGGCGACAAAGGACAGCCCTGTCTCACTGATCTCGTTAACTTGAAGGAGTTAGTTAAACTATGGTTCACCAATATTCTACTTTCCGGTTTGTTATATATAATTTTAATCCATTTTCTAAAGTATTTCCCTATGTTATTAGCTTTAAGACTTTTATGCAGGAAGGCATGTGATACTCTATCAAATGCCTTTTCCTGGTCTAGAGATAATATGGCGCTCTGGCACTGCCTATCATGTGCATATGTAATCAGGTCTCTGATAAAATGTGTGTGTCTACTAATGTTCCTACCATTTACACTACATTGTTGGTCTTCGTGAATTATTGCGTGCATATGTGACTTAAGCTTCAGAGTTAGTGCCTTGGCTAGAATTTTATAATCAACATTTAAAAGGGAGATGGGCCTAAAATTCTTAATTGACTTTTTGTCATTATCGTCCTTGAGAATTAACGTAATATAAGATTGATTTAAACTATCCGGGAGTTCCCCTTTTTGAAAAGCCTCTTCGAACACTTTAAATAAGATAGGGCCTAAACATGGGAAAAAAAACCTGTAAAATTCTGCTGTTAGCCCATCAGGCCCAGGTGCTTTATCTTTTCGAAAAGTACTAAGTGCCCCCTGCAAATTATCTAAAGTTAGGGGTTGGTCTAGCCTTTCACTTTCCTCATCACTTAGACACTTTGTGTATTTTAGAAATTTGTCTTGTATGCTTGCGTCACTTTCTTCTTTAGTATATAGCTGCTTGTAGTATTCGAAGAAAGCGTGACTAATGTTGGTGTTGTCTGTGTGCTGTTTTCCTTTCATGTCAATTATTTCATGAATCTGTCTACTGCGTTGAATGTTTTGCTCTACTGCTAAATATTGCCTACTAGGGATTTCCTGCGTTATAGTGTGTAATTTTGTCCTAAGTAATGCTCCCTGGTAGGTATACTGTCTATATTGATCTAACTGCTGCTCTAAGGTGTGTATGTGAGGGTTCGTGTTGTCTAAACTCGTTAGTTAAACTAATTGCTTCTTCTAAAATCCCCTCTTCCTTTTTAAACTTCCTATGTATAAGTGTAGCCAAAATCTGTGTCCTATCTCTTATTGTATTTTTTAACATGTCCCAATATTGTGCGATGTTGTTATTGGGAATGTCTTGTGCGTAACCTGCTTATGTCCTATCTCTTATTGTAATTTTTAACATGTCCCAATATTGCTGCGATGTTGTATCAATTGTGTTATTTGCTCTGTGTAGTAAGTGATTTTAAGTAGATTATTGTTAAATTTCCAATGCGGGGATCTCTTTACTTGTTTATGCGTGTGTCCCGTACTTAAAGATGTATAAACTGCGTGATGATCTGTGAATTTAAGAGTGTTTTTTATGTGGTATATTTTGTGTATGTTATAGTCACTAGTGGTGTAAATTCTATCTAATCTTGAAGCTAGTCTAAAATATGGGTTCGTCTTGTCATAATATGTAAAGGTTCGTTTGTTTGGTTCTATTTTTCTGTATGCGTCTGAAAGGTCATGTTCGTCTAACATAGCCTGAACTTGTCGTACAAGTAAAGACTTTTCTCGTGTCTGCGCTCTCGTGAAGCCTCCAGACCGGTCAAGGTCGGATAGAATACAATTAAAATCCCCCCCCTAAAATTTTCTTAGTCCCCTTATAATTTTCCGTTAGGATGTCGTGTAAACCTTCATAAAACTTAGGTCTGTCAATTTTCGTCGCTGGTGCATATATGTTGATAAGTGTGTGTATGTCTTGTTTGTTGTGTTTGTTTTGTATTTGTATAATGACAATTCTGCCACAATTGTCTGTTCTATAATGTACTGTTTACCAATCCTCATTAATTTGAAGGATGGCAGTACCACTATGGCAGGTGCCCCGGGCGAACCAACCATGTTTAAGTCCTAACCTAGTTACTATCTGACTGGCAGTAAAGTCGGACGTAATCCCTGTCTGTTGCAAGAACAAAAAATCAGGTTTATCTTTTTTGATCAGTTTAATAACATGGTCTAGTTTATCCCTCAAACCATTGATATTAAGGGATATAACAACTAGGCTACTTGACGAAGTGGTAAGCAGAGGTTGGCCACTCGTAAACTGTCTACCTGGCAAAGTGGCAGAGTGGTCACTTGCCATATCTAAACTATCTGACCAAACGGGGACTGGGTGCGGACCGTCTGTCTTTTTTGAATTACAAAGCAGAGTAGTGGTCTGAGGCTGGCTACCCGCTACAGGTGAAATACTCAACAAAGCGCTAGTTGATGGTGTATCATGTGTTTTAAAAATTGTAATAGGCAAAGTAATAGGCTGGTCACTCTTTTCACATGGCTTACACAGAAGAGCGGTGACTGTGGGCTGACCGCCTTCTGTCCTAACTAGGCCACTCGACACATTCGTGCTTACATTGTTAGACCAGTCGGTGCGTAGCTGACCGACTGACCTAAAACCTTGACTGCTAGACAGAATAGTGACTGAGGACTGGCTATCTGTTCCGCTCTGATTATTTAGGCTGAACGCAGATGAAACTGCGTCGCCTAAACCTCCCACCCCAGTCGGGGGGGGGGGGGAGTTGACTGCTTAAATGAAACTGTGCGCATTTAAGTGTGTAGGAACCAAAACATCAACCTAAAACTATTTACACTAAAGAAAAAAACACCAACTCTTAAAATATAGGGCACACTTTCTAAACTATAGTTATTTTCACATTTTACTTTTAAAGTTACAAAGCAATTGGCGAGTTTCTGTAAGGCCAACTTGAAAGAGAGCATCTTCCCACGCACTGGTGTTGTTGTGTCCGTCTCGTCAGTAAGCTCACAGGGGGTGATGACAGCGGGGTGTATCTTGGGCGTGCCCACACTTGCACCATTCGTCATCTGACCTCTGGAACTAACAACTCGTACTTACACGGAGTTGGACATCATCAATTCACACTGGGCCCCAGTGCAGGGAAGAAAGGCTCGTATTCGCAAGCTCATTCACTCACGTCTTCGAAAGGTTGCCCGTCTATAAACAGGCTTGCTTCTGATAACATGGCTTCCATGTCATCTACCTCTGTTGCTGCTGCCCAGTTTGAGGAAACTTGTGTGTTCACCGGTGTTGGCGCCTCTGGAATCCCGGGTGTTGTTGGTGACCCTCTTATAGGGCTATTAGGCGTAGACACTGCCCTCTCATCGACTACAGGTGTCGACGAAATCCACCTCGGGGAGGGCTCTGGTGTAGGTGCCCTTGGCGATGGTGGTAAATCCCTTCTACTGGGGGAGCGCTTACATGGCGACTTGCTTTCGTTCCGTTTAACTTCTTTAACTTTGCTCGGTCCCATTGCCTGGAGCAATAACCTCTTCCTGGTCTTGTTGTCTTTCCTAGAGAGGAATGTTCTAAAGTCCTCCCCATCAACTCCGGCTTGAGGGCTATCTGGGGCAGGGAGCTCATTTGCCCTGCTCTGTTCCGCCGGCGTTCTCTCGGCGACTGCCTCTTCCTCTCTTGTCTCTCTTGTTTGTTTGGTCCGGGGGGGGTGGGGCCCGCTTGTTGGGGCACTGGCTTACCCAGTGCGTGTCGAGCCCGCATATCGCGCACTGAACTCTCCGTCCGGGCAGGGCCACCGATACCCTCAAGATTTTGTCTTCTGCCGCTTTCAGGTGAACAAAATGCGGAATTAGGTGTTGAGAAGGCCTGTACAGAAAGTTCCATTTATCAGAGGCTGTTTTTATCCGGAAGACCTCCGCATCTTTGTCACCCGATACCTCGGCCGCAATCCTTTGCGCTGCCTCAGGTTTTATTGTAGGGGGCATCCAGTGGAGTACACCTTTAGATTTTTCTTTGTCCAAATGTTCTATGTATATGGACATCTGCGGATTGGACCATTCGAACTTTTTGCCATGTAGGCCCTGGTAATATTTCATTTGTGCGGCCGCCGTCAGCGTAGCGTACCATTTAAAGGGTCCGGCAAATCTGTAAAGTGTGGCAATGCCACTCAACCCAACTCCTGCTGGCCCAGCCAGAATACTCGAGATAAGGGAGTATGATGCTCTATTAGCCTGCGGCCCAGTAATAGTGATTACCAAGGTACCCTGCCTGTGCAGACTACCACCTTCCAGATCCTTCTCCATATCAATGAAGATAGTTGGCACAATAGGTGCAGACATTTCTATATATTATTTCCTCTTGGCCCTGAAACCAACTGGGAACGAAAAAACAAAGTCACTGATGTTAGCTAAGCTAACGCCTAACTAACACCAATGTCCTGGGAAAAAAACACCAAAGTCCTGGAAGCACAAAAAAAGTCCAAGAATGAAGCTGAACAGAGACGCCGGAACGCGTCTTCTCTGCTTCACAACTCTTGATCGACTCTCAGACAAAAGAAACTTCCCAGACGCCTCGCGTCCGGACATGCACAGAACGCATCCACTTGAATAGCAATCAAACAAGGCGATCTAGGAACATTCCAGATAAAGATTTATACTAGATCGAGCCTTATATGGACATGAACAGAGACCTCAACACTGGTTTCAGACATTCCAACAACAGTTGACCGATACTACCAAATAAGGAGAATGATCACACTTCGTTCAAAAAAATATGGACCGAACGTGTCTCGTCACAAGAGGAGGTAACATCATATTAAATGATAATCTCAATTATCCAGAGTTATGTAGCTTTGACCGAAAAAAATTAAAGTGTACATTTCAGTCAATCTAATAATACAATGTCTTTAGCAAAAAAATGATCATACAATGACTTTAGGAAAAATGATCATATAATGACTTTAGAAAAAAGGATCTTATAATGACTTTAGAAAAAATGATCTGTGCGTAACACTTATGTTTACGTTAATGGTCGTTTAGTTGGACCAACCCACGGGACACAGTGAGATGCGGTTTATGCGTAGATTTTTCATAACATGCGATTGTCTGGCTTCATTCCCTCAGACAGGTAATACAGCCTTACATTTGTGTGCTGAGAATGACTACGGGAACACAGCTAAGATGTTACTGGACCACCATATTGACTACACAGTGAAGAATAAATGTGGTCAGTAAAACTTCTTTTCTTTATGTTTATCTATGCTATCTTTACACTATGTCAGTGTTACAGACTTTCATAAAGTGGTCGTTGTGTCAGTTTTACAGACTTTCATACAATGGTCGTTGTGTCAGTGTTACAGACTTTCACAAAATGTTCGTTGTGTCAGTTTTACAGACTTTCATAAAATGGTCGTTGTGTAAGTGTTACAGACTTTTATAAAATGTTCGTTGTGTCAGTGTTACAGACTTTCATAAAATGGTCGTTGTGTCAGTGTTACAGACTTTCATAACATGTTCGTTGTGTCAGTGTTACAGACTTTCATAAAATGGTCGTTGTGTCAGTGTTACAGACTTTCATAAAATGGTCGTTGTGTCAGTGTTACAGACTTTCATAAAATGGTCGTTGTGTCAGTGTTACAGACGTTCATAAAATGGTCGTTGTGTCAGTGTTACAGACGTTCATAAATGGTCGTTGTGTCAGTGTTACAGACTTTCATAAAATGGTCGTTTTTTCAGTGTTACAGACTTTCATAAAATGGTCGTTGTGTCAGTGTTACAGACGTTCATAAAATAGTCGTTGTGTCAGTGTTACAGGCTTTCATAAAATGTTCGTTGTGTCAGTTTTACAGATTTTCATAAAATGGTCGTTGTGTCAGTGTTACAGACTTTCATAAAATGGTCGTTGTGTCAGTGCTACAGACTTTCATAAAATGGTCGTTGTGTCAGTGTTACAGACTTTCATAAAATGTTCGTTGTGTCAGTTTTACAGATTTTCATAAAATGGTCGTTGTGTCAGTGTTACAGACTTTCATAAAATGGTCGTTGTGTCAGTGTTACAGACTTTCATAAAATGGTCGTTGTGTCAGTGTTACAGACTTTCATAAAATGATCGTTGTGTCAGTGTTACAGACTTTCATACAATGGTCGTTGTGTCAGTGTTACAGACTTTCATAAAATGTTCGTTGTGTCAGTTTTACAGATTTTCATAAAATGGTCGTTGTGTCAGTGTTACAGACTTTCATAAAATGGTCGTTGTGTCAGTGTTACAGACTTTCATAAAATAGTCGTTATGTCAGTGTTACAGACTTTCATAAAATGGTCGTTGTGTTAGTGTTACATGCTTTCATAAAATGTTCGTTGTGTCAGTTTTACAGATTTTCATAAAATGGTCGTTGTGTCAGTGTTACAGACTTTTATAAAATGTTCGTTGTGTCAGTGTTACATACTTTCATAAAATGGTCGTTGTGTCAGTGTTACAGACTTTCATAAAATGGTCGTTGTGTCAGTGTTACAGACTTTCATAAAATGGTCGTTGTGTCAGTGTTACAGACTTTCATAAAATGGTCGTTGTGTCAGTGTTACAGACGTTCATAAAATGGTCGTTGTGTCAGTGTTACAGACGTTCATAAAATGGTCGTTGTGTCAGTGTTACAGACTTTCATAAAATGGTCGTTGTGTCAGTGTTACAGACTTTCATAAAATGGTCGTTGTATCAGTGTTACAGACGTCCATAAAATAGTCGTTGTGTCAGTGTTACAGGCTTTCATAGAATGTTCGTTGTGTCAGTTTTACAGATTTTCATAAAATGGTCGTTGTGTCAGTGTTACAGACTTTCATAAAATGGTCGTTGTGTCAGTGTTACAGACTTTCATAAAATAGTCGTTGTGTCAGTGTTACAGACTTTCATAAAATGTTCGTTGTGTCAGTTTTACAGATTTTCATAAAATGGTCGTTGTGTCAGTGTTACAGACTTTCATAAAATGATCGTTGTGTCAGTGTTACAGACTTTCATAAAATGGTCGTTGTGTCAGTGTTACAGACTTTCATAAAATGGTCGTTGTGTCAGTGTTACAAACTTTCATAAAATGGTCGTTGTGTCAGTGTTACAGACTTTCATAAAATGTTCGTTGTGTCAGTTTTACAGATTTTCATAAAATGGTCGTTGTGTCAGTGTTACAGACTTTCATAAAATGGTCGTTGTGTCAGTGTTACAGACTTTCATAAAATGGTCGTTGTGTCAGTGTTACAGACTTTCATAAAATGGTCGTTGTGTCAGTGTTACAGACTTTCATAAAATGGTCGTTGTGTCAGTGTTACAGACTTTCATAAAATGGTCGTTGTGTCAGTGTTACAGACTTTCATAAAATGGTCGTTGTGTCAGTGTTACAGACTTTCATAAAATGGTCGTTGTGTCAGTGTTACAGACTTTCATACAATGGTCGTTGTGTCAGTGTTACAGATTTTCATAAAATGGTCGTTGTGTCAGTGTTACAGACTTTCACAAAATGTTCGTTGTGTCAGTTTTACAGACTTTCATAAAATGGTCGTTGTGTCAGTGTTTGTAGTGGTTTTTGATGTTATTGTATGGTTGTTATGTTACCTAGTGTACTGGATGAGGTCAGCTGTGAAGGCTCCTGAGATAAAAGTTTATGTGAATTACAGAAGGCCTTTCTACTACCACTTACGACCTCAAACAGACCTATTCTACTATAATGAATGTTAGCTACGTTAAAAGTCTAGGGTACTGAAATGTAATGTATAGGTAATAAAATACACAGACACACACATGTAAATAATAAGTCTAATAATAATAATAAACTCTATAATACACTGAACTAACTCTGGCTGTTAAAGTTTAAGTTTGAAAATCTTTTAAAATTTATTAGTTCTGAACCAATTGTTTCTTTTGGTCAGAACATATGAAATAATATGTATTTATCAATGAAATGCATATATATATTGCATAATCAAATGTAATTTTTGTACATAGGTATATTATTACAATGGTTAATATTAATAATATCTACAATGTCTTGGGAAAAACTAGCACTGGATGTTTAGTTGGGGTGGCGTCATCATGCCCAATCTATGGCTACAAAATTCTTTGTCCTTGACATATGGACTGATGTTAATGGTTATAAAACAAGATTTATTTCTTTATTTATGGTGGAAATAGTTTATGAATCTCCAGCAGGCCAGGTTTGCACTTATCTGGCCTGTGACGATGTAGTACAGAATTCTTGTGGCCCACTCCTCTCAGTAGCTGGAGTAAAATGTAGGCCGCACAGACACCCGCTTTTGAACTTCTACAAAAGCATCTGGCACAATCGTAGTGCCAGATCAGAAACTCTGAAACAAAATTTGTGCCATGTGTCAACACTCTGTTTACTGCGCCACTCTTACACACAACACCACAAAACAACATTACACAGATTGGGTCAGATCTCTCTGCCAAACTAGCACATCTCACCCAGTTGTTATCAATTAGTACCAGTTTCCCAAGACTGCATTGCATCCGAAATATGTTCAATAGTTTCCTCTTCCATTCAATAAGGTGGGTGATATGTTCCCACTGATGTCAATAATAGATCCGCCTTACATAGTCTTAGATAGGTTTTCATATATTATTTGTTTTGTCTCTAGGCCCTGGACTGCTGCTGGGGACCTAGAGCAAGCACTTACTTGTCGTAATCATTTTTCATGATATGGCAGTATCAATCACTCAAAATATTAAAATAAACAAGATAAATGCTTTTTCCCTTACCACAATTCAGAATTGAGAACACAGTTACTTAGTACTAGCAAAACTCAGCTGAGCTGCTGGCTAGATTAGGGCGTCCCACTGATTTTTATTTAATAATTCCTGGAAATCACCCCTAGCAGTCAAGAACTGTGTTAATGGACAGTCTTCTATCAAATGGCACAAGTGTGCGTCTCTTTCTCAATAATATGAATGCTTTTGTCCAATCAGTGGACTTCCCCTCTAACTTTTTCAAATATTCAAACTAAAAGTCAAATTTCAGTCCCGTCTCAGTCTAGTATGTAGTATTTTTCCCAAAATTACACTTGTTTTTTGGACTAACTACATGACAAAACTACACAAACCTGCCCCACTAAGTTATTTTTAGCTACAATCCTCCGACTTTGCCCCTCGTTCATTGCAGTTTGAATTTTGCATTTTTAGTCTCAAGGACGCCAAAATGTAACTTTAGTGAAAGTATGCACAAAAAACTGTTCGCTAGTCTGATTGGAACAATACGGTCTTTCGTCAATATCTTCCGTGTTATCTGTCCGTCTGTATAATTAAAAGTATATTATTTCTCTGCTCAAGATGGGCTATCAAACTAGCTAGGTTTTATTTTCATAACTTTATTATTAAAGAAAAACCTACTTTTCTCAAGGTTAGTTTTTGAACCTTCGTCCACGGCGTTTGCCGCTGTATTCAAACAAAACAACTAATTACGGTAAAACGTCCAAGATACGACTGTTTCTAACAAGAGCTAAGGTCGTTTTTCTACCAATTCCTTACATTGTGTCAACTAGTGGCGTAATTTTTTTTCTTTAAACCACAAATTGCGTCTTTTTGGCCTTTTAGATTCAAACACGTGTTCCGAACGTCATAATATTTTTTTTCTTTTATCTCCGTTTCCCTCCCGTCTAAAAGGGTAAACCGTTTGTCTGCATGTTCCAACTAGTTAGTTTCAATGGCGGTAGAAAACGCTGGCGTAGGCGAGAATGTATCCTCGTATCTTACGTATAATTTTATCCCTACATGTTATCTTACCCGTTATCTTTATAATTGGAGATATTTTAACGTTGTATCACGGTAATTTCATTACAGTGTTACAGACGTTCATAAAATAGTCGTTGTGTCAGTGTTACAGACTTTCATAAAATGGTCGTTGTATCAGTGTTACAGACTTTCATAAAATGTTCGTTGTGTCAGTTTTACAGATTTTCATAAAATGGTCGTTGTGTCAGTATTACAGACTTTCATAAAATGTTCGTTGTGTCAGTGTTACAGACTTTCATAAAATGGTCGTTGTGTCAGTGTTACAGACTTTCATAAAATGTTCGTTGTGTCAGTGTTACAGACTTTCATAAAATGGTCGTTGTGTCAGTGTTACAGACTTTCATAAAATGGTCGTTGTGTCAGTGTTACAGACTTTCATAAAATGTTCGTTGTGTCAGTGTTACAGACTTTCATAAAATGGTCGTTCTGTCACTGTTACAGACTTTCATAAAGTGGTCGTTGTGTCAGTGTTACAGACTTTCATAAAGTGGTCGTTGTGTCAGTGTTACAGACTTTCATAAAATGGTCGTTGTGTCAGTGTTACAGACTTTCATAAAATGGTCGTTGTGTCAGTGTTACAGACTTTCACAAAATGTTCGTTGTGTCAGTGTTACAGACTTTCTTAAAATGGTCGTTGTGTCAGTGTTACAGACTTTCATAAAATGGTCGTTGTGTCAGTGTTACAGACTTTCATAAAATGGTCGTTGTGTCAGTGTTACAGACTTTCATAAAATGGTCGTTGTGTCAGTGTTACAGACTTTCATAAAATGTTCGTTGTGTCAGTGTTACAGACTTTCATAAAATGGTCGTTCTGTCAGTGTTACAGACTTTCATAAAATGGTCGTTCTGTCAGTGTTACAGACTTTCATAAAATAGTCGTTGTGTCAGTGTTACAGACTTTCATAAAATGTTCGTTGTGTCAGTGTTGCAGATTTTCATAAAATGGTCGTTCTGTCAGTGTTACAGACTTTCATAAAATGGTCGTTCTGTCAGTTTTACAGACTTTCATAAAATGGTCGTTGTGTCAGTGTTACAGACTTTCATAAAATGTTCGTTGTGTCAGTGCTACAGACTTTCATAAAATGGTCGTTGTGTCAGTGTTACAGACTTTCATAAAATGGTCGTTGTGTCAGTGTTACAGACTTTCATAAATGGTCGTTGTGTCAGTGTTACAGACTTTCATAAAATGGTCGTTGTGTCAGTGTTACAGACTTTCACAAAATGTTCGTTGTGTCAGTGTTACAGACTTTCATAAAATAGTCATTGTGTCAGTGTTACAGACTTTCATAAAATGGTCGTTGTGTCAGTGTTACAGACTTTCATGAAATAGTCATTGTGTCAGTGTTACAGACTTTCATAAAATGGTCGTTATGTCAGTGTTACAGACTTTCATAAAATAGTCGTTGTGTCAGTGTTACAGACTTTCATAAAATGGTCGTTGTGTCAGTGTTACAGACTTTCATAAAATATTTAGTATGTCAGTATAACAGTACTCAAGAATTTACAGACTTTTATAAAGTGTCGTTGTGTCAGTGTTACAGACTTTCATAAAGTGGTCGTTGTGTCAGTGTTACAGATTTTCATAAAATGGTCGTTGTGTCAGTGTTACAGATTTTCATAAAATGGTCGTTGTGTCAGTGTTACAGACTTTCATAAAGTGTCGTTGTGTCAGTGTTACAGACTTTCATAAAATGGTCGTTGTGTCAGTGTTACAGATTTTCATAAAATGGTCGTTGTGTCAGTGTTACAGACTTTCATAAAGTGTCGTTGTGTCAGTGTTACAGACTTTCATAAAGTGGTCGTTGTGTCAGTGTTACAGACTTTCATAAAATGTTCGTTGTGTAGTGTTACAGACTTTCATAAAGTGGTCGTTGTGTCAATGTTACAGACTTTCATAAAGTGGTCGTTGTGTCAGTGTTACAGATTTTCATAAAATGGTCGTTGTGTCAGTGTTACAGATTTTCATAAAATAATTAGTATGTCAGGATTACAGTACTCAAAAAGTTACAGACTTTCATAAATGGGTACTTGCGTAGAATAAAATGATTAAAATGGTACGACAAGGTTACCAACGTAGAACTGATGATAAGAACCAGAGAAATGCCAGTAGAACAAGAGATGTGAAGACCCATACGAAAGATAAGGCACACCCTGAGGAAACTTGCTGATAGCATTACTAGGCAGTCCTTGTTCTGGAATCCCCAGGATAGCAGACGTAGAGGTAGACCGAAAAGCCTACATAGAGGGGAAACCAGTGAAAATTATAAGGAAGACATGGAAAGACCATTGACGTCTTCGGATTTTCCCGATAGAGGGTTCATTCAATTATCGTTGCGCAGACTTTATAAAAGAAGTAAAAAAAAATAATCTCTTATTATAATATCCAGACCTAAGGGTCTTTTATATTTGGACATGCGCCCTAATATAACCGACTAGGTTGAACGGGACGCGCCTCGCAGAAACGAGGCAAAAGTTTTACATTTAAAAAAAAAAATTAAAAAAAGAAGTAAAATGCGTTTTGAAGGATGACGTCAGAGTGAAAGTGTGACGTTAGTAAGAGAGAGTTGGTCGGGCCTGTGGAAGGACAGGGTGTCCATTTTGGTTGTGTGCAGAATTTATATTATTCAAGACTTGTGTAATTCTGCTGCAGGTTGGCCTCTCATGTATTCGTGGAGATCAAAGTTAAAACATACGCAGAAATAGTATATCTGCAGTTTATATTAGACATGTCGGACAACGGAAATATGGGCAGTATGAATGACAAGGGTACTTATAAACGGGTGCTTGCGTAGAATAGAAGGACTGAAATGGTATGACAATGTCACAAATGTGGAATTGATGACAAGAACCAGACAAGTGCCAGTGGAACAAGAGCTGAGAAGAAGACGCTGGCGATGGATAGGACATACATTGAGGAAACCTGTTGATAGCATTACAAGGCAGTCCTTGTTCTGGAATCCACAGGGAAAGAGAGGCAGAGGTAGACCAAAAAACACATGGAGAAGAGAACTGGAAACAGAGGTGAAAATGATGAGGAAAACATGTAAAGAACTTGAGCGGATGGCACGGGACAGGAAGACTTGGCATGTGTTTGTTGAAGGCCTATGCTCCTTGGAGAGCTAAACGGTATTGATTGATTGATTGATTGATTGATTGATTGATTGATTGATTGATACCGTAGAAATCTTACTTACTTACTTAGTCGTTCCTCTTCTACCGTAAGGTGTAGAGGTTTGGAAGAGAGAGCGCCAGACTATCCTATCGGCTGTCTTCTTCCTGGCCTGGTTCCATTCTAGTCCTCGGTCCTTCCAAGATTGTCTAATGTTGTCCTCCCAGCGGACTCTGGGTCGTCCTGGGGATCTGGATCCCTGGCTCTTTGTTTCTCATGCTTGTCGTGGTAGCCGATCTCTCCCATTCTGCAGACATGGCCAACACATCGTAGTTGGGACTGTTCTACTTGGGTCTGCAGGGAGTGGGATTTTAGGCCTTGACGTATCGTCTGGTTGCGGACCATGTCTCTTCTTGTTACTTCAAGCACCTTCCTCAGATACCTCATTTCTGAGGTTTGGATATGGCTTTTGTGGGTTGTAGTCATTGCCCGTGACTCGCATCCATATGTCAAGACTGGGACATAGGTGGGGCGGTATACATCTTCGTTTTCTTACCAACCTCTCTCTTGCTGAGAAATCCTCGATTTATGGCCTGAAAAAGTCTCCCAGCTGCTGCTTTTCGAGTAGCCAACTCTTCTTTGGTGCCTCCCTTTTGGTCTATAATAGCTCCGAGGTATTTAAAGTGGTCGACCTGCTCCAAGACCTGTTCTCTCAGCTTAATCTGATGTCTTCTTTCTTCTCGTGATATCACCATGGATTTTGTTTTAGAGCTGCTTATGATCATCCCTCTCTTCTCCAGCTCTTCCTTCCAGACTTGCAGGTTGGATTGGAGATGTGCCTCTGATTTAGCAATCAGGGCAACATCCTCAGCAAATGCCAGCTCTGAAATACAGACCTGTCTCATCTTCCAGTACCCCACTGAATACTTTCTTGTTCTCTCCTTACATGCCTTGATGACATCGTCCATGAGGAGTATGAAAAGATATGGTGACATGATACCACCTTGTCTTACACCAGTGGTGGTCCTGAACTCTTCTGACTTATGGTTTGCTGTCCTCACATAATTTCTGCAAGACTCGTAGAAGCTCTGTATAGCATGAATCAGAGGTGCTGGAATGTTCTTCCTTGCCAAACAGTCCCAAAGTATGCTCCATGGGACCCTGTCAAACGCCTTTTCCAGATCTATGAAACAAAGATGGATCTCACTCTTATACTCAAGGGCCTTTTCACTCAGCTGTCTGAGTGTGAAGATTAGGTCTTGAGTACTTCGGTTTGCTCGGAATCCGCACTGGACTTCATCCAATTGTGTCTCAGCTAGGCGTCGGAGTCTCTGCTCTAGGATTCTAGAGATTTTACCAGGGACACCGAGAAGGGATATGCCTCTATGGTTTCCACATTGTCGATTGTCACCCTTTTTGAAAATCGGTGTTATGATGGCAATCTCCCAATCCTTTGGTATGGCCTTGTTGCACCACGCTGCCTGTAGGACCCTTAAGAGTAATAGGTCGCCTGATGCTCCCATGTACTTATCCATTTCTGGTGTTATACCATCATGCCCTGCTGCTTTGCCCATCTTGATTTTCTCCAGTGCTGCCTTCAGTTCTTCCATCTTTATGTCATCTTCACCACCATTGGTTTTCTCTTCTGTGCTAGTGGTTATCATTTCTGATGCTTGACCTTGCTCACCATCAAGGAGTTCTGAGAAACATTCTTTCCATCTTTCCATTACTTACTTCGGGGCAGTAAGCATTTGCCTTGCTTGTCCTTAATAAATTTGAGAGGGCATTGTTTTTCCTTCCTCATGTTCTTTAGGGTCTTATAGAACAATTTCTGGTTTTCTTGCGCATCTTTACCGTAGAAATCACTAATCCGAAACATCCATTCAATGCAGTCTGTTCATGTACATATGTAAAACTGTTGATATAAATATGTAATTCCCAGCGGTCTCTGATGAGACAAAGAAAGAATATGATTGCTTCTTCCTTAGGCATGTCGTACAAGACAAGTAATATAATGTTGTGCATGAAGCTGGCAAACTCAGCATGTGAAACAAATAGCTACATAAGCCATCGCTGTAAGACCATATGAATGATTAGTGCAGTCTTCCTGCAACGGAACTAGCTGTAGCGGTGGCTCAATGCTCCATAAGGAAAGAAACTGAATATTATAAGCTTTTTGCTTTTACCGTGTTTTATGTGTGTTTCAGGTCTGCCGCCCTCACACACCCACCCGCGGTGCTGTCATACATGCCCTGATGTATGTCACAAAGCTGCAGTGCTTAAAAAAAAAAAAAAAATACTCATTTTCTAATTTTCGTTCTTTAAACATCGCTCATGTCACTAAGTTATCATTCGGAAGCATTATCGTTATAATCAAGATTGCTCATGATTTTAATTTATCAGGCAAGACAGCGTACGAGATAGCCACAGAACTGGGTCACTCATCAGTAGCTGCTGTCATACAACAGAAACAAGAAGGGGTCCAGGAGAATTGGAAAAAAACCAGAAAGAAAACCAGATTTTGTGTGTTATTGTGATCGTTCGCAAAGCCATATGTCATTTTTAAGCTGTGATAATAAATTCCCTTCAAATAAAGTTACATTAATAAAACATGAATATCCCACACACAAATTGTAACTCAAAGTACACATCCCCTCATTACTTACTATTGGTCTAATTGAAACGTACTGTAAGAAGCAATGAAAGAATCCTGCTAGCCTTTCGGGACATTCCAGAAAAGGAACGACTTGCAGGGTGAGAAATAAATTGAACACCAATTAAAAGAATGCGCTCCCTTGCAATCTTTTCATTGGGCCATGCAGGGGTACGCGGCAGTGAAAGACCAGCTTCAAGAGCACCCATAGAAGGTGCATTGGAAATGGATAAGGGAGAGATACTGAGGGCAATTAATGATCGTCTATTAGAGAAAGATACTGCAATCGATGAATCATCAAGCCTAAGACTGCTGGAATTTGGCATCAAACGTAAGACCAACAGGGATTGGCGTATGAGAGGATGCATCCGGCGTGTATACAACCAGTGCGCAACAGGAACAATTAGCATTCATACCTTTCGACTTTTGCTGAGGGAGACTGAGCACCTATGGGTTTGCCTGGAATGCAATAACGTCAATTATAATCAACAATAACGATTGACTACAACGTTGCAATGAAACTGAAATGGAATAGACCGGAATGAAATTACAACAGGAGAATGATCACCGTCAACAGGACATGCATCTGACAGAGCAAAGCATAATTGTTTCCCCATCATGTTTTGTCGGGTTTCTTGTTTGTTTGCAAATAAAAATTACATGAATGAATCGTGAATATCACACGTACAATTCAACTCAAAATATCCTATATATAAAATCCCAGCTTTTTCTGTCAGTGCGTAACTCTAAGGGATGCAACTTTGGTTGAAAGTTAGACATTAATTGTATTGTTTCCCTTATAAGTACTCTCCCGAAAATAGTAACACTTACCAAAGAAGAATGCGCTTATGACGGTGTGCACAAAAATATATTTATAGAATGTGTGATCCCGTATACACACATTGGGATCCTCGCTGCTTCTACATAGTTCAAGTACTGTGGTGATGCACAGTGGTTTTTTAAAAATACTTTTGAATAAGTAAAATTGCCGTTAGGTATTGGTGCTTTTGAATTTAATTCCCGTCTTATGACGGGCTTTTACACTAGTATGTATATATATTTGTGTGGATTTGTACACCTGTGTGTGTGTGTGCGTGTACGTCTGTATATATGTGTGTGTACGTGTGTGTGTGTCTTATATTTCGTTGACGAATACGCATGCACACAAATACAAATATTTTCATTGTTGTACATTATCATCAACGTCAACCAACATGCGGAGACACGTATTCATTCTCCTAAAGCAGGTCTTCTTAACATGTTGTCCACGGAACCCTTGTGAATGAAGTTAAATTGTATTTTCGCAAAAAATTGTATTCGGGGAATTATCATAGATTTTTTTACATTTAAAGAAATATATTCTTTTCATAGACTGCTTTTTTCTTGTTTTTTTTTTGTTGTTCTTTGTTTGTTTTTGTTGTTTTTTTTTTCAGTAAGACTATACGTAACCTTAACGCTTTTTCTTTGTGATAAAATGCATTATTTGAGTGGCAGATTTATAATTTATTTATGTACGTACAATTTTTTCTAACATTAAAAAAAGGCCTGTCGCGTTCACCAGACAAAAAAGAGACCATGGCATAAATAAAGGTTAAGAAGCCCTGTTTTAAAGCATTCTTGGTTGGTTATTTAGCCGTCCATTAGATACCTGCGGGGGTCTCAGAGGAGACAAAGCTAGAATAGACCTGCTTCGCCCTGAGACAAGTCGTAAGAGGCTACTAATGTGAGGTTGTGCAAGGGGCTGGCAATCTCACCATGTAAGACACACTGCTACAGAAGTCACTGATACAAGATGACATGAATGCTTTGAGACATGCTTCATGCAAGAGGGTCAGCAGAATTAGTGGCTCTATGCTCCATAGGGAACCAAAACGATAGTGATGACAGGATACCTCAAACTCTTCTGGCAAACCACATCTCTGTTGCATCAAGTGACTTTCTCGTGTGTTTGCTCGAACCCTAGGATTCACTTCCGTGCCAAAAAGTTGGTTCAATGTAATGATAGGAAACTATACATAACGTTCCAACAGGAGGAAATCTGATCATCAGAAATAGTCTTCCACCCCAGTCAGACAAGTATTTTGGCATTTTTATCTCCCTTACACTCTAAGTGGGGCGGACTCACTTGGGTCATGAACCCCAAGTGTCACCCGCCTGACGTCTTTTCTCGCATTTGTTGGAAATTGACACAGCTCCACTTATGTTTGCAACTTCTAACTTCACCCCATGCTGTCAGCTTCAGACAGTTATGAGAGTAATCTATTGTTGTATATAACTTACTGTCCTAAATTCCATAGCCCCTTGCGGATGCTCCACAGCCAACTTGATGCTTTTTTCCGCAGTTTTGATGAGCCTTTTAAGTGCCTAATATTTGTGACTGTCCTTTCAGGCCCAATTGTTTAAGCAGATAATACATCGAGGTAGCCACTAGACCTCCTGACCTACTTCTACAGCTACAGCTTTTACTGCAGATCCGTCATGTCTCAAGTCCGTGACCAGATCATTACATTTGACCAATTCAATGAAAACGGCTCATCAAACTGCATTCAAATGGCACTTTCTGCTCGATCAATATAATCTGAAGCGACAATGATGAATGTTGCACAATATTTTTTTCGTCTTCGAGACTTTCTAATGATTTCCAGGTACTGTATGTCCCTCGCCAGGTAGATACTACAGCCATTTCCCAGCCATTTGCATAATCAAGTATACCACTTAGCACTATGTTCATTAAGATAATCGGCAAGGATATATTGCGCATATTTCTTAATTTGTGGATCGATAGTTTTTTTTTTCGTTTTTTTTTTTCTCTTCTTAATCGAAGTAATGCATTTCCAATTTTTATATCAGCACTGAGATTGTCTTTTGCCAAGGATAAGTGTGAATTCTTTCTGTTCAAACTGAGTCCCTTTTCTGCACTTTCTACTTATATTTCTAACATTTGAGCCAGTTTCTTAAATAACCGATCGTATTTTTTCTAAATGTACAGTTGCTACATACTTCGAATCCATATTTTATTGTTATTATTATTCTTAGATCTTTGTCATCAATATTTGTGTTATCTGTGATGCTGATAATATCGAAATGTTTTACCTTGTCAAATGTCTCAGCATTAATCTATTGAGCATTTATTTATACATGTTTTCATTCTATTACCCTTTAACAAGTTATTATTAAACGTATTTACTTAGCTTTGAGCTGATGATGAATTATTAAAGATATAATTGGTTTTTTATTGAGTGTCTTAATACACTGTCTGCAGTCAGTGCTTCCTCATATCCAGCCTCGATTCATTTCCCTTACACTCACTTATTCTAGCTTAGAATTTAACTCATCAATTTACACTGGATGTGTGGACGATGAAAAGGCATTTAATATTTTTTGGCAGAGAATCACTTTCGAATCTGATACGGCATTATGCATTCTCCTTGAAGAACATTAACTTAATAATGAAAATATGAAATGCACAATTCTTCATGAGGAACAGTTTACGGAACCTTCGAGATAAGAACTGAAATGGGACAGGAATACCTTTGTTCCCATTTCTCTTATTAGTGACTACAGATTGGTTTATGAAAACAACGACATCAGTCAACAGAAATGGAATTGAATGGACAAATCAGCTTCACGATCTAGATCTTGCCGGAGACCTGGCTCTTCTGTCCCACATTCGTATTAGTTAACTTCTTCATGTATGTGTCTAATTCCATTCTCTGTATACTTTTGTTCTCCCTCTAGTTCTCATACTCTGGGGATTCCAGAGCAAAAACTGCTTTGTAATGTTATCAACTGCGGTTATCAGTTTATGTCATATCCAACGCCAGTGTCCTCTCATGATATCTTTTTTCACAGGTATTTATCTTATTCTTGCCATCAGTTCCACGTCGGTAATCTAGTCATGCCATATCAATCCTATTTTGCACAGCCCCAGTTTATGAAAATCCGTATCTTTCTTATTCTCCTTTTTGTAGTTCTCCATATACAACAGGACAGTCTTGACACCTGAATTTGAATATTCTTACTATGTTGGACTTCATTTCTTTTGATTTCTATTTATTTCCCACTGCAGGGAAAACTTTTCTATCCATCAATTCAAGCACTAATAGACGCACATGAATGTAGCCGACAGACAAAGAAAAGAAAATACTGCATACCTAAATAATAGAGGCTGTACAGTACTTTTAACAATGATACCATCACATGTGGAAAGAGGATGAAATAAGATTGCAAACAAAGAATTTTTTTAAAGAAATAAAAAAAAAACGTAGTGCTTGGCAACACGAAGATCAACAGCCTAATCAAAAAATATTATAACAAAGAAATAGAAAGCGGATTTGAATCAAAGCCTGAAAAGTTGACACATCCATCACTGCTGAAAGTTTCAACACGTCACGTTAGATATCGAGAGCCAAAAAAATCCCAGCTATAGCTAACTGCTTAGATTGTTACTAGAAATAGGATATTTTATGATAGCACGTCACATAATATGGTTGCGTCTGTTTGGGCACCTGTTCTTCACAGGAGGTGTGCATCAGATCCCGGACGAGAGCCTAAAAGATGTCACAGTATAGTAGACCACATAACCCTATGACATAGTCCTCTAAACTAGGCTAGTGACTGTAGCAAAATTTGGTACCACTTGCTTTGTTTGTGAAAAAATGTGTAACGCGACACAGAGCGATACAAGGGTGAAGGGACAGCTCGGTTGGTCTTGCTTTGAAGTTGACGTTGAGCTGAAATATTTGCGTTTCGCTTAAGCCGTACAGCATTGGGAAAGTGTAGGAAGGAGCAAATATATGAAACATGGCCGACCTTAAAATTTTCATTGGCAGGAAAGAAAATCTAAAGCTACAAGCGCAAGTTTGGTGGAATGATAGTAAAACTGTAATAATTCATATAAGGAGATAGAGAATGAGTGATTTCCAAAAGGATATTATTCAAATATAAGTAGTTTTAAAAACAATTAATATTTTTCATAGTCGTCACATCTGCTAATAGTTAGCTCATGATCTTTAAAAACTTATTATAAATTCATACCTCAACGGATTTCGATAAAACTTGGATATAATGAACGCTTCTTATTGGGAAAATGAAAGGATACCTAGGAAAGAAGGAAAGATATAAGTGTGTAGTGAAAAGAAGAGAAAACAAGTACAGAAGAAGCACAGATCGCCTCAAACCAAGAGATTTGACAAAAATCTAAGCGGACTCAAGACGGTGCTTTCTCGTACGGAAGAGTCGCCCAAATATAAAGACAGAGCGGCCCGTTTAAAATCACACACACAAAATCCAGACGCCAGAGTGAAAGACTGGAAGACAATATCTGCAAGAAACGTTTTTTCACGCTGCATGCAGGGCAGATATACTTCAGCAAATACAGCCCCACCGTGCGCCTATTAATCCTAGAGGGCATGTAGGTTTATTAAAGATATGTCTGTGACTAATATCATTTTATTTCAGATTTTGTTTACGATTTGATTGTGTCAGACATAATAAAAATGGTATACAGGAAGCCAGTGACGCTAACCAGAGATAACCTCCACCGGCATTGTCAGGAAGCATAACAATTAATTGGTTAGCCAAATATATCATGGCTAGTTCTTGCCTGGAAGCTTACGACATACCAGCAAGTACATAAGTGACTTGGCATCCATAAGTGGACGGCAAAGGTTATATCATACCCATGTATCATAACATGTGATTTATTCATGTATTTTGTTATCTTCTGCACAGTAGAAACTATCTTATCATGCTATCTCTGTAACATACTACCATGAATCCCTCATTTATATACAAACACTGAAGACATGGTCGCCTCATGAATATCAGTAGTGGGTGAGCTTGTTGGAACACCATAGCCACCTATTACCTTTTGTTCCAGGTTTTATGATCGTTCCTGATCGAGCTCGTGATCGAGTATCTGATCGAGTTCGTGATCAAGTACCAACCAAAGACTTGAGGACCTTTGATCCTCCTAACTGGAGCCTAGTGGTCAAACAATCTTCAACACCTTAGTCCCCCGTAGTTATAGGGCGGGCTAAAGGAAAGTCTTCTTGATTACCAGTGTGTCTCAGAAACCTCGAACAGACGTGACGTAATGCAAGTTGAGTTTACGTGTACTCAATCCTACAAACACTGTGAGCGTTCAAAAGCGATAGTCAATGATGAGAAATGCTAAAGACTAGATAGCAAGAGACACTAAAACTACTGTGACAGACTTTATAATTTCATTGGAAGATACATCCAAGACATTTTACTATTATTTTTTTTACTTTGTAAATATAAATAATCATACATTTTACCATCTTCCAACACCCATTTCTCATTACAAGGCTTGATAGATGTACATAATAAATAACGACATTGCACTCATTTGACTTGTTATATTTTTAACTGTTAAATTTTGAGTTACTTTTTCTAATTTAATTATATTATCACATAGGGTTACTATAGCGAAAGTGGCGCAGTATATTTCTGAAGCCTAAATCTATTGTCCAGCTGAGAGTATTCACAGCCGCAACTCAAATGTGATACCAGTGTACTTCTCCGGCACTGAGACTTCATACTTTCTAGAAAGAAATTCTACTTCTTCTCTACCACCATCATCACACTAGAAAAACCTTTCGCTACAGTGACGAACCGTAATGCGTAACATGTCTTGAGAAAATATAATAGCACACTACCTGCTAACATGTAAGACATGGGAATAAAAAAAGAAAACCACTAATAAAATACTTACCAGAACACCGCCGCCATTGCTAGAACATATGTTAAAAATTTATCAACCAATAGACCTACTCAGAATAGTAAGTTTTATTTTGCCAAGACAAGAATAAACATATAATAGCTACATGGGCTAATGAAGACGATTAATGATAAACAAATTCATTAACAAAATAATATTCACCACATAAATTCAGCGCTAAAAGTATGTTAATCATGTTAAAAATAAATAAATACAAAACAGATATATTATAGATAATTTTAATTTCAATAAATGATATCGAGAATCATAGTAAACCAGACTAAAGCAAAAACATAAATCCCACAAGTCCCAGTGCACTAAAGTGTAATGAGAGGTATATTAAATACACAGAAATGAACTCTCCATATACACCAGAGCAGCGCTTCTCGAACTGCTAGTGTTCCTCGAGTTATTGAAAGATGTTCTGCGAAGAATAAAACTTAGAACCGGTTGCTAACTATTTATTTTCAAACATTATTTTTAAAGTGGATACGAAGTCATTTGCAAAACTGCAGCCAAACCAGCATGCATATAAACTCATGATTATGAGAATTTGATTGATTTGACTTCAGACTCAGGAATAAAACAAAGATTTAATGAACTTCTCTAACTGATTTTTAGAGCAGTGTTTTGCAAGAATGCCCCAACATTGCAAAATGGGCAATTTGAGTGCTTCTTCCATTTACCACATCATACCTATGTGGCATGGGATTTTCTTATTATGCAGTTACGAAGACAAAATATAGGAACAGACTTGACGCTGCGCTAGGCATAAGAACTCAACTTTCAAACACTGTACCAAGTAGTAAGTGAATATATGATGGTAAAAAACAAAAGCATTCTTTTTATTGATGTAAAATGTACAATTACTTGTGCATGTACTTTACTTGTATTCATAATCCAAAGTAAACATGATTAAACTACAGATGGTTCTAATTATTACTCTTTTAGCTGTATTACTTACTTTCTTTATTTACACAGCTTAAACTTAATTTCTTCCTCTTCTGCTTTGATCCTTAGCCGCCTACCGTCAAAGCAGTCAGTGGCAATCACGCCTGGTGGCGTCTTGTAGGGCAGCAACAAACTGATTCCAATTTGCTTGGTCGGTGGCCATCCTTCGTACAGTGCCCCAACTCTGGTTCATTCTTTGCAACTCAGCCTCCGCAGTCCTCCGCCAAGTTGTTTTTGGTCGGCCTCTCTTTCGTTTTCCTTCAGGGGTCAATAGCATAGTTGTTCTTGTGATGGCATCGGGGTCTCTTCTGGGGACATGGCCAACCCAGCTCCAGCGTCTGCCAGCTATGATGGTGTGCATGTCCTTTTGCTTGCTCCGAGTAAGCAGATCTTGGTTGGTGATGGTATTCGGAAAAATATTCGGATAATTTTTCTTAGGCATGTTGTGTGAAAAGAGGACAATTTCGACATTTCTTCCTCTGTTACTCTCCAGCATTCTGCACCATAGAGAAGCACAGAAAGCACACAGCTCTGATATAATCTTAATTTTGTGCTTGTGCTGTACTGAGAGGACTTCCAGATGTTGTTTAGACTATAAAAGGCTGTTCTTGCTTTGTTCATTCTGTTCTTGATGTCGTTGCTTGCTCCGCCATCTGGTGTTACTATGCATCCTTTGTATGTGAAGGTGTCTGTCTGTTCCAGTTGCTGATTCCTTACTGATATCGGCTCGGGGTTGCTCACATTGAGCGTCATGACCTCTGTCTTCTTTAGGTTGATGTTCAAGCCCACCTGCTGACTATACTTATTAAGTCTATCCGTTTTTTCCTGGATGTGTTGATGTGAAAAACTTAATTTAATTAATCGTAAAATATAATATAAACTAGTAAAATGCTACCTTAAAGCCAATTTTTAGGATCACTGTTCCGTCAATTCATTTCAAATGAATAAGTGTTCCGTGAACAAAAAAGTTTGAGAAACGCTGCACTAGATACATAATGAAACCACATATTAACAAACGCCAAAAATTGCAGCTTGAAAGAAGCAATAAACACATAACAAAACCAAACAAAAATACAAATCTAATACGATATATAGAATAAAATACACTAATTATATTAAATCCCCTCAGGCCTGTCGTATACGGCAACTAATACGAGATTGCGCATGGGGTTGGCAACCTCGTCATGCAAAACGAGTTGCCATAGAAACCACCGCTGTAAGATCGTGTGACTGCTGGGTGCAGGCAACCTGCAAGGGAACCAGCTGCAATGGTGGTACTTTGTTCCGTACTGAGCGCAAAGGAAAATGATGATGATATATACTACACGAATAATGACAACCCACATCGGGTTGTCCCAGACATTAAATGGAGTATCAATACCTCACATTGAATGTACTTTAGCTAAAAATGGTTACATATTTTGAGTAGGTATTTGATACCAGGTGATCATCAGTCGGTGTTCTGAAGAGGTACGGGCAGCGTTCACGTAGCTGGCAGTCCTTTTCAGGCTTCATTATGCTAGCAGATAGATAGATATACCCGTTATACTATTAGTCCTTTTCAGGACAACGCTGAAGGCCATACTTCAGTTAAGGGGAGGATCTACATTGAAATGCTATTTACGTTATTAATCACAGGATTTCAATGAAAATGCGCATACTTAACCTACCGTACATCAATCATAGATACGCATAATGAAGAGTTTGAAGGTATTACATCATCGGTTGTCATGGAAACGGCCGCCATATTGGATTTTATTGTTCTATTTCAATTTCCTAAGTCTTTTTTATTTATTAATCTATCGTTATCAAATGTAAACAAAATGTTTATCATTATATTTTAAAACTTTTATCAGATTGGATTTTTGATACCACAAGTAGATTTTGAGTTATATAATTTTAAAGTTTGTATCTATAAATAATTACCATTTTTTCAAAATTGTACAACATTATTTGCAATAAATCAAAATGTTGATAAGATATCAAACATTGGATCTGACAAAGGTTTTATTATCCTATGGGCAGTATTTGGGCCAAATCTTATATTGATTTACAAAAAAATGCGGTAGTTATAAGAACATTAGCAGCTTACTCTCACTGCAGATAAATGCTTCTACGGCACGCGCCTCAAGCAGCCTCTGACAACCAAGTCCAGCTTCCGGCCTTCACGTGTGGCTCAATTTTGAGCCCGGCGGAACTGTTTTCACTGACGGGAGAAGGGGCAAAGGCGAGCGACTGGCGCCTTAAAACCAGCAGCTTCGGGCAGATAGGGCTCATGATCCTTGGTTGGTAGATTATCTAAGAGAAGGAACTCTGAATTCAAACCACCGCTGCCTTGCGGGAATATCCATTTATGGAACTGGCTTCGGGAGTAAACCCTGAGGATAAATCCGGAGTCGGAGTCCCTAAGGCAGTCTAATGTCGATTCGACATTATTCTGGCAACTCCTGCGACGTGGCTGGTACCAAACTGTATCGGCTACTGCCGTTCCTTTGGATCTACCAGCTGTGCGGAGAGGGGGAACATGCTGCATGGGCAACAGCTTGATCTCCATATAACTGTGCCCAAGCTCGCGCCCTGGAGAGGACACTCTAGCTTCACCCTATAGGTGTCGGCAAAACACGGGAAGTAGCAGTTACCGGTTATAAGCATTTTGCCCAATTGGCGTAGGGCATGGCGCCAGGGGCTACTTCCGACAGTGGGAGAGGTTCTATGATCTCACTGGACAGCTACCGCCCGCTTCAAGCTGGGCAGCCCCCAGTCAATAAGGTGTTGTCCCGCCACTGTCTGCTTTCCCCATTGGGTGCATGGGGATTAGGGTCAAACCCGAACTGTGGACAGAAAATTTTGCATCAAGCAATTATCAGAATAATAGAAATAAGCAAACTCTCAGATTGGGATGCTGGAATGTCCGGACTATGTTGACTGGGCTATCCGAAAGCCTACAGGACGTAAACGATGTAAGGAAGACAGCCATAATTAATGATGAGCTTAAACGACTTCAGGTGGATATAGTTGCACTTCAGGAAACGCGCCTAGCAGACTCTGGAACGGTGAGCGAGTGTCACGTGGGTTTTGATCATTAAATTGCCTTCATCTTCTTCCTATTCTCTCACCCACATCCTTTATTTTATTATCTTTCCTTACTTGTTTTTTCCTGTATTTTTCGCATCACTTGTTTGCGAAAAATATTTTTCTTCAGTATTCTCAAACTTACCTTGTGTTTTTCTCATACTGGGATATGTAACTTTATTACATAGATGTCAGTCAGACGTGAAGTGCGATTTAGTTGCAGTCCATCTCAGACATCGAGCCGACTTGGGTCTGCACCTTCAGATGACACGACACTCCTGAGTTAGATTCTCGACGTAAACGCGTGAGAATGCTAGGAGAGAGCAGACATCCGTCTGCATTTTCACCGGTCAACAACGAGTTGGATCGGCCGAACGCTTAAGTAGGAGCGAATATTTACACCTTATAGTCGCAGTTTCAGACGGTTGTCTGAGATTTGCAACTGACACGCGCTTTTCCCGGTCAGTTTGTTAACGCAGGTGCGTAATCGCACTGATGGCTGTTACGACATGAGGGAAGCTGACGTAGGGTGTTAGAGAAGGGGAGAGACGGGCGCTGCTTCGTGGTTTCGAAACAGTGGGATTCTTTGTCCGTTTCATAGATATTAAACCTAGTTTGAAACTTTATTTTCATTCTTGTCTCAATAATTCGCAGTAGACAGGTGGTTCGCGAAGAGTAGAGCTGTATAAGCGAAGTTTCTTAGTTTGTTGCGACAATTTGTCGAACTTCTAGACTTCCATAAATATAAGCGTAAATTCTTAATGGTGCGATATCCTGTAGTGCTGTGTTTGAGGTAAATATTATATAGTAGTTCTCTAGAATTTTGTGAAGTGATTAAGTGTTAAATCGCCGATTTCATTTTAAACTAGTTCTTTTGAACAGAGTGCTTAATCTATATAGTCTGTATTATTTTCTAGTGACGCGTTTCAGTGGAAAGCAGAATAAATTATATTTCTAGCATTAAACCATAATGTAGCTATAATGAAGTTAATTTACTGCTAAATAATCAGTCGAGATCATATTTTTCTAAAACTAACTTATAATGCTAGATGCGACATCAGTGAATAGTGGCGGAATACGCACCATATTCCTAATTCCTGATGATCGATTTTATATAACTTATTTCACCGGAAGTTTAAATAATAAGTCAAGCTGTAGGCTTGCTGTTTTAAATGTAAGTTATATTGAGTACATATATGTAAATTATTTGATATGTGTTCTTTCTTTTATATAGTGAAACGGTGGTACCCAACTTGCCAGCGTTTAGTAGCCTGAGAGACATATTTGTGAGAAGCATAGACATTTCCTATCTTTAACCACGTGGGGTTTTTTTTTTGTTTCAAGTAACACGGGTCTGACAGTGCATAAGCCATCAGAGAGAGACAGTAATAGCAATCCCACTAACGGTTTCCAAAGACTAGAAATATATATTGGGCTTTTGAGCCAGTTCATATTGCTCCACAAATTTAAATGTACATGCTGCCTGGCGGCGAGAATATTACAAGACTAACATTAACATTCCGACAGAGATTGTGACTAGTATTGTGGTGACCAAATATAGTACCTGCCTGAAAGAAGACACCGATCTGACATTCCTTAAATCCTAGAATCCAAAGCTAATGACATTGTGCTCTGCTAACTTTCGTGCCTGGACAAATTTTATGTGACTTAATCAGACATTCGAGAAAAATTAGAACACCCAAGGAATCGGTTCCCTGAGACAGAGAGTTCAACACGTCTTTTGGAACTGGGGGTTTCTTGGTCGCTGACTGCAAATAAATTACTAGAATAACAAGATACTATAATGTGTAAATGTTATTATATATTGTCCTATTTGATGTAATATTAGGATGTGGATGATTGGTGAGATAGATTGTGTTAAATGGTAAGAGAAAATATATAAAAAAGAACTCATCTGTAGAGAAAGGGTGCAACTAAATCGAGGGTGGGGTGCGTTGGTCCCTTCTTTCAAATACAACACCCAACCAATAACACGGTATACCCGTGACTGGCAAGTATAAGTTATAACAGACCTTCACGATTATGGTGCGGGTTCCCTTGTTAGTAGATAGAGGAGGAAATTGATTAATGAAAATAAGAGAGTTCTTGTAGTTGAGATGGACAGACCATCCGTGGGCCTATCGGAACTGCGGTGGACCTATCTCCTCTCTTATCTTGGGTTGGAGTTTATCTCTCTCCCTTAAGACGAGCGTGAGGACGGTCTAATCACTGTCCCTTTCCGTTGGGGGTCAGTTTCGTGGCTCCTAGATACACGACTCCGAAGACAGCGGTGACGTACGGACCACTGACCCGTTAGACTACCTAGTGGTACACTGAAGTTCCGAATGGAGAATGCACCCTGCTTACTTGATACTGGATGGTCCAAGACAGCACACACGACGGTCCATTGGTGGTCCATATCAAAGAGCATGGAATTTGGCCCAGCCGCTTCTCTACAGAAACAAACTTCGCCAGCCAGAACTTTGTTTGTTTACGGGTGTTCGCCCCACGAAAGTCCTCCTCGCTGATGTTCCTTGTATGTGAACCGCCCCGCTACTATACTGGGCCCCCTTGGTGTGCGGGGGTTTATCGGAATTGCCTGCCGCCACGCCCACCCGACGTGGTGGATCTGTTGTCTGCACCGTCACCGCCAATTTATTACTCCCGTCAGAGAAATAAATGAATTAATTTCCCAAATCGCGCATCTTCCTAATTGCACTCTCTAGCCTTCCGCGGGCGCGTCGCCCTTCCTATTGCTCAGCTTACTCACAACGATCCCAGGAAGAATTAATCCCGAATTTACCCTTGATTCGAGACAAACGCAGACATCCAACTGGTCTATCTTCAGTCGGACTGGATATCATTGGACTAAATGAGGTCTGTATTTAAATAACGTTCACGACAAGACCCACCGTAAAACATTTTAAACCGTCCTCGGCCATCTTCAGCTCACGATGAAACGCCGTTTCGATTCATCCCGCCCTTTGGCCGCCCCATCTATGGTCTGGGCTAAGAAATAAAGCAAAATAGCCGCCTGACTGCCCAGACCTTGGTTCCCTCGCAAAAACAGGCCAAAAATGATGAACCGCAGTATATCAAAAATGTGGTTTCTTCCATCAAGCTATATGACCAGAGCCTAGCCATCAATGATATTGGGGACCACGACCACCGCCATGTATTTATGGTGGTGGGGAACAAGTTGCCAGTTACCGCTTCATTTTATCTATGACATCCCCAAACCTTATCCATGTGGAGTATTTAATAAAATTTATCCCGTCCTACTTCGATAAATTCTGCCCGATGTCCCTCTCCTTCTGAGATTGTGGAATGATAAGAGCTTGCCACGATAAAATAGCCTCTCAGACCAATTCCAATGGGTGGGGAATGTGTTGGGACTACCCAATAGGTACCTCTAACATAGCTGAGGTACCGGGGGGGGTTGGTCTCTGAACGTTTAGTAATTTCAAGAGACACCAAACTGGGGATTTGCGAACAAATAAACACTAGTAAATGGACCTAAAAAATTCCGACGCAACTAAAGATCATATAAAGGAACTCGACTCCACATTAAGCAACGGGTAAAATATAACCTTCCTACCAGCAATAGTCTCCACGGCACCCCCAAGTAATGAGAATGCACTACCCCGTGGTGACGGGGTAGAAAAATCAATATAGTCTGGACTAAAAAATTATCGCTCCCCAGGTTCCTCTGTCATTCATTAGACATCAAAACCGATACATCATTGTAGCTATTGTCGTTTCTTACACCTCGCTTTTAACCTTTCACTTTTTACGCTACTAAAAATACCAAAAAAACAAGTTTTTTTATCCCAGAAATAAAAAACTGTACTATTACCCTATTTATCTCGGCCACGTTGGTCTTCTACCTTGAACTCTAAAACACCCAATTACAATATCGAGTCGTAGGGTGCGCCATGAGGTCACTGAGACACGGATACTAGAAATAGTTGGCCCGATGATGTTTCACGAAGCACGTCCCTGCCACCGGACGTGCACGCTTGGTAGCCGTGTCATGCTCCTTCGTGCTTCTTTCCAGCGTTGGGTTCCATGATCTGGCCGCCGTCTCACAGCTTATAGTCAGATACGTTGAACAAGTATGTTCGTAGAGCCGTGACAACGTGGTTCTCTTTCCTCTTGGCATGGGCTGTACTCACCAGTATGTTTCCCGACTCTTTCCCTGGCCCGGACGGTTGGCTTCTGTCCCTCGCTCCTGCCGTCTTCTTTCTTTCCTCTTGCGCTTGGTCTTTTTACCTGTATTGGCCGTTGGGCCTTCACAAGCCTCGCCCTCTGGACCCGTCTCTACGTCTCATTCCTCGTTCCCATTCTCTCGAAGAAAGCTCGCGTGTGGCTTTCACATTCCGTTGGCATCTTCCCTATCTCCCGGTTTTGGGCGTCCTTTTACTCTGATATTGTCCCTCCATCTTTAATATTTGCACAAACCTTCTCTCCGACAGCTCCATACCCCATTTTACTAGGTTATCTACAGTCCGTTGTCCGTGAGGTGACATCCACTCAGCAATGGTAGAGGGGTCTTCTCCTATGCGTGATGTCTACCTTATAACGGATGGGACCTGCAGGGGTCCTACTCAAGTGTGCTGCACATGTTCTCCGACTGCTATGTCCTTTTCCGCTAGAGGTCTGTTCTGTACCTCTTAGGTCCTGAGGGGGGGAAGAGAAGATATGGACGGACTGGTGTGGGTGGGGATTTGCTACTGGCCCCACAATATGTCTCCCGAATCGCGTTCTCAGTACGCTTTAAACGTCTCTGTACCATCTAATTGCCACATCCCCCATTAGACGGCCTTGAGACGTGGGTTTGGTGCCGCACGACATTGGGAACATCAATGCATCAGGTAGAACCGAACACCTGCATTCCCCCCCGACTCCCCCCCCGTCCCTCCATGTGATTATGCCTGTGGTGGACCTGGCATATAATCCTCCTAGCACTCTTAAGCTCAGTTCGTCGGTCAGAATCCCAACCGGCCTCTCGGTCGCTTTCCCTAAAATATTACACCCGGTCATTAGGAACGTCCACCGGGGCGGTGGTGGGCGGTGTGGAGCGTTTCCGGTAAACCGTCTCCAACCGATCCGCGCCTGGTCCTAAAACCCGAAGCGCCACGCACGGTGGGGGTGGGGGGGGCAGAAGCGGGACATCGATTCGTCGGACCTAAAGGTAAATCTAACAAGAGTAGGCCATTTCTAGACAAATGCGATGGCGGCCGCTCGTAAGCCTAATGAATTGGTCATGAAGTCAACCCGACCGTCCTTCATGGCAGCGTGGCCAGAAAAGTCAAGGCGAAAAAGGGAAAACCCCTGCGCACGGGTCTAATGATCAGACCGAGCACACCGAGCCGAAACGCATCGGATGCTTATTGACAGTCTCGCAAGGCGGAATTATTGACAGTGATTCCCAACCTGTTGGGGATAGACCCTCAACGTGAGGTACTGTTACTTTGAACGGTTCTCAAACTTCTTGCTTATTTGACACGGGGCTTTCTTATGATTGCATTGTTGCCAGAAACCTGGTCAAACCCGGTCAAGAGACAGCAGAGACCGTCTAACTTTGTGGAGTTCGTAAGAGTGATGCACCTACAGCGCTTCCCATCGCATTGGTGGAGATACACTCTGACTTTGTCAGAGGCGTGATCAAAGCGGCTGTTATGGATGATCCCATCTACCCAGTCATACTTGGCGGGAGATACGTGTGTATTGGGAAACCGGAAGAGCCGATTGTGGCAGCAGTAACTACAAGAGGGCAAACCAAGAAGGAACGGGAGCCTGCGCCGAATTTGTTACCCATGGAACTTAAAGAAGCGCAATACAAGGACCCTACTTTGGCACCCTGCTTTAGGAAACTGCCCATGGCCAAGGAACCCAAACAGCATGGGGACATTTTTTCTAAGGATGGCGTACTTTATCGGAGAACGGGCAAGCCTGACCAAGGTTACAACCAGCTCCTAGTACCGAAACAGTACAGAAGCCAAATCCTAGAAATGGGGCACTCTCTTCCCTTCAGCGGACATATGGGACAGAACGCCACAAACCAACGTATAACCACTCATTATTGGTGGCCAGGAGTAAACACTGATATTATTAGGTACGTCAAATCCTGTGCCCAGTGCCAACGTGTACCACCCAAGCAACGGATACCCCCAGTCCACATGGGTGAAATGCCAATAGTGGGAACACCATTCGAACGGGTTGTGATCGACATTTTAGGACCCTTAGAAAGGACTAAAAGAAGGAACAGGTTTATCCTGACCTTAGTCGATACATGCACTTTATGGGCAGAAGCTATCCCGCTAACATGCGCAGATGCCAAGCATGTCGCAGAAGCCCTCGTGCAGATTTTCACTCGGTTGGGATTCCCTCAACAAGTGTTGACGGATAACGGATCCCCATACCGAAACCTGTTGATGGATGAGATCGTTAAGATCTTGAGGACCCAACACATCCACACTAAGCCATATACTCCGGCCGGAAATGGGCTCGTGGAACGTGTTAATGGAAACCTCAACATGATGCTAAGTAAGCTGGCACAAGTGAAACCTGAAGATTGAGATCTCTGCATTCCTGCAGCATTATTTGGCTACAGAGAATCTCCTCATACTTCCACAGGATTTCCGCCAGCTACGCTTTTATTCGGCAGACCTATTAAGGGCCCGCTTGAAGCCTTACTGCAGTCTCTGACAGACGAGAAGGCGGATGAGACAGTTGTCTCAGCAAGTAAATATGTGTCGGTTTTAAAGGAAAGGTTGAAACTAGGGTGGGACCTAGCAACGACTAACTTTATGCGAGCTCGCACAAAGCACGCTAACCGATACAGGAAAGTCGCGAAAGAGAGAGAACTGGAAGCAGGAGAGAAAGTTTTGGTGTTACTCCCTACCGAGAACAACCAACTGAAGATCGGATGGCAAGGGCCGTTTACCATCCTGAAAAATATTTCTAAGGCTAACTACCAGATATCTATTCAAGGAAAGGAAAAGGTTTTCCATTTAAATCTCTTAAAGAGATACTTGGAAAGACCTGTGCCGACCTCCGACCATCTCCTGACGATCGCCAAAACTGACGAAGATGACGATAGTGGCAGGGATATTCCACCGCTATCACAGGAAATCTTTCAAAAATGTCAGAAGCGGCGACGCTCTTTCAAGCGCTCATGGGAGACATTCCAGAGGAAGGAAACTTTGGGGAGTAGACTTGAGTAGGAATTGGAGAGAGATGGAGGGGGAAGATGAGAGGGAAGAAGACAGACACCCCGAAGCTACGGTTATAGGAAATTTAATTCCATAACGTAGACATGGAGTGCTTCCATATCTTAAGGGGGGACGTCCTGTCACGTGTGTTTTGATCATTAAATTGCCTTCATCTTCTTCCTATTCTCTCACCCACATCCTTTATTTTATTATCTTTCCTTACTTGTTTTTTCCTGTATTTTTCGCATCACTTGTTTGCGAAAAATATTTTTCTTCAGTATTCTCAAACTTACCTTGTGTTTTTCTCATACTGGGATACGTAACTTTATTACATAGATGTCAGTCAGACGTGAAGTGCGATTTAGTTGCAGTCCATCTCAGACATCGAGCCGACTTGGGTCTGCACCTTCAGATGACACGACACTCCTGAGTTAGATTCTCGACGTAAACGCGTGAGAATGCTAGGAGAGAGCAGACATCCGTCTGCATTTTCACCGGTCAACAACGAGTTGGATCGGCCGAACGCTTAAGTAGGAGCGAATATTTACACCTTATAGTCGCAGTTTCAGACGGTTGTCTGAGATTTGCAACTGACACGCGCTTTTCCCGGTCAGTTTGTTAACGCAGGTGCGTAATCGCACTGATGGCTGTTACGACATGAGGGAAGCTGACGTAGGGTGTTAGAGAAGGGGAGAGACGGGCGCTGCTTCGTGGTTTCGAAACAGTGGGATTCTTTGTCCGTTTCATAGATATTAAACCTAGTTTGAAACTTTATTTTCATTCTTGTCTCAATAATTCGCAGTAGACAGGTGGTTCGCGAAGAGTAGAGCTGTATAAGCGAAGTTTCTTAGTTTGTTGCGACAATTTGTCGAACTTCTAGACTTCCATAAATATAAGCGTAAATTCTTAATGGTGCGATATCCTGTAGTGCTGTGTTTGAGGTAAATATTATATAGTAGTTCTCTAGAATTTTGTGAAGTGATTAAGTGTTAAATCGCCGATTTCATTTTAAACTAGTTCTTTTGAACAGAGTGCTTAATCTATATAGTCTGTATTTTTATTTTCTAGTGACGCGTTTCAGTGGAAAGCAGAATAAATTATATTTCTAGCATTAAACCATAATGTAGCTATAATGAAGTTAATTTACTGCTAAATAATCAGTCGAGATTTCATACGTGGGGGTTTTTGTTTTTTTTCTAAAACTAAACTTATAATGCTAGATGCGACATCAGTGAATAGTGGCGGAATACGCATTCCCATATTCCTAATTCCTGATGATCGATTTTATATAACTTATTTCACCGGAAGTTTAAATAATAAGTCAAGCTGTAGGCTTGCTGTTTTAAATGTAAGTTATATTGAGTACATATATGTAAATTATTTGATATGTGTTCTTTCTTTTATATAGTGAAACGGTGGTACCCAACTTGCCAGCGTTTAGTAGCCTGAGAGACATATTTGTGAGAAGCATAGACATTTCCTATCTTTAACCACGTGGGGTTTTTGTTTTTGTTTCAAGTAACACGGGTCTGACAGTGCATAAGCCATCAGAGAGAGACAGTAATAGCAATCCCACTAACGGTTTCTAAAGACTAGAAATATATATTGGGCTTTTGAGCCAGTTCATATTGCTCCACAAATTTAAATGTACATGCTGCCTGGCGGCGAGAATATTACAAGACTAACATTAACATTCCGACAGAGATTGTGACTAGTATTGTGGTGACCAAATATAGTACCTGCCTGAAAGAAGACACCGATCTGACATTCCTTAAATCCTAGAATCCAAAGCTAATGACATTGTGCTCTGCTAACTTTCGTGCCTGGACAAATTTTATGTGACTTAATCAGACATTCGAGAGAGATTAGAACACCCAAGGAATCGGTTCCCTGAGACAGAGAGTTCAGCACGTCTTTTGGAACTGGGGGTTTCTTGGTCGCTGACTGCATTTTTCGGGTCTGTGCGAAGGTCCTGTGATTATTATGTTCCGAGAGGCAGCGAGCAAAGTTCATTGTTATAGATTCCCACGCCTGTGTGTTTTAACTGTCGTCACGTGTATGTGCGTGCCCGTGAGTAGATAGAGATATATTATATATATATATATATATATATATATATATATATATATATATATATATATATAGATATATTATATATATATATATATATATATATATATATATATATATATATATATATATATATATATATATATATATATATATATATATATATATATATATATATATATATATATATATATATATATATATATATATATATCTGTGTGTAGACTGTCTGACGCCTTTAAAAGCGGTCGTAGAAGATAGGTGAGAGAGAGAAGATTATCTCGATTCTCAAAGACAGCCTCTATATCACATTCTATCATCTCACGTGTGGTAATTATATTGCTTTGCACCAGCTCTCACTGTATCTATCACTCATTCCAATCTATTCAGAAGGGACCAACTCAAGTCTTAATACTCCTATCGAAAAATCTACGACAGCGAGAAGGACTACACATTTTATTGGCAAGGGAAAGATCTTAATAAAACTAGAGAGCACGAAGTAGGTTTTGCGGTCAAAAAATCGCTAACTACAATGGTTGAACCAGGCGAGAATGGATCAGAACGCCTGTTAACGCTCCGCCTGCAAACTAGCACAGGTCCCATCACCCTTGTCAGTGTGTATGCACCTACTCTGTACTCTGCCCCAGAAGCTAAAGATGAATTCTACGAGAATCTAGCAGCAGTCATCAAAAGCATACCTAGGCAAGAACAGCTTGTTCTCCTTGGTGACTTTAACGCTAGAGTGGGTGCCGATAATGTTTCATGGCCTTCATGTCTGGGCAGGTTTGCTATTGGCAAGATGAATGAAAATAGACAACGGCTCTTAGAGTTGTGTGTCCACCATGACCTCTGCGTGACCAACACCTACTTTCAGATAAAACCCCAGCATAAGGTGTCATGGAGACACCCACGATCCAAGCACTGGCACCAACTGGACCTGATTCTCGTCAGAAGGCCACTTCTCAGGTCTGTGCTCTCCACGCGCTCGTACCATAGTGCAGACTGTGATACAGATCACACCTTGGTTTGCTGCAAAATCAGAGCACAACCAAGAAAACTCTATCGTGTCAGACATGAAGGGAAACCACGCATTGATACCAGCAAGATGTCAGACCCTGTCATGATCGCTCAATTTACTGCGACCTTCAAGAAAGTGCTCAGCAGCCCTCAGCATGGTGATACTATTACAGAGAACTGGGAGCATCTACGGAACACCATTCAAAGTACTGCACTTGCCACCTTTGGTAAGAAAACGGCAGAGTCAAATGACTGGTTTGATGCTTCATCAGATGTGATGGCACCTGTCATTGAAGCTAAGCGCAGTGCTATGAATGAATACAAACGTTCACCGAGTGCTAGAACCCTACAGATCCTGAAGGCTACGAGAAGCAAAGTTCAACAAACTGCTCGACGCTGTGCAAATGACTATTCGCTCCAGCTCAGTGAGAGAATCCAGATCGCAGCGCAAACAGGCAACATTAAACAAATGTATGACGGTATGAAGAAAGCACTTGGCCCCCATAAAAGTAAGACGGCACCGCTAAAAACCATCAGCGGAGAGAAGCTAACTGATAAGGGTAAGCAGATGGAGAGGTGGGTCGAGCACTACTCTGAGCTTTATGCTAGAGAAAATATCGTTACGCCTGCAGCCCTTGATGCTGTCAAATGTCTGCCAACTATGGAGGAGCTGGATGCCGAACCAACATTAGAGGAACTCAGCAAGGCCATTGATAGCTTGGCCTCTGGCAAAGCACCAGGCAGTGATGGGATTCCTCCTGATTTAATCAAATGCTGTAAGAGCACGCTATTACATCCCCTGCATAGGATGCTGTGCCAGTGCTGGGAAGAGACAATTATTCCTCAAGACATGCGAGATGCCAAGATTGTAACACTGTACAAAAATATAGGAGACAGAAGTGATTGCAATAACTACAGAGGCATGTCTCTTCTTAGTATTGTTGGTAAGGTTTTTGCCAAAGTCGTCTTAATGCGACTACACAAGTTAGCTGAGTGCATATATCCAGAGTCTCAGTGTGGATTCCGAGCTGATAGATCAACAACAGACATGATCTTCTCTGTCCGCTAGCTTCAGGAAAAACCAAGAAAGCAGAAAAAGCCTTTATATATCGCCTTTATAGACCTCACAAAAGCATTTGACCTGGTTAGTAGGGATGGACTCTTCAAAATCCTCCTGAAAATAGGCTGCCCTTCTAAAATGCTGGAAATGATAAAGTCATTCCATGACGACATGAAGGGAACAGTCCAATATGCTGGAAGCACGTCGCAGCCCTTTGACATACGAAGTGGCGTTAAACAAGGCTGTATAGTGGCTCCGACCCTCTTCGGGATCTTCTTTGCCTTACTCTTGAAACATGCATTCAGAGATGCAACTGAAGAAATATGCCTTCACACTAGGTCAGATGGCCGTCTGTTTAATCTTTCAAGGCTGAAGGCAAAAACAAAAATCAGAAGGGTCACTATAAGAGACTTGTTGTTCGCTGATGATGCTGCAGTCGTCACTCAAAGCCAACAGGAGCTTCAGAACTTGATGAATCGCTTTACTAAAGCATGCAAGGACTTTGGCCTCACAATAAGTCGCATCCTTTCTGAAGAAAATACTATTTACAAAATAAAAATATACCTACTTAGAATGTGTTTTGACAAATAATTTTCACAGATTTAGATTCAGGGAAACATAAATTATACGAGTATAGACTAATTCCAATTTTCATGTTTCTGCTGTTTTTACAAAAATTGCCTCCCGCTCCTCCTCCTTTAATTGCGCTCCGATATAATCGACGGACTTTAGTCTAAGTTGAAAGATACGTGCCTCACCACAAGGAGGCAATAAAGGGCAGGATGTTAAACAAGACTATTTCTCAATTTCCCTTCTTCTTTTTTTTTTCTTTTTTTATGTTCTATTTAAATCGTTTCCATTTAATTTTTCAAACATTTATGTGCTGATTTCGGTGACTGGGCATTAGCTCCCTTAGTTGACCTATGGAAGATGCTGCACTTTCCGGATACAAGTAACATTAGAACTTCAACTACCTCTCATTGCTTTAGCCTTCATGTTGCTTATTTCTTGATTGTATCATTGCAAAACTACAATAATCGTGTAAATTACAACAGTTTCACTTCTACTTGAAAATATAGGCCGAGTTCTTCATTATAAACTTTACATCTCACTTGCGACAATGCTACAACAAAAACATGGTAGTTTTTTTTCGAAAGGCCTAGGTGATAAACACCTAACACGATTTACTTACGAAAGGGCATCAACTAAACTATTTTCTTTCAACTCTGACAATGCAGATGTCAGTCACCAGTTAAGGCTTGCGTGGCCAAAGCTTCACGCAATACCAACATTATTGTTCACTCGTCTTTGCCGTGTCCAAATAGAATGGAACAATAGGCAAAAGTGGAGGCTACAGAATTTATAGTAATTCCATGTAACTTAGATGCACAAGTGAATTTAGTTTTATTTGTTATAGATAATTGTAGAGTTTAGCTTTTAATAAGACAGCAGGAATTGCCAAAAATTGCATTCAACTACATAGACAGATATTATCATAGAAATTAATAGAATTAACAAACAAATTTGTATAGTCAGTCATCAAATTGTATATATAAACGTCATTATGTAATGATGTCGAAAAATGTACAGTTAACAAGCATTTGGAGGAAAGAATTGAGGACCTTGAAATATAGATATGGCACACTTCTTGGAAATATAAGCAAAGAAGGTCTAGAAAAAAGGAATCAAAAGATAAATATTTTTTAAAAAGAGAGAGAGATCACAAGCAGACAAATAAAATATGTTAAACGTATAAATAAACAGTATTTTGGTGAAAACAACAGAGGGAAAGATTAATGGCAAGAGGATGCCAGTGGTAAGTGGAAAAGAAACATTAAGAGGTGGACTAAAAATAGTTTTCTTGCTATTTTAAAGACACCCACACTATTCTTCACTGGCTTCCTAGCTCGGTGGTCCATGGTTCAATCTCCAGTTGAGGTGGAATTTTTTAGACCGCAAACGGCTCCTGGGTCGACCCAGCCTCATGAATTGGGTACCAGAGCAACTCTGGGAAGGTTAAGGCGGCCGGCGTGATGTTGACCACATCACCCCTAATGTGCCGATGGTCAAGAAAATATGGGCCTAACACCATATTCCCAATAGGCCTCAATGGGCGTGTTACGGTATCCTTTACCCTTTACCTTACACTATTCTTCTTCTGTGATCCTTAGCTGCCGACTGTCAAAGCAGTCAGTGGCCATCACGCCTGGTGGCGTCTTGAAGGGCAGCAACAAATTGATTCCTCTTTGCTCGGCCGGCGGCCATCCTTCGTACAGTGCCTCAACTCTGGTTCATTCTTTGCAAGTCAGCCTCCACAGTCCTCCGCCAAGTTGTTTTTGGTCGGCCTCTCTTTCGCTCTCCTTCAGGGGTCCAAAACATAGCTGTTCTTGTGATGGCATCGGGGTCTCTTCTGAGGACATGACCAACCCAGCTCCAGCGTCTGCCAGCTATGATGGTGTGCATGTCCTCTTGCTTGCTACGAGTAAGCAGATCTTGGTTGGTGATGGTATTCGGCCAAAATATTCGGATAATTTTTCTTAGGCAGGTTGTGTGAAAAGAGGGCAATTTCGACATTTCCTTCTCTGTTACTCTCCATCATTCTGCACCATAGAGAAGCACAGAAAGTACACAGCTCTCATATAATCTTAATTTGGTGTTTGTGCTGTACTGAGAACACATTCAGATGTTGTTGAGACTAGCAAAGGCTGTTCTGCATAAATGTTCCAACAGAAAGAAATGTTTAAACATTTATAACACATAAGGAAGGGAAACCCGAGGCCTGTAAACAGTAAATAAATATTAGACAAACATAAAGGTATGTTTTCAGACACTCGTAAGAAATAAAGAAGTAGAACACTAGACAACAGAAAAACAACAGACGTGAGTGGCTTACCCAGGACTCGAACCCAGGACCTTCCGTGCGACAACCCCGCCTAGCTATGCAAGTGAATCACACTATCCTCCCTGCCATCTAGGCATCACCAAAAATGATGCATTTACTAGACACAGTATTAAGGTCTTTGTCTTGTGTAGTCTGACCTATACTGTATAATAGGGGAACAACAGAAGTGATTGCGTCATTAATAGGCTGGACTGCCGATGGTAAATTTCCGGTGTTATGTCTTGCGGGTCGCACTAATGACCCATCATCGAAGCATCATTTTTGGTGATGCCTAGATGGCAGGGAGGATAGTGTGATTCGCTTGCATAGCTAGGCGGGGTTGTTGCACGGAAGGTCCTGGGTTCGAGTCCTTGGTAAGCCACTCATGTCTGTTGTTTTTCTGTTGTCTAGTGTTCTACTTCTTTATTTCTTACGAGTGCCTGAAAACATACCTTTATGTTTGTCTAATATTTATTTAAAGAAATGTTTAGCATAATAATAACCAAAATCTCAAGCCCTGTGGCTGCTAACCTCCTTTCCCTTCCCTATCATCAGAGCTACATCACAGTAAATTTTGAAGATTCATTGTAGCCAACTTTTGATGCACAAATGGATCACTTGATTTGATCTATCAGAAATTTAATGTTAAAATCAACTTCATTATGCCATGGTAGCACAGTGGTTAGTGCCCTGGCTTCCTAGCTCGGTGGTCTATGGTTCGATCCCCAGTTGAGGTGGGATTTTTTAGACCACAAATGGCACCAGGGTCGACCCAGCCTCATGAATTGGGTACCAGAGCAACCCTGGGAAGGTTAAGGCGGCCGGCGTGATGCTGACCACATCACCCCTAGTGTGCCGATGGTCGAGAAAATATGGGCCTAACACCATATTCCCAATCTGCCTCAAGGGGCGTGTAATGGGTTCCTTTTCCTTTACTTCATTATGTCATGAGATCATAGAGTCAGTTCATTAGTAGATAAAAAGTAATTAAATTGACGTCAAGACAACAGAATTATTATTATAGCAATGTAAAATAGATAGCAGGCACTAGTAACACAAAATGAAGGACACCAGACAAGAGAAAAGAAATATAACTGATAGGCTCACTGGGAAATCTAAATTGGTTGTGTGTCCAGTGTGTCCTTTCACAATTCACTCTATCAGTGAAAGAAGTGCAACATTAGGCTTGTTCCTGGTGAAACTATCACTTATTTTTTTTTCTGGTGTCTTCCTTTTTTCTGTCTTATGAGTGCCTGCTATTTCAATCAATCTTCTTCCTCTTTCGTCCTGAAAAGGACGTTGGTTGCGTTGTGTCTGTTTACGCCAGAGCTGTGATATCTGCACCTTTCGGTCGACACATCCGACTTCAGCACGGCAGCATTTTTTGGGACCGGGTTCGCCTTCCCTCTGCAATCCCTACTCTCTCAGCCAGACTGCAGTGATGCAGCCTGTTTCCAGGACCACCACGTGGAGGTGGAGTAGGGTCTTGGTCAGCTCTGGTTTGCTGACCCTGATGCAAGCAGTCAAGCTATGGGTCGCTGACTGCATTCTCTATTGCTGCATCTTTGGGTCCCATTTCAATCAATCAATACCCTTTAGCTCCCCAAGGAGCATAGGCCTTCAACAAACACATGCCAAGTCCTACTGTTACATGCCATCAGCTCAAGTTCTTTCCATGTTTTCCTCATCATTTTCACTTCTGTCTCCAGCTCTCTTCCCCATGTGTTCTTTAGTCTTCCTCTACTTCTCTTACCCTGGGGATTCCAGAACAAGGACTGCCTTGTAATGCTATCAACAGATTTCCTCACCATATCTTCTTCTCAACTCTTCTTCCACTGGCACTTGTCTGGTTCTTGTCATCAGTTCCACATTGGTGGCTTTGTCATACCATTTAAGTCGTTCTATTCTACGCAAGTACCTATTTATGAATGTCCATAACTTTTGTGTTATTGTTTTTGTTGTTGTTCATGTTTCAGAGCCATACTTGACATTTGAGTTCAAGATTCTTATTTTAGTGTTGGACTTGATTTCTCTTGATCTCCATATGTTTCCTTGCTAGTTACCTTTATCTATTTGCTACTCACATGCCGCAGTTTTCCTTCCTTATTTATTTTTGTGTTCACACAATAAAAAATTTGCATGAGCTGTACAGAAAAAAAGCCAAATATAATATCTTCTTACACTAACAATGAAAATAATACATAATTTACTGGCAGTAACTTCCTGCTGTAAAAATGTGTGCTGTCAATTGTTACGAAGCATAGAAACACAATATATATAAAAACAAACAACAGCAAAGTAACAAGACTACAGAATAATTACTATAGCAATAAAAAATAGATAGCAAGCACTAGTAAGACAGAAAGAAGGAGGACAACAGAAATGAAATGTAAGTGGTAGGCTCACCAAGACATTGACTGTTTGTCCTTTCATGATTCACTTTTACAGCGAGGGAGGCTACAGTGCCAAGTGGATGGTTCCTGAAAAATAAATAGCAGCAAAGAGACATACCCAACAGCCCAAACCAAGAAAAATGAGTTCATCACCACTGACCGAAGCAGTGGACCTGTTTGTCATGACAAAGTTTGACCAGTGTTTCAACGAATGCAACAACCTCATAAAAGGAGCTAAGTGTGAACCAGAACAGGAAAGGTATTAAACATAAATTTGTACCATCATCATTTGAGCATCTGTTGTTTGTTTGTTTGTGTTTGCTGTCAGCCATATCTGTCTCTCTTACAATGCAGGCTGTTAGTTTTTAGTGATAAGTACAATGTGTCATAGTTTATAGCTATGCTGCGATGTCTGCTCCTTTTGGCCTGACACATCCAATTTCAGCAAGCAATTTTTACGGGTTTTCTCATGCTCCCCTGCCACCCCATGCCTATATGTATGCTATACCTCATGTCCATCCAATAGTGCAGTGAGGTGACTGCACCAGTGAGCGTCATCGGAGCCAAGACGCAACTCTGCCCCAGATCTGGGAGGCCCCATTTCCGGGAACACCACACACAGCCAGTTGAGGCACCATTCGCATTTGAGCAACTGATTGGCAGAGTGGTTTGTGCCCTTGCCCCTCAGAACAGAGTTACTGGGTGTCACGAGAGGGAAGTATAGTTTTAAAAGAAAGATATCCTGGACACAAAATTGAATCAGGTGATACCAGGATAGTGCCAGATAAGAGACTGGTCTTATAAGAAATACCCCCTTCTCTGAAAAGAGTAAGGGTGTATGGACATCAAAGGTAAGATCAAGCTGTATAAGTTCCTAGGTATGATGATAATGTATTATCCTAGGTTCCTAAATGCTCCTCTCAAGATCCTCCTCTGTTTATAGTGTTAGGCTCTGCTAGGGGTATTAAACTAAACTATTAACCAATAAGAACTGTAACTTAACTCTTTCAGTCCAGAGTTATTTTGCACGCTGTGCCAGACTTTTATTGTGGGCAGAATTTTATTCAGTGAAGTGTTCATCTTTCAGTCTAAATTTTTGTGTGAATTTTCCTTTGAACACGTACTTATTATATACCAAACTGTAGGGAAATGGATAGAAAATTGTAATATACAATGTCTTTGGTAGTATTAACACAAGTATGTTCGGTATACTTAGAACATTTTGCATGTAAAATTGAAAAACGCTTAAAAGTTGACTGTAGAATACGATCTTACCAAAGACAAATTACTGTTGTAGACAATAAAACTTTCTTTTTAGTCCTCAAACATCAAGTTAATCCATATACATGTAAAAAGAAACATGCTTGTGGCCACAATTAGTACATTTAGTGTTATTCACACCAGTTTTTCCGTGGTCCTTTGTAAGAAAAATATAAATTATGCAATCGTGCATTACGTAATTTTCAAACAAATAAAGAAGAATAACGTCATATAAAAACTTTTTTACTCTTGTTTAATGTTTTAATTGTATCCCTAGCTTCATCTTCTACCAAGAACTAGTGATTAGGTGTTACGGTAGGTCTAGTTTTGTTGCTTTTTGATCGTCCAGAATACGACTACGCCCACTCATCAACTAAACCTTTTCTGCACAGATTCCATATTTTGACAACAAACTGTGACTACCAAACAATCATCATTAATGTCAGCAATGTTTCAAAGTAGTTTGACACAATTATTTGCTTAGGAGACTTAGAAAATGTAAATATAAAGCGTGACATATTTCTCTAGCAATAACAACGAAAAACGCAAATTTTCACAAAAATTGTGATAACATCAAAACACTCACATGTGCTGATTAACTACAGTCAAATTAGTTGTTTAGATAGTAGCGGAAGTCATTCTACGAGTTTTAATATATGAACTGCATTAAACGGACGATTTTTAAGGTTTATGCGTGATAAACTAAAAACCACGCTCTGAGCGTTGCTCTGGCACGGCGTGTTGAATTTTGCAACGCTCAGAGCGTTGCTCTGGACTGAAAGAGCTAACTTAAATAATCCAAGTAAGTCTGTTGGTAAAATTTACAATTTATTTTGTACAAGTTTTCTTTTCTTTGTGAAATTTACACTGAACTCAAAATTGATTAAGAAATAAAAATCACTTGTTAAATATTCACAACTAACTACAGACTGTAAATTTCATAAGGACAGTTTCTCCTTTCCTGGCTGAAATTACTCTTGTGGTATACTGTCTTTAGTTAGGATCAATAAGGATACTTCACAGTTAATGAAATAAAGTCAATCACTGATTTATGAATTTGCTTATCTAGATGCACTGACTTTTCATCATACTGTCTTATTTGTGGTACAGCTGGTTATACACTGGACAGTAGCCTTGTATGGCCACTTATCTTCACTTCTTGTCTTGGAGTCTTCCACACTACTGTTCTGGAAAGAAATGGTCAGATGTGTTTCCTCCAGGCCTTCAGTAACTATGTGCTGTCTCTCTTAGACCTATAGGGCTCTTGCACCACTAGCTCCTTCAGTTGTGTCTGGCTCCTTACAAGTACACGTTTGTTACAAAATGTAACCTGAAATACAATTGGTTAACCACTGTACTGTCTATCTCTACCTCTCTATCACAGATGTAGGGGATGAGAGACAGTTTCAGACAGTGTGCAGGTAGATGCACAGGGCATAATAAATCAGTAATAACACAATCTAGTTCACTGTGAATATAATCCTTCTCCAATTCCTTGGTCACAGCTATCTGTCCATGATTTGCCTCCATACAGTTATTAGGCCTTGGGGAAAACACTATGTAATATCTTAATCAATACAGTAATGCAATTCCTTTCATACTTTCCTTTTTTCCTGGTGTGTGTTCCATTCCTTCAAGAAATAATTCTTTAAATGCTGTTCTAAAACTATGAACACACTTCCCGCTTCCATTCTCAATTTATCTGAGTATACACAGGCTTGGATTGCCTCCAATAATTACACAGTGGTTTATAACACAGTTACACACTTCCTAACGCACAATTTGATTAGTTAATTAGAAATATATAAATTTATACATTCTTTCTTACCCTCAAGTACATACAGTCAAGCTGTTAATGGTCATTCAGTCTGCTCTCAGATGCAGAAGGCAACGGGAGTCTCACTGACAGAACTGGCACTCTCGCTGTTAGTTTGAAATTGTGTGGCCTCCTTTCGAAAGAGGGCAAATCTTTATATAGGTCACGGCTGAATGTCTCGGAGAACAATAAGACTGAAGTGTGCTTGCGTTCTCAAATGCAGGCATAATTCTGTTGAGTTCTGCATTTATGATAAATTAGGAATCTTCATATCTCCTTTATTCCTGGACCGATTTCCTTCATCTTAGGCTTAAAGTACGCCCTGGATTCTTCTTTATCTTTCTAGATAATTGTCTTTTCCTTTCCTACGTCCATCTTTTCATAGGCGCAGCCTAAACAGCAAAATTTTTGACTTGCCTGATGTCTTGATGCATTCCACTCAAATTTTCTCTCTTAGTATAACACTTTTCGTGGAAGTCTTTGCACATTCTTATAAAGGAACAGTCCTCTTATAAAATTACTGACCTCTTCCATGCGGTACTTCACTCATAATTCTGTAGTTTATCTCCAAATTCAACTAGGTTACACAGATTTGAAGTCCGGCCAAGTTTAGATGCCTAATACTATTGTAAACAATGTGAATAAGGATGCCATTTCATTGGTCCGTCTAGCCTACACTTTTATATAGTATGACGTACCGTTTTGGTATGAATGATGTGTTGTGAATCAGAATTCATGACAAGAGCCCCCCCCCAATTCAAAAGCGTGAACCTTCTGGTGGAGCTTTCATTCTGGAATCACCCAACAAGGCATTCATCCAATAGGAAGTTTATTCTTCCTTCTTACTCTCCTGGTTTCCTTCAGGTGGGTGCCTACTTAAGAAATCTGCCCCAACATTCTGAGACCCAGGGATATATTCAATGGTAAACGAGTAAGGTTGGATCAAAAGAGATCACGTTAATAACCTTGCTTTACCATGCCGAGCCTGAGCGAGAAAAACAAGTGGCTGGTGATCACATTGGACCACGAAATGTCTACCATAAAAATATATCTGGAACTTCTTTATGGCCCAGACCAACGCCAAAAATTCTCTCTCAACAGTGGAGTAATTTCTTTCCGCCTTATTCAATTTGTGGCTGGCATAAGCAACAGGGTTCATTTCTCCGGGCTGTGACTGAGATCTTTGCAATAATGCTGCACCCAACCCTACGTTGCTTGCATCAGTCCTAACCACAAATTCTTAACTCAGATCTGGAAGTCTCAGTATAGGCCTACTTGTGAGTTTTTGCTTCAAGTCTGAATATGCCTTCTCACATTCCGCTGTCCACACAACTTTGTTTGGATTTCCTTTCTTTGTCAAATCAGTCAGAGGAGCACAAACACTATTAAAATCCTTAAAATACTTCTGATAGAAGCCACATAGTGATACAAAGGATCTCACATCCTTCTTTGTTTGTGGTCTTGGTGCTCTCTGTAGTTTTTCCAAATTCTTGGGGTCATGGGTCATATTACCCTGATATACTGTGTGACACAAGAATTCCAGTTCCTGGCAACCAATACAACATTTAGTAGGGCGAGCGGTCAAATTTGCCTCTCTGAGTCTATCCAATAACATTTTTAGAGATGATAGATGTTCTTCAAATGTTTCTGTTGCTATGAGGATATCATCCATGAAATTGGTGATAGCTGGGTTTTGTAAGGGATCCAGTAATTTCCTCATCATCCTGGATAAAACACTTGGAGCATTTTTCAAACTGAAATTCAACATATTGAACTCATAGTGCCACTCTGAAGTGCTAAATGCCAGCAATGGTCTGATTTCAGGCTTGACGGGAATCTGGTAATACCCTTTACTTAGATCCACTTTAGAAAAATATTTTATCTTATTCAACCTGGCAAACAGCTGATTCGTGTCCGGTAATGGATCCACTTGTGACTCTGTTACAGCATTTAATTTTCTGTAATCAATGCAGTCTATGTTCACCAGAGGGTTTCCTCAGCAAAACCACACTGGCGCTATAATATGACTCAAATGGGGAAATGAAATTTTCTTACAGCAAGAAATCAATTCTCCCTTTAAAGTTGCTATATTATTTCAGTCCATGTCCGCATCAATACTTCCAATGGACCGTGTATGGGCCGGCCAACTAACAACGTTGCCGGAGCCATTTCTAATGCTAATTTAAACAGCAGTATAATGAAGTTGGCTGTGCATCAGTCAAATGGTTTGTACAGCCCAATCTTCCACTACCTATTTTTCTGGGGTTTTCCCGCAGTTTCTTTATCAAAGGTGGCTGACTAACGACACTTCTATTTTTATCCAGTTCCTGGTGTTCCGAACAAAATCTTGTCAGTATGGGATATGTTGTATCCCCTCCCTGTACAATATGGAGAGTCGCCATGGTGACTGGTTTTCTGGTAGACCCTTTGTGAGATGGTGTTCTCTTATCCCCTATGTCTACCTTTTTATTTTTATTTTCAGGCCTACGTCCGCCCCAATGCTTCCCTAGGTCCTGTTGGTGTTCCCATCGTGTGGGATTTACCTTGTCACATTCCGAACAGGCAGTCACATACCGAGCTATGTCCTTAGTGACACCTGGCCAATAATACTGCACTGCTATCCTTTGACAAGTGGTACAGATTTTCATATGTCCACTGTCTGATACAACATGTGCTAGTTCCATAACCTTCTTCTTCTTCTTTCTTCTTCTTTGATCCATAACCGCCAACTGTCAAAGCAGTCAGCGGCCATCACGCCTGGTGGCGTCTTGTAGGGCAGCAACAAATTGATTCCACTTTGCTCGGTCGGCGGCCATCCTTCGTACAGTGCCCCAACTGTGGTTCTCCATAACCTTGTCCCTGTAAAAAGATGGCAGTACTAGCTGTCCATGCCCATTGGGTCCTGTTCCAGCTTTCCTGTATAGCAATCCATCCTTCATATAAAAATGTCCTTTCTTTGGGGGGTTATGGCTTTTTGGCAATTGCCAAAACAAAGCTTCAAAGAATTATCTTCAGCCTGTGCCTTTTTCATCTTTCTTGGATGAGTGTTCATTGCGTCATCTTTCTCTGCAAATGGATCCAAGTGAAAATTCATGGCTCCATTTGAGGTGCTTTGACTGGCACTAACTTCATTTCTTTTTACATAGACAGGGGTGTGAGCCCTGGTGAAACTATGTTAACCTGTGTTGTCTGAAACCAGTCTTCTGAGGTGTAATCTATTGCTTTGTTAACAGAACCACTTAAGTCCAGTATTGACTAATCAATCAATTCCGCTGTTCGGCTTAGAAGCTGATGAGTCTGTGGTCATCAGTTTGCCTTTTATCTTTTCGTTTAAATTACTAATGTCATGCTAGTTAATTAAAAAGAAACATAATTTTCTGTGCATTTCAACATTCTAATCCCTAAGATTTCACTATCATTATGTTTCAAAAGTTGATCTTATTTACCGTAAAATCTCGCGTATAATACGCACTCGTGTATAATACGCATGCTTGATTTAGCTCAACATTTTCTGGTAAACATGGACATTCGTGTATAATACGCACTGCACAACCAAGCTTAATATCAAAACAGATTGAAGACCAAGAGTGTGAAATGCGTTTTGCACCAATGTCTGACACCACAAGAAAACACATGGCACATTCAATTTCACGCCATTTTCACTGCCAGATTGTGACAAAAACTTGACACTTTCCAATGTACGTTACTTTCGATATCGAAAATGACGCATTTTTTAGTACTCGCATATAATACGCACCCGAGTTTTAGCGGGAAAAAATGAGTAAAAATTGTGCATATTATACGCGAGATTTTACTGTAGTCTTCACACTCTATATATTTTCTGTATTTGACTTATCCATGTTGTTTGTTGAAGTTTTTGTGGTAACAAATATTTTTACAGGATGGGGTATCCAACCCTGTGCCCAACCCTCCTTAGTCACTATTTATAACATACATGGTAGGATACAGTGTTACTATTCTTTGCTCCCCTTTTGAGCCTCAGTAACACATGGGTGACATCCTATATAGCTGCATTTAATTATGCATGAAAGTATGAGTGCAAGGAAAGAGGTAGCAGCAAGGACATAAATCAAAATTATTATGTTGATGATTATCATTATCCTTCCCTGGCAAAGGGGCGACCGACCCCAACCAGGCGCATCCACGGGTGGCGGATAGTGGAACGACCTCCAGATATGGTGTGTCAGCTGCGAATTAAGTCAGCGTTGCTGGACGAATAAGCAGTCGCGGACCAAACGGCGATGTCCTCCCAGCAGGACGGGGAGGGGTAACAGGTGGCACTGATACCCCCACTGAAATCCCCCATAAGTCCCATGACGGGTGCATCAAGTGAGTAAGAGCCGCTATAAGCTCTAGCCACGGGGAAGGTAAACCTCGGTAAACAAACCAATCTGCTGCCTTGTAGCTACCACCGGGAGGTGGAAAGGCTATGGGAGACAACCCTGAACAACAAACACAACCCGGCCTGCCGAAGACGGAGTGTGTTAGCTACGGCGCAGACACCGGGAAAAATTAGGACACACACGCTTTTGCGGTATGGAGTCATGCGACAATCTCGACTTACGTCATGGCGTCGCTCCTATCAGCTACAACCGGGGAGGAGCGGAGCCGGGCCCCTAGCCTCAAAAGGGCCCACCCAAGCAACCGGTGCCTTTGCCAACCAAATGGTCGGGGGAAGGCAAAGTAGAGCAACTGACCAACCAACCCACTATCTTACAGTGGCTCAATGGAATGCAGAAGGAGTGAGGAACAAGAAACCGGAGTTACAAGAATTCCTCAGGGAAAATAACATTGATATAATCTGCATCCAAGAAACTCACCTAAAAGATACCCAACGATTCTTTGTACGTGGATACCAATCCTTCCGCCAAGACAGGGTAAAAAGAACTAAGGGAGGAATCCTCACACTGATTAAAACCTCAATCCCAGCAGTAGAGACACACAGATCTGGTGAGGACGAACTTGAATACATAACAGTCCAACTACTGCTGCCCAGTGGAGACTTAATGATCACAAACTGCTACAGCCCTCCAACCATAACTCTGGAGCTACACAAAGTGAAGCTTGCAGCATCGAGACACCTCATTATGGGTGACTTCAATAGCCACTCACCCAGCTGGGGCTATGACGCAACAGATCCAAGAGGAGAAGAGGTGGAAGATTGGATGGTAGAGAATAAACTAATTCTAATAAACCAACCAGAGGATAAGCCCACCTTCTATTCCAGAGTATGGAAAACAACGAGCACACCAGATCTTGCTATGGCTACAGATGACATACATCGACTCACCACCAGAACAGTAAATACTCAACTTGGGGGAAGTGACCATGTACCAGTCACATTACAGATATTTGAGATAAGAAGTGCAGGAGAAATCAATATGTCTCCTAGCTGGAATTTCAAAAAAGCAAACTGGGGACTTTTTAAAGAACAAGCCGACAATTTCTGTCAGAACATTGCCCACTCAAATAACATCAATAAAAACATCTCCATCATCAGTGAGGCAATCATCCAAGCAGCAAAGAAGTCAATTCCACGAGGTAAACGACGAGACTACAAACCATACTGGAGTGACAACCTGGGAAAACTCCATAGTGAATTAAATAAAGCACGGGAAACTATGGAGCAAAATCCCACATTAGAGAACACACAGAGGCACAACAGCATAAAACAAGTTTTCAATGAACAAAAGAAAGCTGAAATCCAAAGGAGCTGGCACCAGAAGACCAGCAGTCTCAACATGGAAAAGGACTCAAGCAAGCTTTGGAATCTGACAAAAGTGCTAAATGAAGAAACAACAACCAGCTACTGTAAGACTGTCATCAAGGAAAATGAAAAATACCACACAGGAAAGATGGCAGCAAACATCCTGGCAGATTTCTACAAGGAAGAAAGCACCACATCACTTTCACATGCACGGATCCAAGAAGTACGTAAGGAAGTAAAAGAAAAACTGAAGCACCAAAACCCAGATATCTGCATGAAGTCACCCCTTACTATGAGAGAACTCAGTGCTGCCATAACAAAACTAAAGAACAGAAAAGCTCCAGGAAAAGATGGCATCACAAATGATATGATCAAGAACCTTGGACCTGTAGCCAGGCACAAGCTCCTCCTAATCTTCAATCAGTCATGGAGTACTGGAAAATTTCCAGACCAATGGCGAGAAGCAATCATTGTTCCCATCAGAAAGAAACAAAAGGAGAAAACAAGCAAGTCCAGCTACCGACCAGTTAGCCTACTGAGCTGTCTGGGTAAGGTAATGGAAAGAATGGTGAACTCAAGATTACTGAAACATCTGGAAAAAAAACCATCTGCTTGATAACACACAGTCAGCATTTAGGAAAAATCGCAGCACCGAAGACCAACTAGTATATCTAGCCCAGGAAGTAGAAAATGCCTTTCAGGAGAAAAAGAAAGTACTGGCGGTTTTTGTAGACTTGACAAAAGCCTTTGATAAGGTATGGAAAGAAGGACTCCTCCTTAAGATGCTCAACAGCAAAATTGAAGGGAGAATGTTCAACTGGATACGGGACTTTCTTCGATACCGCACAGCAAGAGTAAAACTTGATGGGAAACTGAGCCATCGCGTCACTCTACAACAGGGTGTGCCACAAGGAGGAGTTATCTCCCCCACACTTTTTATCATATATATAAATGATATTGCAGAGAAACTGTCCGGGCATATCTCCAGGGCTCTTCATGCTGACGATTTTGCTGCCTGGTGTGCTGCTGAACATTTGCCTACTGCGAAGTTCAGGATGCAAGCAGCGCTAAATACCATCGGTAAATGGGCATCAGATTGGGAAGTACAGATAAACCTCTCCAAGACAGTAGCAACCTGCTTCTCTCTGTCAAATCGCCGAGAAACGATCAAACTGCAGCTAAATGGAAGTGAGCTTCCAATCGAGGAAAACCCAACATACCTAGGAGTCAAGTTGGATAAGAGACTCACCTGGAAGCCGCACATAAAAGCAGTAGAACAGAGAGCAATAAGAAAGCTCTCTATTATGAAGAAACTGGCTGGCACAAGTTGGGGGGCAAATACCAACATACTTAAAAAAGTCTATACAGGCACAGTCAGACCTGTACTTGAATATGGCATGTCAGCCTGGGCCACAGCATCTAAAACAAACACAGAATGTCTAGGGAAAGTGCAAAATTCAGGCCTTAGACTAATCACTGGAGGGATGAAGACTTCTCCAATCCAGGCAATGGAGCGATACACCAACATCCGCTCTCTTGATGACAGACGTGAGGAAAAGGTATTCACTCACAGTGAGAAGCTTCTACGAATGCCAAGTCATCCAATGCATGCCAAACTCCATAATGTGACTAAGAACAGGCTGAAAAGAACCAGCTTCCTAAACATCTCCAAACATCTGCATCGATGCCATGAAGACCTCCTCCCAAATCGATCTACTGAGATTGAAATGTTAATTGATTACGAGGAGCCAGACGACTGCCATGGAAATATATCTATCATCACAGAAGTCCCTGAAATAAAAAAGAAAGGCCACCTGACCCCTCAACAACTAAAAACTTTGGCTCAAGAAATGATTGAAGAAAAGTACAACCCGAAGGAGTGGACACATGTATACACAGATGGATCTGCTGAGGGGGCAGTAAAGAACGGTGGAGGAGGCATTTTTATAAGATTCCTAAATGGAAAGATCATCCGAAAGGCCTTCCCAACTGGAAAGATCTCCTCCAATTTTAGGGCAGAAGCTATGGCACTACTGCAAGCCCTGAAGATCCTCACCAGACCTGAACAGCAGCCACAAGCTAAGATAGTAATCTTCACCGACTGCAGATCATTACTGGAATCAATACAAAACACCAGAAATGATAACATGATGAATGAGATCAGATCTGAGCTTAACATCATCCAAAGGTCATCAACCATTGCCCTTCAGTGGTTACCTGCCCATTGTGGAATCGCTGGTAATGAGAAAGCAGATGCTCTATCAAGAAGTGGCAGTAAAATGGAACAATACAGCCACCCATTGCCCTATCGGGAAGCAAAAACCATCATCCACAACAAGTACAAAAATCAATGGAAGGAGGAAGGGGATATATACAGCAGAGATGACCCAATCCACCACCTAAACAGACACCAACAGACGACATTTTCCGCCTGAGAACTGGTCACTGCAGATTACTTGGACATCTCTATCGCCTCAAGATATCCCACACGAATGAATGCCCATGTGGAACTGATATCCAGACTCCAGAACACATTCTCCAGAACTGTCCAACCCATGATAAATTGCGACGTGCGACCTGGCCAAAAGGTGATGAGCTCCAGCAGAAGCTATGGGGCTGCCGCGCCGACCTGGAAAAGACTGTGGACTTCGTCCTGGCGACAGGCCTGCAGATTTAGCATGACTACAAACCGAACGCAGAAGAAGAATTATCCTTCAGCAGAGCCAGATTAAGGCAAGAAGGGCATCTAGGCTTTTTGGTGTTTTGCCTAATAAGCAATAACTGTAATATTTTTTTTTTTTTTTTTTACAACAGTGATGGTATATACTAGTATTATTAATAGACTGGTATGTTAGTTTGTTAGCATTGCTTACCTCTTTTATTAGTAATTTTTAAAAATTAATGCAATTATTAGTATTATTTTCATGATTATTAAGGAAAACACATTTTTTTTAAAAATCTTTGCATTAATTCTTTTAACTTATGCACAGATCCCCAAGAGCTCCGGGCCCCTTCAGCCTACTTAGCCTAATGGATAATCCGACCCTGTCCTTCAGCTCCCTGTGGAGCATAGGCCTTCAGTCAGTTCACACCAAGCCCTCCTATCCTGTGCCGTCCATTCAGGTTCTTTCCTTGTCTTCTTCATCCCTGTTATCTGTCTCATTTTTATGATAACGTAACATTATTTCATAACATCACAGACCATATGTGCATTTCTGTTTCTCAGGAACCATAAACTTATAGAAGCAGCAACAGCACTTGGAATACAGGCCCTGGCAGAGACAGACACATGGTACTGTGTGGTGGCTTTTATTCTTGACGTGTATGGTGCTGTGGATTTATGTCCACCTAGCATTATCCAGCTTTGGTGAGTGGAGCATTTTGAAATCAATCTTGCATCGTCAAACTTTGATAGTGATCATCTAGCATTTATACTGGTTGATTGAAAAGTCCCTGCCTAGTTTTAAATATGTGTATTTTAATCTAATTTGTATCTGTTGGATATACATGAAACAAATATCCAAAGAGCTACAACTACCATATGACTTACTTACTTAGTCGTTCCTATTCTACTGTAAGGTGTAGAGATTTGGAAGAGAGAGCGCCATACTATCCCATCAGCATTCTTCCTCCTGGCTTGGTTCCATTCTAGTCCTTGGTCCTTCAGAGACTGTCTAATGTTGTCCTCCCAGTAGACTCTGGGTCATCCTGGAGGTCTGGATCCCTGGCTCTTAGCCTCACATACCTGCCGTGGCAGCCAATCTTCTCCTATTCTGCTGACATGGCCAAACCATCTTAGTTGGGACTGTTCTACTTGGGTCTGCAGGGGTTGGGTTTTTAGGCCTTGACGTATCTTCTTGTTATTTCAACCACCTTTCTCAAATACCTCATTTCTGAGGTTTGGATCTGACTTGTGGGTTGTAGTCATTGCACATGACTCGCATCCATACGTCAAGACTGGGACACGGGCAAAGCGGTATACAGCCATCTTCATTTTCTTGCCAACTTCTCTTTTGCAGAGGAATCCTCGATTTATGGCCTGAAAAAGTCTCCCAGCTGCTGCTCTTCGGGTAACCAAATCTTCTTTGATACCTCCCTTCCAGCCTATGAAAAGCTCCAAGGTATTGAAAGTGGTTGACCTGCTCCAGGACCTGTTCTGCCAGCTTAATCTGATGCCTTCTTTCCTCTCATGATATCACCATGGTTTTTGTTTTAGAGCTGCTAATGACCATCCCTCTTTTTTCCAGCTCTTCCTTCCAGACTTCCAGGTTGAACTGAAGATATGCCTCTAATTTAGCAATCATACGACTAATAAGTTTTATGTTTTTTTATTTTTTATTTTATTTCCATAAACTAAATAAAAATAAAATTTAAAAATAACCAACAAACTTACGTTATGACAGACAGCAACAATTGCTACTTGCTATGAGGTCATATGATGAACAGGCCGGATCTCACCTGTTAACACAGCATAGTATTTTATGTATTAAATGACGGTTAACTCTCGTTATGTTGATGTTTGTTTCGTATAAATTAGTTGGAAAGTAGTGAAGAAATAACGGTTTGGTTTGGTTTGGTTTTTAAGGACTTTCTTCATTGCACACAGATAACTCCATCGTGAATAACAATTTAAAAATAGGGAGTGACTACTCAATCATCCTGTGTAACTGTATAATGTTCTTTCTCCATTTGTTTACTACCTTTCTTCTCTTAATTTTCTCACCGTTTCCATGTCAGCATCTGAAGAGTTATGATAGTTCAGTTCAGAACTCATAAGTGAATTAAAATATCATAAAAAAAGTATAATGATATACATTCACACTGAAATGGATAACACAAAGTTTAAACATTTGTACTTTCATATAAGAAATTATGAGACCCAGCATAAAGGTATAAGCAAGAAAATGATGAAACATTAATATTTGTACTTTTTGTAAACACATACAAATGCGTAGAACTGGTCAAATCCAAGCTTGCAAGGTCTTTTATTTGCTTAAATGTCCTAATATAACTGATGGATGTTGTGTCTGGGTTGAATGGCATGCACCTCATTCAATGAGGCAGAAATCTTTTTTTTTTATTTTTTAAATGTGTCATCATCATGTGACGTATTCTTTCCAGAACGTTGTCTCCATTACAGCTGCTCTGAATGCATCATGATTCTGGGCAAGTCGACCTGCATCAGCCAAAGACAAGTTCAGACTCTCTGTGATGTCCTGGGTCCACCGTCGTCTAGGTCGACCCCTTCCCCTTTTTCCAGGGACCATGCCTTCCATCACTATTTTTTCCAGACTATTATGTCTTTTTATATGACCGAAAAATTTCAGCTTCCTTATTGCGATGGTATTTAAAAGCCAATGTTCCTGTATGTTTAATGAGTGCAGTACTTCTCTGTTGGTCTTTTTTTCTGTCCAGGGCTTCCTCAAGGTGGCCGTCTGCAATTGTGGCTCCATTCTCCATAAGAGTGAAAAAAGGGGATGATGATATGAATGGAACTGTGTCTTCTTTGAACACTAACTCAAGCATACTGGTTAATTATTAATATTTTTTTTTTAATCGTACGCCCGCTATTACTCAAGGCGAAATCTCTGGTTAATATGTCTAACCTGAGACTGATTTTATGTGAGTATCCCTTTTTTTCCCTGTACAATGACAGGTGTACTCTCGCCATTCAGGCAGATACTCGCCGATTTCAGAGGTACTCATTAGAGCTGGGTCGGCTCAGGAGCCGTTCAGGTTATTCCAGTCCCTAGTCGACGACACTCCTTCAAATGTCTTCGCCAGGGCTCGAATTATTCCAGTCCAGGACCCGGTCGATGACACTCTTTTAAATGTTCTCGCCAGAGCGTGAACCTGGATCACCTGATCGCCACACCAGACGGCTCCCGTTAATTAAATGATGCATCTAGACATTACATCTATTAACATTTTTAATACCCTTAATGTGCAGTCTTCTTCATGTTGAATACACAGTTTGCAATTTTCTTTTCAGTATCAGTCACTTGTTTACGTAAAACAAATGTAAAGATTAAATTAGCTTCACTTGACTGTTACATGAAACACAAATATAGGGATTAAATGAGCATCACCCGACTGTTACGGGAATCACAAATAAAGAGATTAAATGAGCTTTACTCGGGCATTCCTTGACTGTTACCTGAAACATAAATCATTAACAGAGTTGTCAGAATTCATAACAATGAAATCAATGAAAAATGTAACCATCTTGCTTCAAACATTATTGCTGAATTTCCAGAATAATTACACAACTTAGCTCCTTCTATAAAATGAAATCAGCATTTGGATATCCATTAATCGTCCTTGATTTTCTGGATGCCTGCAGGGATTTCCCCTTCTGTTTAAATAGCACCTTGCAATGACCAGTATCCTGTAAGACAAATCCAGCCATGAGCCCTGAAGCATTAAAGATTATCCTTTACACCAGGAATGCAGTTAGGATTCTTTACATTTAATTTCAAAGAGGAAATTTAAAAAACTGGTATTGCAACACATGTAATTAGTTTATGTAATCTGTATTGGTAGTCCCATACTGTAAGGAAGTGAATTGGTACAAATTTCACTGGACCAAGTCTCAGCTTTATGAAGTGGTATGAATAATTGCCTTCCTCACAGTTTTTTCCTTCCCTAACTCAAGAACGGAGTCAGGTACTCATTTACAGCTGGGTAAGCTAGCGCCTGAAAGAAAAAAACGAAGATGGCTGTATACCGCTCCACCTATGTCCCAGTCTTGACATATGGATGTGAGTCATGGGCAATGACTACAACAAACCCACCTCAGAAAAAGCTAGATCCAAAGGCCCTCAGAAATGAGATGGTGGTATCTGAGGGAAGGTGGGTTGATGAAGTAACAAGAAGAGACATGGTACGCAAATAGATTTTATTACGTCAAGGCCTAAAATGCCACCCCCTACAGACCCAAGTAGAAACAGTCCCAACTAAGATGGTTTGGCCATGTACCTCCTTCGTTGACCAGAATGGGAGAATGGATCGGCTACCACGACAAGCATGGGAAACTAAAAGAGCCAAGGATCCAGACGATAATCCCCGAGTTTTAAAACGACCCAGAGTACGCTGAATGCATGAGGACATTAGACAATCTTTTTGAAGGACTCCGAGGACTAATCTTAATGGAACCATTTAGGCCAGGAGGAAGACAGCCGATAGAATAGTCTGGCGCTCTCTCTTCCAAACCTCTACACCTCACGGTAGAAGGGGAACGACTAAGTAAGTAAGTAAGTAAGTTTATAGTTTTAAAAACCAGGTTCTATAATTGTTTCCCTTTATTTTTGTTTCCCTTTACTGTCAATTTAAAATATTGTTGGCTTAATTTGTTTCAGCATCCTTTTGCATGCTCAAGTTAAGGAATATTTGCCATGCCACAAAGCTGTGGAGATGTGGCTAAAGAACCCTCACAATCAGAAACACAAACAGTACAGTCAGGTACACATTGTACAGATGCACTTATGTACAATAAGTTCTCTGTTTACATAATTGGTGTAATTCTGAGGCAACTGCATAAATAAGATTTGTTAATAAAACTTTTTTTTTTTTTTTTTTTTACATTCCATCAATCTAGAAAATCTGCATAATACAATGATTTTCTGGGCTAATTAAATATACTACACATGTAATGAAGTAACAAAAGTAATAATAAAACATACGGAAAACAAACATTCTTGCCTTGTTGCAGAGGTCTCTTGTGTTTCCCATCCTTCCAAAACTGCCAAAACCTTGATTTAGTCCGTCAGGCTCCCATGTTATTGACATTAACCTTCATGTTTTTCAGTGCTGCCTTATTACACTAACACAAACACTTATGACACACTTAGAGGTCATTCATCATCAGTTCTGTTTCGCTCCTCATGTAACATGGAGCTACCACTGCAGCTGGTACCCTGGCAGAAATCCTGCACTACAACATTCCTGTGTTCTGACAGTAGTGGTTTCTGCAATCATTTGTTTTACACGATGGGGTTGCCAGCCTCATCACGCTGGGGTTGCCAGCCTCATCACAATGGGGTTGCCAGCCCTCATATTAGTCACCTCTTAGCGACTAGAAAAATCAAAAACAGCCAATAAAAGCTGGGGTTGATTGCCACGTCCTGTAAAGGATAAGCAATTAACTAACTTAGCGACACGCCTGATGGAGCCTTAGCCCTATTCTTTCTTTGTCTTTTCAGAAACGCCCAGGAACTTTATGAGGCTTAGAGGTCATTAGCACTTTTTTAAATTCACCTAATTTTATGAAAGTTTATTAATTTAATTAAGCATCAATGCCCTCAAATCTTACAGGCAATGTTATGATCAGCGTGCTAGCACAACACACCGTGTTATGACAGATTTAAATTGCCAAATATAGGTTGTTTTAAAATTTGAATTCGCATAAACATAACTCGTGTAAACAGAGAACTTACAGTACGTGTGCACCAGTAGAGTAGAATGATTGAGAGAGGCTGTCTTATGGTAATGAGGGAAATACTACATTGTAAGGTTTGGCTTTCTGACTGATAGTGGAATTGGAATGAGTGGATGGTAATTCTTTGGTTATAGGTGTGCTTATTTTTAGGTTAGGGAGGGTGTTTCACATGTTATAAAGATTGGTTGATCTCATAGTACTTTGCCTATTTTCTTCTCCCTGTATTGATTGAATTTTGTTGTTTCATCCTTTCAGCATATTTTATGCTTTTTTGTCAGGTTTAGAAGTACGATTTTGACACTTGTACAGTCATTTCTTTATTTCTCCTGAGCTAGATATGAAAAATGGACTGTTTTTGATGAAACTGATGTTGTTACCTTGGTTATTTTGGCAGCACCTTTGTAGCAGGGGTTGGCAACCAGTCGATCCCTGTCTTCCGGTAGTTCCAGTGGATGATTTGGTCGATCTTTGGGGGGGGGAAGACTTTTTAAATTAGACAAATTTCAGACTAGACAGTGGCATCCCTGGGGATCAAAGGTAATTTTTCCACATTCCCAATGAAAACTCTCAAGCTGGCTACTTCTATCTTCTTCTTCTGCGTTCGTCCTAAAAAGGACGTTTGTTACGTTGTGTCGCAGTTTACAGCAAAGCTGCGATATCTGCGCCTTTCGGCCCGACACATCCGTTTTCGGCATGGCATTTTTGGGACCGGGTTAGTCTTCCCTCTTCGATCCCTACTCTCTCAGCCAGACTGCAATGATGCAGCCTGTTTCCAGGACCACCACTTGGAGGTGGAGTAGGGTCTTGATCAGCTCTGGTTCGCTGACCCTAATGCAAGCAATGGGTCGCTTACTGCATTCCTCACTTTTGATGCGTCTTCGGTCCCAAGCTGGCTACTAAAATATATTCGTGAACTGCATGAGATAGGAACGTGTTCTTTTCTTTGTAAGGTTCATCATTCCTCCTCCCTCCACCCCCCCTTAAAATTACACACAGATGCACGCACACACGCAAATGTGGTAGATCTTTAGAGGGCTCAGTGTTAATAAAGATCCCAAAATTTCCTAGGTTGCCAACCCCAGCTGTATAGTATTTTTGTTGGAGTCTGCCATACAAGTTTTCAAACATAGCTAGGTGGTATTTATTTCACATACAGAGTGTAGCAATATATACCATATTTATTTTTACTTGTTCTGCAGTATTTTGTATATGTTTTAGAGTACATTATTGTTAAAACCATGTGCTCAGCTTAGCTGATAAATGTTATTTAACACCAATCTTCTTCAGAGTGCTTCACATTCCTTTCATTTCAGGTCGTACGTACATATGCCTACCACATTCTGTTCCCTACTGGCTCATATGGCCTTATCAAGGAAATAGCTGAGAATAGTGTTTCTCTAACGCAGGATGAAAGGGCAGCCTTACTTCAGCTTTCACAGGTACTCTTTACAGTGTTGAATAAATGTTTGTTAAAAGTTTGTATAAAATCGTGATGTTATGGAATGCTTTAGGAACATGGTTATAACAACACACTGGGGAAAAGAATATGAGACAAATGTGAAAGGCGTAAAGACGACAAAAATACATTGAAAGGTGTTGCGATACTTTTTGCATGGCAAGTAGGAAATTATATTTGGAAAATGTTTGTTTTGCAGAAAGGCATCCATATGCATGTAGAGTGTCATTATGTGGTGACGTTTTGTTTTGAGTGGATATGTGGATATGTGAGGAATATACCTTCAGTGTGTTCTTGGAATGGACATATTATCAATTGTGGATCGTAATTTATTAAATGTGTCTTTAAGTCAAACATGTCTTGGATATTGTCCCAGTGGATCTTCTGTAATACATATGCTTTGTCCAAGCACAGAAGTGAAATTATTGGATAAATTGTTCATCGACATATGAATCGAGTTAGTCTGTATCCGAGAAAGATAAATTATCATACCTCTGTGTCTATCCAACGGAATAGTGTATAATTACTGGAGGACATTTTTATGGTGCAATGCTATTTATGTCATACATGTAATGTACTCATGAGAGTGAACACAAGTGACGCCTGTTTGACTATTAAAATGGTATTTGGATCAAGTACAGGGAGTTATGAATAATTGAATTGTTACAGCGTTGTGTTAAAGTTAAACCTGTAGCAATTTGAGCTGTTGTGCTTGTGATCATACAATCATTCACAATGTACATATATATATATACTAATTAACGCACAGATGCCATAACAAATGGATGGCACAGGAAAGAAAGGTTTGGTGGGAATTGGTTGAAGGTCTATGCTCTATGGTCGTGTAACAGGATCCTTTACCTAACCCTACCTGTTGCTCTATAAGGATCTGAAGGGTAATAAATGAATGAACCCTGATAATGTATGGCGTCCAGAATATTTTGTCATTACTAAGGGTCTCTATTAAAGTTCTAAACATTCTTCATTCATTTTGTTTTTGACTGGATCTGTGCATTTTCTTTTTCCTTCAGGCCCATTTCATCATTTTTTTTCTCATACTTGTTATGAGAGTCCGATTTGACCCAGCAGTTAGGCAACTTTCCTCATACTTGTTATGAAGGTCCGATTTTACTAAGTGGTTAGACAGCTTTCCTCGTGTAACACAGTTATTAGGATCCAGGATCAAAACCTGGTACAGGTCAGTAGCCCAGAATCTTCTTCGTCTTCCTTCTTCCTCCTTCGCCCTGAAAAGGACGGTGGTTGCGTTGTGTCTGTTTACGCCGTAGCTGTGATATCTGCACTTTTCGGTCGACACATCCGACTTCAGCACGGCATTTTCTAGGGACCGGGTCTGCCTTCCCATTTCGATCCGTACTCGCTCAGCCAGACTGCACTGCTGCAGACTGTTTCCAGGACCACCACGTGGAGGTGGAGTACAGTCTTGACCAGCTCTGGTTCGCTGGTCCTGATGCAAGCAGTCAAGCTATGGGTCGCTGACTGCATTCACTATTGCTGCATCTTTGGGTCCCGCCCAGAATCTGAAAACCGAAATATTCCTAAAATCAAAAGTTTTTTTTAGCTGACTTGGGGGTGATTTTTGAGCCAATTTTTGGGCTACTTTGGGTGATTTTTTTTTTTTAGCTATTTCGGCCAATTTTGGGCTACTTTTGAACGATATCCGAAAACCAAAAACATATTTTCCGAAACATGACCATCCCCGAGCATTTTAGAATCTGGGTTACAATGTAGTGGCGCTCTCTTATAGTTTACCTGGCTGTAAATGGGTGCCTGACTATACTCATAAGTTAAGGAAGCCTAAGGCAGCAAGGAAGGGAACTGATCACCCCACATTCAGAAAAAAAGGTGGATCTAGTATGATGAAGTCTCTAACACTTCATTGTTCTACGGCAGTTTCTGCCATTACCTTGTTTTAATGATAGTTATACTTTCTTTGTGTCTTTCATGTCTAGTCAACAGTTTTTTTTTAGTTTGGTTCTGATTGGTTTTCAGTACTTCTATGTACAAAATGGTTGTTAAAGTTATATCTTCTCTTCACAATTCTAATCCTTACAGTTTTCTGGGGAAAAAATGAGCTTTTCTCATTCTTTATTAGTTTTTGTGGTCTGTCTTTATGGTACATAATTTTACGTTGTTTCTAATCCATTCTTTAAGGATATTCCCTTACTATTCATCCCGGATAAAGTACAAACAATTTTTTTTTTTGGGTACCGGTAATTCAGTTATGTCTTTAGTTTTAACAGATAGATAGTTAAAACAGCATGAAAAACAGTATTGGTTAGTTAAAACAGCATGAAAAACAGTATTGGTTAGTTAAAACAGCATGAAAAACAGTATTGGTTGGCTGTTACAAGATACAACTAAATTATTAAACCGGCTGACAGTTTTAATTTATTTGTTATTTCCTAAGTATGTTTTTTCTTTTCTTTTTTCAACTATTGTTTCCAAATGTTTGTGAGCTTATTTGCTCAGTGAAAAGTAAAAGGGAATGCAAAGGAAGAAACTGAAGACAGGAGAAATTTTGCAGACATGAGGCAGAGAGTACACTACTGTAGATCTTGCCATCATTTCTTGATGGGCTGCTTGATATATATATATCAAGGAGCCCATCAAGAAATGTAATGTTACTGTAATTGTATATATACATATACAATTACAGTAACATTACACAGATTACAGGATATTGTTGCAAACATACGTCGACTGATTACTCCTCAGAAAAGACGATCCGAGGAGTCCAGAATTTCAGGAAATGAGACAAACTGCCTGACTGTTCCAGATACTTTAGCCAGCAATGTATCTGGGAGTGTACGTGAAAGCACTCAACTCCGCTTCATCCAGGGTACAAATGGAAGAAGTCTGTCAAATATGGAGGAACAAGATGCTGTTAGCAGTGATATCAGTAATAACAATACTGCGACAGATTCAGGAAGTAGAGCATGCCAGGAGAGGTCTAATGGTGAGTCAGATGTATTTATGGTGTGTTCTGGCAAAATTTGTAAATTATCAGCATGCATGCTTTTGAAGAAATAGCAAAAAGAGCTTTTAGTTGTCTAAAAAGTATCAGTTCTGGGGTGTTTATAACTTATGAAATGTCAGATTCTCTGCTGTCAAATTGTATAGGTCACTTATCTTAAAGACATTTAATCTGCATTTGAAAGCCCTGACCAGTTCAGAAAAAAAATAAAAAAATAAATGTGGTACTAACTGTTAAATCTGATTTTCTAAAACTTTGACCTTTCAGACACACTATCATCAAACACATATATTGTTTCACTTTGTGTTCCTTATGGAGCATAGAACCATGTCTGCGTCTGGTCCCCGTGCAGAAAGCCTGAATCAAAGCATGAATATGCTCTTGTAGCTGTTGCTTTGTTTTAGCAATTCACTTTACATGATGAGGTTGCCAAACCCAAGCAGTCTCATATTAGTTACGGGACCCAAAGATGCAGCAATAGAGAATGCAGTCAGCGACCCATAGCTTGACTGCTTGCGTCAGCGAACCAGAGCTGACCAAGACCCTACTCCACCTCCAAGTGGTGGTCCTGGAAACAGGCTGCATCACTGCAGTCTGGCTGAGAGAGTAGGGATTGAAGTGGGAAGGCAAACCCGGTCCCAAAAAATGCCATGCTGAAGTCGGATGTATCGGCCGAAAGGTGCAGATATCGCAGCTCCGCTGTAAACAGACACAACGCAACCAACGTCCTTTTCAGGGCGAACGAGGAAGAAGAAGAAGATATTAGTTACTTCTTATGACATGCCTGAGATAACTGAAGTTCTATTCTTTGTCTCCTCATAGGCCCCAGGGGAACTATACGTGGATAACACACATATGTGAATTGCCTGATTTCAGTGGATGTTTCACCATTGCAAAGGTCTTTCAAAAATTTCTCGTGAAAGCAGTTTCTCAGAATGTCACCATGTTCATTATTTTGTGAAGATTTCATCATATTTTTTTATGAACTTCCTGGCTGTTTTAGTGTTTTGCTCTTTATACTTTCTGCAACACGACATATTAAATTGAAGTTTAAACCAACAGAGAATGTCAGTCAAGGCCCTTTAGCTCCCCAAGAATGAAATGCCTTCAGTAAACACATACCAAGTCCTCCTGTCATGTGTCATCGTCTCAAGCTCTTTCCATATTTTCCTCATCATTTTCAATTCTCTTCTCCATATGTTTCTGCCTCTCTTGCAGAGAATGTAATGAGACTTTTTTTTTTTATAATTCTTTCTCGGAAAAATATCAAAGTTAAAAACAACAAAAAATATTCTTGGGGTCAAATATTGAACAGTTAACACACAAAGAAAATAATAATGAACACTTACGATTAACATGCTGAGATTAAACATCAAATATAAACAAAAATAAAAATGGACACCTCGTAGGGAATACTAAACATACAGTAGGTAAAAATGATTTACCAGTAAACAAAACAAATCATAAGAAACAACAAACAAGTGTCACCGATGCTTTGGTACAACCACTGAGCTTTCATGCTATTATTCAACAGGGCAAAGACACCAAACAGCAACAATAGAGAAAGTCTTTTGTTTTGTAATGAAATGAATTTCACTGGATCCTGTAGCAATATATAAATCCATTTGTTTCCAAAAAATTAAGTCACTTATTTATCTGATGCCAATTTTGGTGCATGAAAGATAAACTGTCACTGATCATGCATTTCTTGTGTCTAATCAGGCTTATATTTTCTTCTCTGCAATAACATTGATCAGATATTTCTTGTATCTAATCAGAACTATGACTTCTTCCCTTTAATAACATAGATTGTCATTGATCAGATATTTCATGTATCTAATCGGAACTATGATTTCTTCCCTTTAATAACATAGATTGTCACTGATCATACATTTCTTATATCTAATCGAAAGGATCCTTCTTCTCTGAAATAACATCAATTGTCAATGATAGGTGGGCTTTTGTATCTAATCATAACTAAGCTTTCTTCTCTTTAATTGATTGTCATTGATCAGCAGGCTGTTGTATCTAATAAAAATATTTTCTTCTGTGTAATAACTTATATTGTCACTAGGTACCACAAACTGCCTCTTTGCTGCGGTCGAGAAATTATGTGACGCGCATGCGACGCCCAATTTGGGCCCTTTTCAACCTCGCTCTGCCTAGTAATTAATTTGCCTTTTCTAAATAAAAATTATATCTTCTGGTTCCTTGATCTTTCTTCTTTCATAATATGTCAGTTATAACTTTCTGCGTTTCATTGAAATTGAGTGAGACAAAAAACAAAAATGCCATTAAAACCGCTCTTGCCGTGCGCTAGCTGACTGGCGCTCAAGAGAGCAAAATTTGCTGAAAGGACCCCCATCTCATTCAAAGCGTCGGCGCTGTGTCCTCAAACATGCTACATTCATACGGTTTTCACCAATGAGAAGAGCAGAAACTGAGCTTTACACACATGTAACACGAGGCACATATTTGTTATAGGAACATATCGTAAATTCGAAGTGAATGAGAAAGTTTGGATTTTAGAACACATCTGGGAGGCCTACCTACACTCGTGTTACATCAAACAAACGAGCAACCATTCTGCTAAAATCGTATCAAAGTTTTAAAAATTATAGTAATTTGATGAAAGAGCGAACGAACGTTAAAACACAGCACCTCCAACACATTTCGGTGTGTAAACATAAAGGCGGATGTTCCATCTGACAAACCCGGACACGACGGGCCGGCTGTACGAAACACAGCACGAAATGACTCAAGCGCTGAAATGAAAGTTTCACCAATGGAAGTTGACCCAATATGTGTTCTGAGTAAGTTTTGAATTTTGTTTTATTTCTATTCATTTCAGACCTATTTTGTTTATTTGCAATATAGCAACGGCAAGTGACGGAGGGCGGATGTATTAGTAAAAGAACAGCCAAATGTGGCTGCTCGATTCAGACATTTAGACAGAACGTTTTTCGTTTTTTAAGCAAGTTTGGGGGTGGGGTATTGTTGTTTATGTAGCTATTTGGTTGTTTTATCGGACCATCACCATTTTCTAAACATTCGGTATCAGAATTAAGGTCTAACACTTAGTAACAGCTTGTAAAGCCGCTGACCTACTTTCGATAACGTTATGGATGTCAAAGGTCATGTTTAGAATTTAGCTTGCTACACATTTGTGGACGTTAATCTTTTTTTAAAAATTGCCTCTCTCACATAATTAACCATTTTTCTCTCAATTATTTCAGGGGACAATCGTTATGATGCACATTTTTCAGTGACGGGAAGAGGCAGACATCCGGCTCTGCCACGGATTTCTACTGTGACAAATAGACTATTGGCACAGTTCTGTCTTCTGAAGGACTAGGAAAATGCAACATCGGAGCAAGTACGTCTTGCTGTGTAAAGTTTATATATCATATTATTTCCTCTCATTCTCTGATGTTAAAAATCATTAGGCTACTATGTAGTTGAAGCTTTCCTAGAAACCTCTACAGGTTTTGAGTTTATTTTACAATTACAAACATAAAAGACAAATGACATAATCTATGTAAAAGAGAGACTTACAATCTACTGTATAATTAATATAATGATTTAAATGGTAAATGCAGTAAAAATTAATGCCACAATAAATGAGTAATGATTAACAAAGGGAAAGAAAAAATAATTTGGCCAACATTATGTGTATTAATAATAAAATAACACAATCATGCAATTTTTCCTCTTCCCGTCCCTCCCAACAAATTTCTCTCAGGTGACCTCTTGGTTTCTCTGTGCTACACGAACAGAATGTGAGTAAAGGACAGCTACAATACAGGTGCCAGATGTCAGTACAACAAGCCAGTGCCCTGAGAGGAGATTCACTTGAGGACTTTCTGAACACACAATTATCTTGTGATGCAGCTGACCTCAAGTGACAGTGAGTTGGACACGGACTAATATGTAATGTTTCTTTGTTTATAAAAATCAAATTTTAAGCAGTAAAGGTTGTTTCAATCAAGAAAATAACCATCAATTTGAATTGTACAACTCAAATTACATTAATATGGAAGTTTTCAGCTCTATAGCTGCAATATTCATGATTTTATGACAACATTTGGAATTTCGTGAGATTTTTCTTCCGAACTGCAAATTTAGCCTTCGATCCATTTTAACATAATGCAGTTTTATAGTATTCAGTATTTCATGTGGCTCAAAAAAATTAAGCATCAAGTATATAATGCTCTCTTTAAGCTCAATAAATCGTATAGCTTTCCTGTGTGTAGTTTTTGATTTATGAGTGCATGAAAATGCATATTTGCACTTTGCGAGCACAACAATGAGACTTGCTACTGCATCTTTTGTCAATTTTGATGGACCATAATTCATTTAATTGAATTGTTGTACTTCCCATGTTTCTTTTCTGCAATAAGGACTTGTATGACTTTGTACAAAAAGCATTATTGACTTGGTAAGTGTTTGTTGACTGTAGTTATGATTGTGCAAAGTCAGGCAATTTGTTCGGTGCGAAGATGTTTGAAAATTTTTGTAATTCCCCACAATTTTGAAATGCTGTAACTCGGTTATTTGATGTCCGATTTTTAAAATTTAAAAAGGAAATTTCATGGTTTAAAGAGATCCATTAAGATCTATAAATAAAGACACTGTAAAAACAAAATGAAAAATCAGTTTGTGGTACCTATTGTCACTGATCAGATCTCTCTGGTCTCTGATCAGAACTATGCTTTCTTCTCTGTAATCAAATGTATTCATTCTACATTTCTGTATCCAAACACCTGAAAACCAAAATATTATAAAAATCAAAATTTTCTCAGGGCGACGTTCCACTACTTTTCTAACATAATTTGGGTAACTGAAAAAAATCAGGTTTCTGAAACAAATCTGTCCCTGGCGATTACAGTTAAAAGAACATGGACCTGTATTTTATAATCAACATTAATATTTTTTGTCAAGATTTGTTATTTGCCACTAAGAATGCTTTCTCTTTGTGTGCTTTCAGATCTGTCGAAAATACAAGCAGTTCTGAAGTGGTTGTATGTTTCAGTGGAGAGTAACAGCAACATAATAATGTTAATTATCAGAATTAGACATCTTCACCCTCGTGGCTCATATTTAAGGGGGAAAAAAGCAAGATAAGAGGTTGAGAGAGATAAACAGCAACCTGGGACTTATTTGAAGTAGTAAGAAAGAGATGATGAAAGTGGAAATTCATGTAAGTGTGCAAGAGACAAAGTTATAAAATTGTGCGCGCGTGAAAGCTTCCTTAGTTTCTATATCAAGAATTTCTTCAGATAATTTTATTTTGCATGATCTGAAGTTAACCTATGAGGTCTGCCACAGGTGGTAGGCATGTCTGTTTTGGTGCTTCAAAAGTACACACTTAAAAACTGTAAATTAACAAATACAGCCACAGGCACATTTGATCACTTATCCATGTTTGAATAAAGGGGAGTGCTTTCCCTTAGAAATGAGGTTTGGTTGTTAAAATTGCAGAAGAGCTCTATAAGAATCAAAACTTATGGAAAATCGAATGATGGTCCTGACAGAACAATCAGCGAGGCTGATTTAACTGTTGCTGATAGTTAGAGAGTTAGGAGCATGCGTCTGCCACAGCAGTTGGTCCCCATCATGGGAGCCTGCGCCAAAGTGCAACATATTCTCTTGCAATGGTGGTTTTTGTAGCAGCTAATTTTGTGTGATGAGGTTGTTATCTCCAAACACAACCTCACCCTAGCTGCCCTTTCTGAGGAAACAGTGGTCATATTCTTTGTTCGTTTCCAAAGACCCCCCATGGAACCATACAAGATAAATAGCATAATAATATACAGTAAATATACAGTACTCGTTTTCATTTATGTTCATTGCAGTCATTAACACGTTAACAAGTATTTATTCAATTAACAATTAAATATTTTTTGCTTACAATTCCTATTCTTAGGTGATACTGTTTCCAGCTTGGGTCGTTTCATTATTTTATGGAGAATGTTCCTCCAGAAGCTAAGAGTGCGGTCTTCGAGCAAGTGATCATAAACTGGATACCTGGGAGTGCGGTCTTCGAGCAAGTGATCATAAACTGGATACCTGGAATTGCTATCATGAGGAATTGATCAAAAGGCCATGTGAACAGAATTGTTGACTCAAGTTATTAGAATCTCTTACAAACCACTGCCTGTTTTGTGCCTTGGGTGGTCATCATCAGCAGGTGATCAGAAAACCATCACTATTAGAATATGTCATGAAAGTGTTCAGAAGTCATTGTTAGGATTGTTATCATTCACCAAAATAAATTGCAAACTGTTGCATAATCACATTTATTTCTATCATAAAGTTGGCAGTCGTCTGTCAAAGACTTCTTTCAATCACTATAAAATTTCCCACTCACAAAGGGTTTGCTGTTAATGTGCTCCTCTTGTAGAATGAGAAGCATTCATCATCATCATGTGACGTATTCTTTCCAGAACGTTGTCTCCATTACAGCTGCTCTGAACGCATCACGATTCTGGGCAAGTCGACCTGCATCAGCCAAAGACAAGTTCAGACTCTCTGTGATGTCCTGGGTTCACCGTCGTCTAGGTCGACCCCTTCCCCTTTTTCCAGGGACCATGCCTTCCATCACTGTTTTTTCCAGACTATTTGTTCAGCAAATGTCACCATTACCCTTCATTTCCACATTGAGAACAGACCTTCGATTAGCCCACACCAAGCTGTCCCGAGTAGTGCAGTACATTCAAGTCGTTTTAAATGTTATTTAGCTCATTTATAATATCTCTGTAACTAGGGAACAATGTCCATAACAGCTCGTGACGAGACAAAATGTTAGTCCACAACACTTGATAAATGACTCGACTCTTGAATGATGATCCATGGATATAATATCACGTGTTGCAAAAAGCAGTATAGTCATAATTCGATTCAGACATTCCACATTAATTAATAATGTCCCTTCTGGCAGTAACCATCAGTTCAATACATACAGGCATTTCCCCTTGATAATGTCCAGTCCGACAATAAACATCAGTCCCATTTATCCAAGTTTGCATATCCCTATAAGTAAACAGTGAATTGACAACATGAGTGTGGCGAAGGCAAACTTAATCAGATTCCACGTAATCCAAACATATTCTGCTTGTACGAGTTGCAAACATCAGTATATCAACTATATCTTCAACTATTCTTATTTGGACAGTGAATATTTATATCACTGATTAACACGATCCAAATAATATCTCCTGCCACACACTGACTTCACATCCAAAGCTGCTACAAACATTTTGACGTCAATACCACAACAATATGTGTACCTGACAAGAGAGATGCGCAATGGTATTTGAACCTCCACCATCTGGGTAAGCCCAATGCTTCAATCACCATGCACAGCTCTTGAAATCCATGTCCTCTTTATCATTCTAAATTCTCTCTAATTTTCGTCTCCCTGTGATTTTTTGGTCGCCCTCTATTTCTTTTACCTTTGGGGTTCCAGAACAAGGACTGTCTTCTATTGCTGTCAGCCTTTCTTGTAGATTGTCATCATATTGTCCTTTCTTGTGGATTCTTGTTCATTATTCTGTTAATTGTTGTCATCCCGTCCTTTCTTGAATTGTAAGCATGCATTAAATCAACTACAGATTTCCAGAATGACTACCAGTACCATCAAGCAGATAATAAGAGTCCTCACTCATTGTCTTTAAACTTTGAAAGAATTTAACTTATTTCTTTACTTTTATCAATACATTTTTTATATGTCTGTTATCACAAGCCAGTATAAAGTTGTAACATATTTTGCACACTTCAAATGTTTTAGTTTCTAAATTATGCAATAAAGGAAGTTTGAATTTTACCAATCTAAGATCAAGACTTTTTTTTAGTTCAATATCCATGATCATCATTTTCAAAGGAATGTTTGGAATAGAACTGAGCGAAAAGAGTGATTTTAGTGAAAATGTGCTGCATGGGGAACTAATTTTCGTAACTGGGTGCTTTGCTTGCATAGAATAGAGAGATTGAAGTGGTATGTGACAAGATCACTAATGTGGAATTGATGACAAGAACCAGTGGAATAAGAGATGAAAAGAAGCTGCTGGTGATGAATAGAACATACACTGAGGAAATCTGTTGATAGCATCACAAGGCAGTCCTTGTTCTGGGAATCCCTAGGGTAAGAAAAGCAGAGGTAGACCAAAAAATACACAGAAAAGAGAACTGGAGGCAGAGATTCTAATTATGAAGACATTGAAATGAAAGAACTTGAGCTGATGGAATGTGGCAGGACTTGGCATGTGTTTGTTGATGAAGGCCTGTGCTCCTTGTGGGGCAAATAGGTGATGGATTGAAATCATTTTGATGCCGGTTGTTTTCATTCTTTTGTGTGCTGACGTTTTTTTTTTTTTGGTCTTATTCTGATTAATTTATGGTTATGACCAGGGTGACAGATAGTTGTAGTTTCCTCTTTTATCTTTGAGGTATCAGTCATTGACATTTACACGATTCATTACTCAGAGAGCTTCCACATTTTGGGACACATTCTTCTTCTTCTTCCATCCTTCCTGGACAGAGAATGCCACAATTTTTGTAACCAACCCGCAAAGTGTCACACTTGAGATAGTGAGTGCTCACTTTTGAAAACTGCCTCCGAGATTTATTGTGGCCATTACATTCTCCATAGTGGACCAATCAATGGTTTCTTAATTAGGCAACAACAAATTGATCAATCCTATCGCTGTAATTTGTAATTGTTTTTTATTTTTTTTTTTTCCCTTTTCACCACGCCTAGTGGCGTCTTTGTGGAACAGAAACAGACCAAACAATCTATCGTTGTTTCCGTAATCAGATTGGTTGGCAAGCAGGTGATCAGCCCACTGTGCGAAGTTTTTACGGGATGGGGTAAACAGCCCCATGCCCAACCCTCCTTAGTCGCTTTTTACGACATGCGTGGTAGGGTGCAGTGTTACTATTCTTTGCTCTCCTTTCGGGCCCCGGCAACACACGGGTGATTTGGGACACATTAGCGTAGTTTAATTCATGCTCTTGTAATATCTTGGAAGGTTCACATTTTTGCTGCTTCCTGACAGAGATAGCTGGCAATTTTTAACCAACCCACTCTTCAGATAAGTTTGGTCACACTTGAGATAGTGAGTGCTCACTTTTGAAACTGCCTCCGAGATTTATTGTGCTGTAAGTTTCCATTAACTCATTCTCCATGCAAGGAGCCTGTGAGACCAATCAATGGTTAGCTTAATTAGCGGTAAAATACAGGGTTGCCACTCAACTGCCGCTGTTGTAAGATTTATAAAGGATATCAGAGGATCCAAAAAAGCTGTAATTTGTAATTGTTTTTTTTCCCTTTTCACTTTATTAATTTTCCCACCAATCAATTTCCTTTTGCTACCATGCAACGAAAAGGTAGGCAAGCAATGGGCCTGAATTTCAGAGAATAACTGCAGTAACAACCTGCACAAAGCTGTAGATTTAATTTTTGTTTTTCTTAGATTACCTTTTCAGAGCACTTTTTCCGTTGTAACATCTATGTTTTGATAATAAAGTGCTTGTTCAGGTCATACCTGCTTGTGTAGCAGAATGTGATTTATATAATTTTCTTCCTGGTATTCTTATCAGTAGGGTCCCTCAATCACTAAATAATTTCCTAGGCACCACAGTTATGTTTACGGTACATTCAGTTCCCCTTTAATTTGGCCACTTGATTGGTTCAAGAAATGCATGAGCATGTCAACTTTAACTAAGTTGTTCCCATGTGGTTTGCCACCCCTCTGCTATTGTATATTAGACTCTTGCTCTCTGGTTACCCTGTGCATTGGAATGGTCTGCTAATTTGTTGACAGCAATTCATATGTGAGCTGAAACCAAAACAAACCTTACAGTGCACAACATTGCTTAAAGATGTATTGTTCAGCTATGTTGCTTCTAGTTCTATGACAATGTTCTAATGCGCTTGTTGAAACAGTGTATCTGTAAATGACAGCAACTTCATGGAGGGGATTATCTGTAGTTATCACTAGTAATTTTAATATGGCTGTCGTTTCAGTGGTAAAGATGGGAGAACCGTCTGTGATACTAGTGGGGGTAAACAAAAATAGGTGATGGGTCTTACTAGAACAGACAATGGATTCTCACAAGAGTTTCACTAGTGACTTCTGTTTCAGGTTGTACAACTTTCATTGTTTTTTTTAAAAATGTAGTTCTCGCTGTCATCTTTGTTCCTGATGTAAGTTATTCTTGGACCTTTTATTATTTACCATCATCGTACTGCAGTCACTTTCATTTTCATATACATGTATTGATTTTCCACTTTATTATTACTCTTGCACCCGACCACTTAGATCCGCCGTCTTTATAGCTAAGCTTTGCCTCATGAGCTGATCTTTGTACTTGCTTGTTTCTGGTCCACAATATCATTCGTTATTTTAAATTGTCAGGGAGGCAATAATCTATAGCTGATGCTTATTAATTTCCAGGGCGGTATGGCAGCTCTATAATTATAACTATTTATGGGAGCCGCGCTAGCGTAGTGGTTACAACACCGCTCTGGCGACCGGGTGATACAGGATCAAACCCGGGCGACGGCATTTGAGGATTTTTCGTCGACCGGGATTTGGACTGGATTAACTCGAGACCTGGCGAGAACATTTGAAGGAGTGTCGTCGACCAGGGACTGGCGGCTCCTGAGCCGACCCAGCTGCAATGGGTACCTCCGAAATCGGAGAGTATTTGCCTGAATGGCGAGGGACACTTGTCTCTGTACAAGAAAAAAAGGGATACTCACGTAAAATCAATGTCAGGTTAGACATAAATAATAACCTGAGATTTCGCCACGAGTATTAGCGGGCGTACGAAAAAAAAAAAAATAACTATTTATTGTTTGCAAGGTCATCATACTGTTTTAGGTCTGCCATTGTTCTATGCCATGTGGAATATCCGTTTGGTTCCAAGGTGAGGTCCTGTACATTTGGGTAGCTTCTAAATAGGTTTTCGTGTAGAGTATGTGTCATCTTGAGCTACTTTTGTCCAGTAGTTATTTCTGAGTTTCTTTCCATCTTAGCTTACGGGGCATTATGCTCAGAACAACTTCCACTACCTCTATTGATATACCTGCTATTACTCTCATGGCTTGATTATCGTACTGTATAGTTTAACTTTGCTGGAAGCTGAAGCTTCGTTATACACAATAACAGTATTTTTCTTATAATAGAAGATTTATGGAACAAGTGCATCATTTTGTTGCTGCCCTCCTCCCTACATTACATATGATGATTCTTAGAATACTGATGAGGCCCCTACAGCTTTCTGCTAGATTTCCTAATGTTTGTTCCATTTTAGCTGTTTGTCATATCCAGGACACAGTTTCCTGCATAGGAAAAACCTTGTTTTTTTAATACTGATTTGGGAGCCCCAACAATGCCACCAGTTCTGAGGACTTTTTTTTGGTTCTTGCTACATTGTATAAGTGGAAGGAGAGGTTCTGTCTGGTCTGCCAGATGGCACCTGCTATTTATGATGTCATTTACAGAGATGCTAACAGTTGTTGGCGACACCATAAATCATCATCATCAGTTGCCATCTCCACAACGAAGGTTGGCTGTAATGGATCTCCAACGTCTTCTGTCTCTTGTCTTGGTGGTGCACTCTGATAGACTCTTTCCTGTCCATCTCTTGATGTTATCTTCCCCTTGCACGTTTGCCTTCAACTCTCCCTTCTGTTATGGTCTTCTGCAAGGTGTTATGCCTTTTTATGTGGCCAAAGTATTTTAGCTGCCGAACTTTGACCTCCCTCATTAGTTCTCTTTTCATACCTAGATTTTCTAGGACCTCCTTATTTGTTTTCATCTCTTTCCATGAGATACGCCCCATTCTTCTATATATATCCACATTTCAAGAGCCTCAATTCTTTCTTCCAAACGCTTATTCATCGTCCATGTTTCTGCACCATACAGAAATGCAGAATATATATAACACTTTATGATTCTCAGTTTTAATTTGTGAGATAACTGTTTGGATGTCAGTATATTTTTCATGTTGTTGAATGTAGCTTTGGCCATTCCTATTCTCTTCTTGATTTCTGTTTCACATCTGCCATCTTCTGTTATTATATGACCAAGATATACGTAGCTCTTGACTTGTTCCAGGATTTTCCCATTTACGCTTATCTTTAATGTGGGTTTATCGTCTGTTTTGCTAATTATCATAGTTTTTGTTTTCTCAATATTAATGTCGAGTCCATATTCATGACTTATACTGTTCACTTGCTTCACTAGTTCTTGTAACTCCTGTTCGCTTTCAGCTAACACAGTATCATCTGCATATCTAAGGTTGTTTATTGACCTTCCACTGATGTTCAGTCCTGGTATTTCCTGTATCTGTTTGAAAATTTTTTCGGTGTATAAATTAAATAGGCAGGGGGAAAGCACACAACCTTGTCTGACACCTCTTTTTATGTCTATGTATGGTGAATAATTCCTTCCCGATCTTACTGTGGCAGTTTGCTCCCAATAAAGGTACCATAAATCACCTGTGAATAAGTATTTGTATTTTTCTGACTTCTTGTTTACTTCTACTAAGAACGTTTTCTAAATAATTTAGATTTTGCCAATTAAGGCAATTTTTCTTATCTTACAACAGGTAACATTTGTCCCGAATCCACAGTATGCCCTAGCTACAATGCAGCCAATGTTTTTCTTCTTTAAAATCCATTTCTAATCTGATCCACAGTACACCTGGCAGCTATGAACCGACACTGGGTCAGGCTTTTGGTAAAACTGATTCTTTTATGTATAACAGTCTTCAGAATGGTTCCTACTTGTGATGATAGGGAGACTAATATACATGAGCTTACACTATAGGCTCCTTTCAGTTTAAGAATACGCAACAATTTTTAGAACTGAGTCCTGGTAATATGGGCACGTCATTTTTCTGTACACCCGGGATTCATTTGTAGACAATACACACAGGAACAACTTACAAGGAAAAAAAGTGAATATGAAAAACAAAATTTCAGTACAAACATTTCTATTTATTTACAAGCCCCCCTCTGCTTAACTTGATTAAAAGCAACATTCAGAGTACCAGTCGACATCAGTCCTGCAGGAATTATCACATAACCTTTACAGCAACATGATAAATTCCATTACCAGTTGACAATAAAATTCACTAATGAATCAACAAGTGTGAACAATGCTGAATATGAAAGAAATATTTTATTTTTTTTAACTCCCTGAATATCTAGAAACTTGAACAATTCTAAATTAGAATTCAGGAAGCCACAGAAAAGAACTCCAGAAAAATCTGACTTAAAAAGTCTGGAGATGGGGATCTCTCCTGCAACCTAATTCAAAATAAGCTGTAGCATCTAAATCCAAAAGGAGCACCAATGATCTGACAATAGTGTTGCATGCTGGGAGGCAGACAAAGCCTTGGTGGGTTTAAATGAAGACAAGTCTATGCAGACAAATGCAAAGGAGTTACAAATCTTCAAATGAATTTTTATTTAAAAGCGCGATAAGACTGAGCCAACTAATATGGAGGTTGGTTTTAAAAAAATACACAATGCAATCCCCATGATAAATACTGTGCAGAATGTCAGCAAGGACCAGTATACGTGACAATGTTAGCTTAGTCAATAAACAGCTGCCTTTATGAACCTCACCTCTGCTTGATGCATCATCCTCACCTCAGTTCCTTTTCACATTTATTAACACAGGAGACATTAGCCATGCGTTTCATTAATATGAGACGCATGAGCCATTAAATGTTTTCATTAACAAAGAACACATTAGCCACAGATCTTTTCATAACATAGACACAGCAGTCACATTTGTTTTCATTAACAAGAGATACATCAGCAATTCTTGTTTCCTCATAGAAGGAATACAGTAAAGCCACATTTACATTCATTAAGAATTAACACATCACACTTCTTGGTCTTCAATAACTGAGTCACGTTAGCCATAAATGTTTTAGCTAACAAGTGACATATTAGCTATTAACAAAGGACATATTAGCCATATTTGTCGTTAACAAGAGACACACTTGCTAATTTTGTTTTTATTAACATGGACAGAACGGGCACAGTGTTTGCGTGAACACAAAATACACAAGTATTTTCTTTAACAGGGGACACAAATGCCATCATAAAATCCGAAGCAATAAACTGGATTGTTTACAATTTTTGGTAAAAGGATAAAGTGATTTATATGCCCACATGAAATCAATCATAACACCAACCTGTGGCATAGTAAACACACAATCCTTTAACAATTCAGTGACAGAATATGACAAAAGTTTATTCACAAATTATTCAAAGGTTCATAATTGCTAAATAATTTTTTTTCTAACAAGTGTCAATATGAAAGGAAGAAAAGGCTAAGAATATGCTTTTTGCATTCTCAATGTCAGGTAATATTTCAAACCGTCCCTTTGTTTGCTATCAGCAATTGCTAGCACACATATTTGCAAAACTGCAATAACCATTCTCAGAAATGAATGCATTGGGGGGGGGACACCAAAGACAGTGGGGGGAAAAAAACTGTTGTACATTAAGAAAAAAACATACTGACATACTGAAGAAAGCCAAAATAAAACGTGAAAAAATTTATAAATTGAAGGCATTCATGAGATAATGCCATCATAAGAAACATCTTTCCAAGATCTTTGTGAAGGTGAAACAATTGTTATTTGAAAAGTTATGCAGGTTTGAAGACTGCGTTACCGAGATGTCAAATTCAATGAAAATCTGATTCAAAGGTAGCATATTAATTTTTCCTACTCAGAATTTTCAAATGCAGATTTAATGCATTTCAGAAAATATAATCTGATCTCAAAAGAGATAAACTGAATTAAAAGTATTTAGCATTTTTTTCCAAAACAGATATACCAACAAGCGACTGTTTTCTTTTTCAACAAACATGCCATAAATTACGACGTGTCAAATAAAGTAGATGAAGCTGATCCAGTTAAATCTTCTATTAAAATTGTACAAAACAAACAAACAGTATCAAAGTCAAAAGCAGAATTGAATACAATAATACATGTAAAGCTTTACGAAAAAAAAAGGAAAACATGAAAACCCTACAAATGCCCATATTTAAACCTTTAGCACGCTGCGGTCGTGAATTTGCGACAGAGGTACGCTATGTTCTGCCAAGTTCAGGCGCAAATTTGCGACTTTCGGATATCTTCGGTTTGTAGCATTATAAATTGTGTACACGTGATATCACCCCCGGATGTTTAGATTTAAACTTATGAGCAAGAGAGTTAACTTCCGATTCCGATCAATTTTTGTGAGGGGGGTGTTATGGAATTTCTTTTTTTGTATTTTTCAAATCAAAATCAATCGGCATGGAACAAGCTGCCATTTTCAATGAAATTTTAATGGATTCTGACTCCGATGCGATGGCGAGGAGTATTTTGGCTTTATTAGCGCTGATATCGGTTCTCAGAATATGGATGATGGCAGAGATGGGGATGACAGTAGAATGTCATTGCTAGTATGTCTAGCGTTAGAGGTTAGGTTAGGTTTAGGGCCGAATGTCACTGCTGATGAGATGAGGGCATTTGTTGCTTTGCTACTGATGATGGGTGTAATGAAAAGATCGTCATTTGATTTGTATTGGTCAAATGACTGTTTCATTGAGATGCCAGGGTTTAGGACTCTTCGTTTGTTGTTTTTTTTTTTTTAATTTTTATTTATTAATTTTTTTTTTTTTTTCATCTTTCCATTCCTCTCTTCCTATCATATCTAACATGTACACAAACAAAACTTATATCATCAGATTCATCATTCATTTATTTATATACATTCCAAAAATTATAGCAATTGACCAAGAAACAAAAAAAAACTATAGACGTTACAAGTCACCCACTATAAATACGGGGGCGTTGTGAAAAAGAATGCAGCGGCAGGGCAAATTTTCGGGATTTTAATGCAGCGTGCTAAAGGTTAAAATGAACTTGACTGAAAATTTAGAACTTAAAAATTTATTTAATTCTAACCTGTCAATATATCAATTTAAATCACTTCATCTTGGTCTTGCATTATTCAAACTGCAGGGCAACTGTGGCATGGACTAAAATATATTAACGGTCTGACATGTTTACCTCTCGTATTTTTTTTCACTCTCTAAATCCAACTTGACGAAAGAGAAAACAAGTGATTTTAAAGTGATTCATTTGTAATGTCTCGTGACAAAGAAAAATTTTTATTAAAAGGAAAAAAAATGGCATTCCACAAACTGTGAGCATGGCATCGCATGAAGTCACTGGAGCCCATTGAAACAAATCATGCTGCTGCCACCAGGTCATTGTCCATTGGACAATCTCTAGCGATGTGTCCCATTTGGTTGCAGTTATAGCACTGCGTTTTGCTTGCTTCTTCAGGACAGTCTCGCGCTAGATGATCTGATGATCCACACCTGGAAAAATTTTTTAAATAATTAACATAAATTGTCATACATTTGGTAACTAAGAAAGTATTATATAATAATTTTCTTTAATAACGTAACGCAAAAAAAAAAATTCATAACAGAAATAACAAGCACTTCTTAAATGCATCCTGTATGTCCTGATCAGTTCCTGGGGATTTTGAAGGTTATGTTTACGTAATACTGGTAAATCCAGATCTTAAAGTTTGAATTTTATTTCATAAACAATTTTTAACTAAGAAAAATTAATTTTGTTTTAAATATAACAGATAACTAAGCAAGTAAAACAAACAAAATTTAATCACAACCTGAAGCAGTCTTTTCCCACTGTGCGATGCGCAGTTGGGCACTCCCTTGAAATATGTCCAACACCTCCACACCCAAAGCATTTGCGCTCATCTGAGCCACGGTCTCCAGGGCAATCTCGAGCCAGGTGACCATTTTCACCACATCGGTAGCATGGCCGGCTGCTCACCTCAGGACAGTCCCGCTGAACGTGCCCGGAGCTCTTACAGTTGTAGCAAGCACCTGTGTTTGTGGTTAATAAAAACACTGCTGAAAGGAGGAGAAACTTACCAGTTTAATCATGTAAACAAACAACAAATCCAATGTTGCTGACATGTATTTTCTCATGGAAAGTAAATAATAAAGACTACCATAAAAGAAAAAAAAGTTACTACGTGCAGTAAAAACTTCCCAAACAGCTCTCCAACTCACACACACTCACTTCTCAGCCAACAATAAAAACAGCAGAAGTTTAAAAGACAGAAAAGTAAAAAGACATTAAGGAAAGCAACAACGTAACCGCTCACATTATGTAGTTTTAAACAGGACAAACTTAGAAACAGGCACATTTCCAATAGTATGTTATGTGGGATATAATTCTCACAACTTGGTAACAGGCAGCTGTATTTTAACTTTTACAAGTCCCAGAAGTTGTGAGCAAACAGCACAGAAAGAATCTGCACAGACAATCAGCAAAAATTAGGCACATAAACACTCATTTCCCATCATGCTGACCTGAATCAATTTCTTTATTACATTCTTTTGCAATATGCCCCAGCTGGTTGCATTTGTAACAACGGTCTTGATCCATCCTGCATTCTCTGGCAAAGTGGCCTGGTCTGTTGCACTTATAGCATTTTTCTGGAATAGAATAAGGATAGCAAAGATCTAAACTAATAAAATAAAATGAGCACATTACATTTACATAATCCACAAGTGGTGCAGAATATATTTTTAAAACTGAAACTATCAAGAAGATGTATGTGCAAAACACTGTTTCCTACTGATTTTGTGGCCAACTCAAATTAAAATCATATACCATATCCCTTTATCAAATGTTCACAGTATATTGAGTTTCTTTGCTGAGAACAAAATTTCATTTCTTGAGCATTTCTCTTGTGTTGATTAACTTCTGCAATTTTTCTGTCAATCATCTGCATAAACTGTATTTAGTAGATGGAGGATTTAAATAATGCTTAGTTACATGTTAGTTATTCTTAATTTGCTTTCTTAACATATAACTAAACGGACTAAAATAATATTTAATTACAATTAAATATTAACAAAGACAAGAAAGTTCAATGTACTCTCACCTCCTCCTCTGCCATTGCGGAAATCCATGCGGCCCTGGGCTCTGTCCCTACCAAATCCACCACCTGAACCACTGCGGCAATCTCTTGCAAAGTGGCCTGGCCTACCACATTTGTAACAATCTCCTCCACTCATGATTTAAAGTCCTCTCTTTCCAAAAAAAAAAAACAATCAAAATTTGTACATTTGACAAAGTCATTAGTGTAGTCATACATTTGGAGAAAGAAAAAACTACCACACAAAGGGGCCCATCAAGATAAGGTTCACTTAGCTGCAGAAGATAAGGCATTCATTTTTATAAGCAATTTTCCCCAGCAATGATTGCTAGAACTATAATTTTAAGAAAGGTTTTCGAGCAATCAAATTTTTAAATTACTTTGCCCCATCAATAGTAACTGCCCCAAGACTTAAAATTTGTTTCATTGTTAGTTTAATTTTATAATGCACATATCTTTGGACAGAAAAAAAAAATTGGCCGAAGTGAAGCATAGTGAACTGGAAGCTGCTATATTGGTCTATTTTTGGCAAGTGGCTATGATTACGAATAATGTATGTAATTATGGCATTTACACGGTTAGGCCTACGTACAAGATATATATAAATGCGAAGGTATATTACTTATTTTTTTTGTTGCACTTTCTGTGCTAACCTTCACGACCCTTTTTCCAGCGTGCAGCGTTGTAACAAAAGCCTCTAAAATTCATTCCATAAAAAAATTAACTCCGTCTAGGCCAGTCCCAAGCCCGGCTGAAAAAGGAGAAGGGCGGCATGCATGGAGGCAGCCCCTTCATCATGCAAAGGCACAACAGGCGAATCACCTGTTTGTCTTAAAAACCAGATTACGCGAAACATAAGAGAGAAAACAGGACTGATTCTAAAGGCGACGAACTGTAACAGACTACGACTTACGGAACATGGAACACAAGAAGTATGAATGGGAAAGAAGAGGAGCTGGTGGAAGAGATGAGAAAAGCCAAATTAGAAATCCTGGCTTTAACAGAAACAAAGAAAAAAGGACAAGGAGTTATGGATCTCAATGGCAACACGCTGCTCTACAGTGGTGTCCCCACATCTGAAAGAGCCAAAGGGGGCGTGGGTTGTATTGTGGCCAAAAACCAAACGGATAATATCAAGGGGTGGAACGCATTATGGTCCTAAAACTGAAAGAAGGAGAAACCATAGTCAACTTTGTCATTGTGTATGGGCTAAATGAAGATGAGCCAGCAGAGGTCAAGGAGGAATTCTTCAAGCTGTTTATAAGGACAGTGGACGACTGCCCAGATGAAATTAATATGCTCGGAGATTTCAATGCCAGAGTTGGAAATGACCATGCTAGATGGGGTGGAGTTATCGGAAAATATGGAGAAGATACTCTTAATGACAATGGAAAGTGACTACTTAGATTCTGCACTGAGCAGAATCTGATCATTACAAACACAAAGTTCCCCTATAAGCGCATACATGTATACACTAGGTGTGAACCAACAAAGAATGAGAAGTCAGTGATCGACTATGCCATAGTTAGGAAGAGCTCATTCAACTATGTCCGGGATGCTACAGTGTGGAGGGGGCCAGAGATTGGAAGTGACCACTACCTGTTAACAATTAAAAGAACAACTGACAGAGTTACTCGGCCTAGGAACTGCCTAACATGCAAGAAGCTAAGTAAACGAACAGGGGAAACAAGCACTAAGACCTACAAGCTGAGAGCCACAAGTGAAGATCAGATATCAGGGGCGTATTGCTACAGCAGTGAGAAACATAGAACAACAACCTGATGACCTACCTGGAAACCCTCTGGCTTAAATTCAAGGACATCATAAAGACAGCTGCAGCAGAAGCATGTGGTGAAGTTTGACTTGGGAACAATAGACAGAGGACACCTTGGTGGACAGATGAGGTTAAAGAGAAAATAAGAGAAGAAAAAGGCATGGAAACAATACTTAGGAGCTAAGAACACACCAGGAAAAACAGAGAAAATATGATACTCAGAACAGAAGCAAAGAACAAAACAGAAGTCCTGGGAAGAATTTGGAGAAAAGCTAGAAAACGATGCCCAAGATGCCCTATTAGACCCTAAAGAATATCTTCTTCTTCGTTCGCCCTGAAAAGGACGGTGGTTGCGTTGTGTCTGTTTACAACGTAGCTGTGATATCTGCACCTTTCGGTCGACACATCCGACTTCTGCACGGCATTTTTTAGGACCGGGTTTGCCTTCCCATTTCGATCCACACTCGCTCAGCCAGCCTGCACAGCTGCAGACTGTTTCCAGGACCACCACGTGGAGGTGGAGTGCGGTCTTGACCAGCTCTAGACCCTAAAGAATATGAGGAGGAAAAAACAGTGCCCTCTTAAATTTATAAAGGACAAGCAAGGCAAATTGCTTACTGCCCCAAAAGAAGTAGAAAGATGGAAAGAATATTTTTCAGAACTCCTGGATGGCGAGCAAGGTCAAGCCTCAGAAATGATAACCACTGGCATAGAAGAGGAAACATATGGTGATGAAGATGACATAAAGATGGAAGAACTGAAGGCAGCACTGGAGAAAATCAAGATGGGCAAAGCAGCAGGATATGATGGCATAACACCAGAAATGGTTAAGTACATGGGAGCAGCAGGTGACCTATTACTAAGGATCCTACAGGCAGCTTGGTGCAACAAGACCATACCAAAGGATTGGGAGATTGCCATCATAACACCGATTTTCAAAAAGGGTGACAACCGACAATGTGGAAACCATAGAGGCATATCCCTTCTCAGTGTCCCTGGTAAAATCTATTCTAGAATCCTGGAGCAGAGACTCCCAACGCCTAGTTGAGCCACAAATGGATGAGGTCCAGTGTGGCTTCCAAGTAAATCGAAGTACTCAAGACCTAATCTTCACACTCAGACAGTTGAGTGAAAAGGCTCTTGAGTATAAAAGTGAGATCCATCTTTGCTTCTTAGATCTGGAAACGGTATTTGACAAGGTCCCCTGGAACAAACTCTGGGACTGTTTGGCAAGGAAGAACATCCCATCACCTCTGATTCATGCTATACATAGCTTCTACAAGTCTTGCAGAAATTATGTGAGGAAGGCAAACCATAAGTCAGAAGAATTCAGGACCACCACTGGTGTAAGACAAGGTGATATCCTGTCACCTTATCTTTTCATACTCCCCATGGACGATGTCATCAAAGCATGTAAGGAGAGGACAGGAAAGTATTCAGTAGTTGGCTACTCGAAGAGCAGCAGCTAACAACCCAACCCCTGCAGACCCAAGTAGAACAGTCCCAACTGAGATGGTTTGGCCATGTCTGCAGAATGGGAGCAGATCGGCTACCACGACAAGCATGGGAAACTAAGAGCCAGGAATCTAGACCTCCAGGACGACCCAAAGTCCACTGGGAGGACAACATTAGACAATCTTTGAAGAATAGAACCAAGCCAGCCGATAGAATAGTATGCTGTATGGCACTCTCTCTTACAAACCTCTACACCTCACGGTAGAAATGAAACAACTAAGTAAGTAAAAAATTAACTCTCCCTTTCTAGCCTGGTGCAGATCACTAAACTTAAAGCTGAAAATAGTCGTTCTACATAAGCTTAAGGTATGCTCGAAGGGACTCTACGGGCAGCCTCAATGTGGTGTGGGCAGCTGTTAATGGCCTCAAAAACATTCACTTTTAGAATACCAACAGATTTAATTGCTTTACAAACTTCAACAAACTCCCTCTTGGTTAATAACAATAATAATAGCCCATTCAGTCATAACTATGGGAATGTGCCCCTGATGTGATAGCCATCAGCTGCTTATTTTCCTGGTGTTTCTTTCGATGTTTTCTCTCTTCTGCTTGTTGTGTGAGCTTTTCGCCCAATCTGAGGTGGCGCCAGCTTCATCCTCCCAGGCTGCTGGATTTATGTCCAGTGCCCTCATGTCTCTTGCGCACAACTTTGAATCTCACCTGCGGTCGCCCCAACTGTTCTTTTGCCATCTGCAAGTTGTCTGTAGAAGATATCTTTTGGGATGCGACCATCTTCCATGCTGCGGTCATGGCCAGCCAGCGTAGTCTGTGCTGTCTAAGCAATGTACACATGCTTTGAGAGCCAGCATGGGTATAACACCTCAACATTTGTCACTTTTTCTTTCCACAAAATGCTGAGGATGTGGCGTAGACACCGTAGATGGAAGGTATTGAGCCTTCTTTCTTGCTTAGCATAGGGTGTCCACGTCTCGCTGCCACACAGAAGTGACCTGGTGACGCAGGCGTTATATACCACAGCTTTGGTCTTCATTGAGAGTTTGGAGTTTCCCCAAACATGCGGGGGGGGGGGGGGAAGGTAGTGTTGCGTGGGTGGTTTACTGGTGTTGGAGGGTCCTTCGTTCGATTATTATAAGTTTAGTTGGTATGCTTGTTTATTATCATTACACATTATCATTACACAACTTGTGCCCAAGCAAACCTCGGTTCCGTACGAACTGATCCATTATTACTATAAACTTCCTACAAGAAAGAGTTCATCAGGTCAAAGGACCATCAACAATGCAAGTTGAAGCAATCAAACGTAATCAAAGGAATGTGGGTAAGCCTTCGATTCGAGTCCAATATTTATTACAAGTTGGGGGCAAAGTCTTTTACAGACAGGGGGTATGATGTGCTGGTGTTGTGGGTAGTGGGTTTCCCCCCTTGCTTCACCCTAGGCCTAGTGAATTCTTGTTCATGAAAGGAGCGACCATTGCGGTGTTAGTCTCTTGGCCTAGCAAAACCTCTCATACCCCAAGATCGTTGTGCGTGGTGAAGAGCCACACCCTCCTCGAGGTAGTCCTGGTAACTGAGGGTGCGAATCCTCAGGCTAAACACAACGGATCTAGAGGAGCAAACCTCAATAATAAAACCGGTGCACTACACCGTACACGCCCTCTGTGGGTGGGAAGGAGCCAGATGGATACTGAACAAGTCTTGGGAGTGGTAACGAGTGTGGACTTCTCCCTGAAGATCGGAACCCATCGTACAGGCACAGAGACTCAGGACGTGATGATCCTATTGCCTTCAACTCTTGGTCACATGCCTAGAGCCTCGGAGAACTCGGCGTAACCAGCAGGCAATCTGGTGGCGGGGAATGAGCACTGTGAGCCCTACCTTGGCTACGTATCAGAAGGAGATGCAGAAACACCCCCTTTATCTCCCCCAGAGCTGGCACAGTACACTTCTGGCTTCTACCCGGGGCGGTAGGAAATCCACAGGCACCCCAGCATCACAATGCCATGAAGATGACAAAGTTGGAATTTACTAACTCAAACCTGGCAGAGCAAGTCCTCCATCAGATGCGGCCGATGCTGGGCCCACTGGCGCGTGGACACGTCCCGATCCCCATCGAGACTTGCCCGGGGAGCCCACCCCGGCTCAAAAAAGCAGAGAAGGCCACTCTCCAAACCTCCGATGTCTTGCGGGCAGTGTTAGGATGTGCAAGAACATGGACAGTAAGACTCCACAACTTCCCCACTGAAGACACGCCCACGGCGACCGTTGCCTCAATTGGCTGTGTGTGGTGTACCCGGAAACGGGGCCTCCCAGTACTGAGGCACAGTTAAGTCCCCGATGTCACTTATCGGTGCAGAGTTGAGAGAGATGGCTGAGCATCACAATCCCCCGTGTTGCAGCATGATGAGAACCAAGCATTGCACACTGAGCTTGGGGGGATCACTTGGGCACCAGACTTAATACTGGCTCTTGACTGGATGGCTGCATGCAGGAGATTTCTACAATGGAGGGTTGGCAGGTGGTGGGTATCTGGAAGTGGCTCTGTGCAGGACGTGAGGATTCCTTGGGAGAGCCCAGAACCAGAGCACAGCATTGTGCAAGCTCTGCATAGTTGGAGAGCCCCCTGGATGACGGGGAATGCACAGTGTGCTACCCCACCTATCCCCAACTGCTAACTTAGAACCAGAAGTGGGGTCCTCTGTATGCGTGCCAGGCCAGGATAAAATGCCTGGGAAAGAGACTGGAGCTCAGAACTCCCTAACTCAAAGTTGCAGGATGGCAGAAAAGCCACGGGAAAGACAGGGCTATTTTGAAGATAACGCAACCATATTTTTTACCATACGAGCTCGGACGCCGCCTCGGTAAACAAGGTCCGCGCAGAGCAGTGACACCCCCAGGCTGCTTGCGAATAGTCTACTACTGGGAACTTAAACAGATTAGGGATGAGCCCACTCTCCCGTTGAACAGGTGCTAAAGTCGTAGATACTGGGCCAGAAGGCGCACCGGAAACCACAGTATCACGCAACTCGCTTTTTTTCTATGGAGAGTACACCGTCATTACAAGTTGACGCACGAAGACAGTTCACATTTGTATACATTCATATATAGTTCATTAGAAATTACGTGCATAGTATTCATGTCCGTCCGTGTCAAAACAATATGTCAGATGAACATCGTGGCTATATACGTGCGCTGTTGTAGTCAACAGCCAGAAATGAGTGCATGAGTTCTTGACAGCTACAATTTGAATCATAATGCGATTCTCCTTCCATCATTTAATTTAATTAATCTCATACTTAGATTAATATCCGAACTGACCCTGAGTTCTACATTGATTCATATATATAATATAGGCTATATACTAAGCCTTTTCCTTGGAAGAAATACAAGACACGACTTTCTTGCTTGACGGATAGCGTAACAAGGGCAATGTAACCAAGTCACCCAGCGTGACCTTCCCAACGCGAATGCGTCACAATCTCCGCATATATTTCGTGTTCAGTATACCGTAAAATATCGACATATTCTATAAATGTTAATGACCCCTAAACGTTGCGCACGGCTAAACCCCAGCAGACGCCGTCATTTAAAATAACACCGTAACAGATTTCCTGTCAGACGGGGGGAAAAAAATCTATTAGATAGATTTTTTTTTGGAATAATATTAATCAAAGTATCAAAAATTTAACAAAACCCGACGTATGACCTACGATGTTCTATCTAGAACAGTGTCGTGGTCATGTCAGTAATATCTTATAATAAAATCAACGTCATATCATACATATAACTTATATTAAATAAAAAAATGTCACTGTCACTAATTAATTAACTAATTAATTTGATGTATGTATCGACTAACTAATAATGTGAGGTGTTATTAAAATTATTCTAACTAATTAAAATTAAAATAATTAATTATAATATGTACGTATGGTACTAATTAATTAATATCTAATTGAAGAAAATGAGAAATAGTATAAGAGAGTAAAAGAAATAAAAATTGAGAAGTACGGACAATTAAAATTAAATATTAAAGTATACATTAAATTAGAATGTGTGTGAAAATGAAGTGTAAGGATAGATACCTAATTAAATTGACGCAATAAAAAAAAAAAAGAACAGAAAAAATTCATACATGTGAAATGTCATAATGTAATATCTATTACCTTAATAATTACACTAATTAAAAGGTTTAATTGGTGTGATATTATTTTGTTTCATCTTTTCTTAGTATATTTTATTTTTTTATTTCATCACACTTTAACTTTATTTTATTATATATTAATTTACTAACTAGAAAATTTAACAATATCGGACATGAAGATCCAATCGTTGTTACCTCCTATTGACTTGTATGAAAGTTCATTAGAACACAAGGTTCATATTATCGAATTATGATATGATTATCCAATCATCGTTAGTTCCTTTATTAAAACTTTGAACGTAAACTGAATAAGTCATCACCGTATCTGTCCCTTCTACATCAGAGATTGTTCCTTTTTAATAGTTTTCAATTGAAATGAGTGATACGCAAAGTGGAAGTGAAGTCCAAATTTTCAAACGATCCGTAAAACTTGATATTTTGATCACAATAGTTTATTTCGAAATGTCCTTATTTAAGTAGGAAGTCCAACTGAAGTGTTGTATATTCTGACGTGACATTAATACCGTTCATTGCAAATGTAATGCTTGATTAGTCAGAAAATTTTCTTGAAATAGTAATATTCATTCAGAATCCGTAGGATGTATTGACAACGTATCGGCTATGACGTTTTCAGTTCCTGGTATCGACTGTATTTCGAACTCATATGGTTGCAACGCAATAGCAAATCGTGCAAGCTTTGGACTTTTATGGTTTGAACGACGTAATGCTGCCACAGATTTCTAATCAGTCTGGATCAGAAATGGAGATCCCAGCAAAAATTTTTCTAGTTTGGAAATTTCCCAGATCACGGCGAGCAATTCTCTGTCTACAGTCGAATATTTAGTCTCAGGAGGTTTCAGCTTGCGTGAGATGTATAGTACAGGATGAAGGATATCATCATGATATTGGAGTAGACAGGCCCCGAGTCCGTAATTACTCGCATCTGTACGTAGAACAAACTTTTTAGAAGCACCTGGTAATTTTAATACTGGTGGGCATGAAAAAATTCTTAATATACTGCGAAAAGTTCTGTCACATTCGTCTGTCCAATTTATCCTTAATGGCATGTTCTTCTTTAATAACGATGACAAGACAGCCGTGATGGATGATAAGTGAGGTACAAATCTGCTATAGTATTGGATTAACCCTAACAGACTCCTAACCTGTTTCTTCGTTTGAGGAACAGATAAATTTAATATTTTAGAAACCGTACTGGGAATTGTTTGGATACGTCCTGATCCAATAATGTGTCCCAGGAATGTTATCTCATTACAAGCTATTTGAATTTTAGTTGGTTTAGCGGTTAAATGGTTATCCCGCAATATTTCCAAAACTGATTTAAGACCCAAAAAATGTTCCTCAAATGATGAACTAAACAAACATATGTCGTCAATGTAGGTAATTATATCTGATCTACCTGCTAAAATTTTTCGCATCATGCGAATAAAGGTAGCTGGAGCATTCATTAGCCCAAAAGGCATCACGTTCCACTGGTAAAGACCTTGTGGAGTTGAGAATGCTGTGTAGTATTTGGCTCTTTCGGTTAGTGGAATCTGCCAATAACCTTTGGTTAAGTCAATTTTAGTGAAAAGTGTAGCATTGGATAGACGAGGAAGTAAATCGTCAAGGATAGGATGTGGTTCGCTATCAGGTACTGTCTGCGCATTAAGTTTCCTATAGTCAACACATAAACGTATGTTGTTGTCCTTTTTCCGGACAATGACTAAAGGAGAAGAAAATGGAGATGTACTAGTCTCAATAATACCTAATGATATCATCTGTTCGAGTTCCTGAGATGTCTTACTCAGAAAATGTAGAGGTACAGAATAAGGATGAACACGAATTGGTGTATCATCGTTAAGAATAATATCGTGACTAATTACAGATGTGCAACCCGGTACATCCGTTAACACATCTGGGAAAGATTGTAGAAGATCAGCAATGCGTTGATGCTGTTGCGGTGTAACCGTAGAAGAAATGGTCACATCACGCCAAGATTCAGTAGATTGGACAATAAGTACAGGTAAAGGCATCTGCACTTCAGGAAAAGAAAATTCTTCCTCCTGTATAACAGATAGATTAGAATAATGACAAGTAGATACAGTATTGTCATCTAGTTCATGAAAAATTGACTGTAAGTGTGTGTATGAAATTGCTTGAGCATATTAATATGGAATATCTTTCTGTGTCCCTTGATATCTAAGACGTAATCAACGTCTGAAATTTGATCAGTAACTTTATAAGGACCAGTCCATGAGATCAATAACTTATTGTTATTGTGAGGGAGTAATACATAAGCCTCATCGCCTGGGAATAATTGGCGTAATCGTCTAGATCGATTTTGTATAGATCGAGCCTTAGCTTTTGCAGCCTCAGAAGAAGCTGTTGCCAATTGGCAAGACTCAATAATATTATTCCGAAGATTAATCACATACTCATAAGATGACTGAGTGTCCTGAGTCATCTCTGCATCAATTAATAAATCTTTTATCAGTCCCATAGGACCTCTCGGAGGGGCACCAAAAACTAACTCAAAGGGAGAGAAGCCAGTTTGTTCATGTGGCACCTCTCGGTAAGCAAACAGGACAGCTGGGAGTGCTCTGTCCCAGTCCTGAGGGTGTTTAACAGTAACCTTATGTAAAAGTTGCTTAAGCGTACGGTTAAGTCTTTCAACTGCACCGTTACTCATGGGATGATAAATACTACTCAAATTCCTATCAATGTTCCAGGTTTTCATTACTTCTTTCATGGTATCGGATATAAACTGCGACCCATGGTCAGATAATAATTTTCTAGGAAACCCTATTCTAGAAAAAATTAGATGTAGTGCATCAGCTACATCAGTGGTAGTGGTGGTCTTCAATGGAATGGCTTCTGGCCATCGTGTGCATAAATCAATGCACGTGAGAACAAATCTATGTCCTCTCGCAGATGGTAGAAGTGGACCAATTATATCTATGGCCATCTTGTCAAAAGGTCGTACTGAGATATCGCAAGCCTGAATAGGCGCCGTGTGAAAAGCTCCACGTGCTTTCACTTCCTGGCACGTAGTACAGGAACGTACATACTGCGAAATATCCCGTGACACTCCTGGCCAAAAGAATGAAGACAATACTCGAGATCGTGTTCGAGTATATCCCATATGTCCTGCACACTGCGAATCATGCGCGTGTTGAAGAATGTACCGTCTAAAAGCAGCCGGTACCATCACTTGTTGTTTTACCTGTGATTTATCACTAAAACATCTAATCAGTATATCATTTTTAACAATAAACCAATGTTTGTTATTATTACCTGATGTTAAATTATCAACCTTATTAACTAGGTTAAAAAATTTATTTAAAGATTTGTCATTTTTTTGTTTGTTTGCAAATGATTCCCTGTCAATAGGTGAATTTACCTCAATATCCTCCTGTTTCTCTGCATCCATCTTATTATCATTGACACTCTCCATGAGCATAGTCTGAGCTCTAGTCGTCACGGCGTTTCCAGTGCATAGATTGTGTCTCTCCCATTCAATAATATCTTCTGGTGAACAATCCTTGCTGCCGTGTATGCGACCCACCATAAGGTCTGCAATCGGCTTTTTCAGCATGCATACCTTCACATTCCCTGTGAAAAAAGGTGTTTTAACATGGATAATAGCTGTGGGGTAAAACTCAATAGTTCCCCCAAAAGTCATGCAACGGACATATTCCCCCGTTGCACAGCTAGGACGTACCAGCGACTGTCGCACTCCAATGGTTGTGGACCCCGAATCTCTCAATACAGAAACTATAGAACCGTTAACTATCCCTCTGTTAAAAATCAGAGAGCCTGTTCCATCATTGGCTGCAAGACCTACTTCTGGTGGAATGTGTCCGCAGTTTAGCACTGTCTCCTTTGCCTTCTGAAAAATAAGATTGCATTGTGGGCAACTATTCGCCACGTTATAATTTATAGCAAAGCATGCAGCAGAAGAATGCGTTGTATTATCGTTAGGTGGAACCTGAACCTTAGGAGTGATATCATTTGTAACTGCTGCCCCGGTATTATGGTTATAATGTGAAGATCCACGAGAATGAGAACGATTACGAGAATAATTAGTTGAATTATCCCGTTGTCGTCTATTGTAATTGTTATCTCGATGTCTCGAGTTATAATTATCGCTATTCTTCCAATTGTTAACATTATTATATTGATATGACCAATTATAACTTGAGTTACGTGGATTACTGTTGTATCTTGACTGAGGTGAATAATTTCTGTTTTGTTGTCTTCCTCTATTAAAGTTATTGTTAAAGTTATTCTGTCCCTTATGAAAATTAATGTCATAGTTTCCTTTGAACCTACCTCTGTCTACACTGTGTGTTCTTGGTTTGTTATTACTATGATATGCCATATTGGAGGCTACAGGAAGAGGTTCTTTTATCAACGAGCCAGAAATATTAGCATTCGGATGAGCTGTGCAGTAATTTAACGAAATTTTTTCTAACTCATCAATAGTTTCTGGTTTTCTTTCTTGCAGATAAGCAAAGAATGGTGGGCTGACAGAAGATAATACTTTATGCCTCAATAACAAATCGACTAACTTGTCGTAAGATTTGTTGACACCTGCTAGTTCAACCCATCTGTTAAAAGTATTGCGTATGTTAGCAATAAATCCTGTAAAATCTTTATTATTATCTGGCAACAAACTTTTGAAACGTAATCTACATGCCTCTTCGTTCAAGTGGAAACGACGTAATAACAAAGTCTTAATGGCCTCATAGTCTGTGGCTAATGTAGGATCAATATTTTGTGCTGCACTTGCAGGTTCGCCATCCAGAAATTCCTTAAGTTTAAGTGCCCATGCAGTTTTGTCAAGGTTATTGACCTTGCATATATCTTCAAAGCGCGCCAGCCATGATGATAGGTCGTCCACGTGTAATTTGAAAGGTGGTAGCTTAAAGTAATAATTGCCCTTAAGTCGGTTGGAAGAAGATCCAGATTGAGCAATATCATTTTGGCTTGCTGCAGCACTCTGTGAATTAAGTTTTGCTGTTTCCAATTTAAGCCGTTGCAATTCCATTTCTTGCTGCAGTATGATTTCCTGTCGTTTCAATTTATTCTCTTCTTCAATCCATAGGATTTCATCTCTTGCCATCTTTCTTTCTTCTTCTTGTCTTAATTCTGCTTTCTTTTCAGCCTCTTTTCTTTCAAGTTCTTCCATTTCTGCCTTATATTTTGTAAATTCAGCCAATGCATAAGCCTCCAGAAGTTCTCCTTTTTTTCCAAAATCCTTACCATTTTTAATAAAATAGTCTAAGTTAAGCATCTTGACGTTAATTTATTTAAGTATTCAATTACTTATGTCTTGTAATCACCACTAGAATCTATGTCGATAATTATAATTACTCGACGAAAGAATAATTAATATAAGAAATTGCAGTATTCCCGTACTGTTATTTATAAGTTCCACAAATCTATAATATTTTGTAGAAATATTATATATATATACCCGCTAATATCTATCATAAATAGTTATGATAGTTAGTTATATAAGGTGCTGAAATTATATCATGCACTTAATATTAATATTCAATAATTATGGGTATTATTCCTAAATAATTAGGTTATTTAATCTTAATTGTCACTAAGTTCCCAATGTAGTACTGAGAAAGTGTACTAATTTATATTTAATATGTCTTAATATGTTATAAAGTTATAATAATTAATCATAGTATATTATGTCATAATCATGAGCAATAAAGTGCATTGCCCATTTCTTGGACCATCACTGCAAATTGTTGCAAAGTCCCTAATTCCTCCTTACAACTCATAAAAATTTAATCATATTAATCTATACTCTTATTAATGAATAAATTATAGCATTAATATTAAATTATAAATTGATGAAATGAAGACAAACAATACAATGGGTTAACCAAGGATTACAGAACAGCATTAACATACAACAAAGACCTTTTCACAATAAAAATGCATTTACAACTAAGTTGACTAGACCGGAAGTGAGAATCAAAGAATGAACTGAATAGATAATTAACCTGCGTACACAACAATTAGTGACGTATACATGGACTCATTAACGGTTGTACAACAAAAATATAAACTGAATGATAGTAAGGTCAGAAAAAAACAAGATAGATTACAAACATTGTTAAAGAACTGAATAAAAATTAGAACCAAATACACTAGAATACCACAGTTATAACACGACTATACACCTAACATGCAAGGTGAATTAATGCAAGTCCGAACGACACGATCACCGATAATGTATTCGACGCGTTCTTCGCGAAATGCTATTAATTCACGGCCTTAAGAACAATTACAATCAATTCGTAGCATCCAAGGAGCCATAGAACTGATTATAATTCGCCGCCCATCCATACCCGCTACATGTAAAAGGACAGAAACAATATTTAACATGGCTACAAAAAAAAAAAAGAACATGGCGTTATCGGACAAACAGGATTAACTTATTGTAACCTTCAAATAAGTTACTTATCTTTTTGCCTCGATAGATTCATACAATGCTTGCTTCGCCAACGGACAGTAGGACCTATATTTCATGCTCATGTTGATTGAATCTATTTTCCAATGTTCGATTAAGCGTTTATAAATAATTTTCTTCAAAGACGTTGAAAGGCGGCTGTCATCGCTACAGCTGATTCATCCTGTTGTCAAGAGGGTGTGACGTCATCGGTGTAGATACAAAAAGTGTTCATTTCGCTCGAAGGAAAATTATTTCTTTCAACTCGATAATCTTTGAGTATTTTTTTACAATTAAATTCCAGTTCCTCCCCACATTGGCCACCACTGTTGCGTGGGTGGTTTACTGGTGTTGGAGGGTCCTTCGTTCGATTATTATAAGTTTAGTTGGTATGCTTGTTTATTATCATTACACATTATCATTACACAACTTGTGTCCAAGCAAACCTCGGTTCCGTACGAACTGATCCATTATTACTATAAACTTCCTACAAGAAAGAGTTCATCAGGTCAAAGGACCATCAACAATGCAAGTTGAAGCAATCAAACGTAATCAAAGGAATGTGGGTAAGCCTTCGATTCGAGTCCAATATTTATTACAAGTTGACGCACGAAGACAGTTCACATTTGTATACATTCATATATAGTTCATTAGAAATTACGTGCATAGTATTCATGTCCGTCCGTGTCAAAACAATATGTCAGATGAACATCGTGGCTATATACGTGCGCTGTTGTAGTCAACAGCCAGAAATGAGCGCATGAGTTCTTGACAGCTACAATTTGAATCATAATGCGATTCTCCTTCCATCATTTAATTTAATTAATCTCATACTTAGATTAATATCCGAACTGACCCTGAGTTCTACATTGATTCATATATATAATATAGGCTATATACTAAGCCTTTTCCTTGGAAGAAATACAAGACACGACTTTCTTGCTTGACGGATAGCGTAACAAGGGCAATGTAACCAAGTCACCCAGCGTGACCTTCCCAACGCGAATGCGTCACAATCTCCGCATATATTTCGCGTTCAGTATACCGTAAAATATCGACATATTCTATAAATGTTAATGACCCCTAAACGTTGCGCACGGCTAAACCCCAGCAGACGCCGTCATTTAAAATAACACCGTAACAGATTGCTGCAGCTTTGCCAATGCAACTGTCGATTTCTATGTGCAGAGAGAGTTTGTCATTGATGGTAGACCCCAGGTATGTGAAGTGGTGCACCACTGCCAATTCATAGTTATCGATAGTGATAACTTGTGCAGCACCCACATCCTGACTCAGCACATTTGTTTTCTTTAGACTTATTGTGAGGCCAAAGTCCTTGCATGCTTGGGTGAAGCGATTCATTAAGCTCTGAAGCTCCTGTTGGCTTTGAGTGATGACTGCAGCATTTCATTACAATTATGAATTGTAGAAACCCACCTGTGCCTCATGCATATTCAATTCCTTTTGGAAGTCATCATCATCAGTCTCATTTTGCTTCTCATGGAGCATGGGTCATGACTGTTTACGACATGGGCTTTACTCATCTTTAAGCTATACAGAGCTTCATGCTATACAGAGCTTCGACTGAGCCCGCCATGACAGAACAGTATTATCCAATGATCTACCACTTATGCCTTAAGATTAATGAAATTTTTTTTTACGCCTAAACTTAAAACTTGACCAAAAGGATCTCATTTATTGCTAAGTAAATTTGACATTTTTTTTTTTTTTAATCCCAGTGCTGTGAACATTCAAATAATGCAGATATGTTATTTTGAGCAGGCTACAGACCAAACTGATCTGTTATCAGAATGGTGTACAATTTTGTTTTTGCATTTGTCAAAAATAGGCTAACTACTGACACAAAAATATGAATTGTGGTAGGCCCTATTATGAATCAGTTCAGCTGATGTATCAATAGCCTTTTGAGCTAAATCCAGCATCTGTCCTCTTATTCTGTTACACAAAACAGAATGGTTACCTGATTAACGATCGTCTGCTCAGCAGTTAGCAGTGAAAGTTTATTTCTACCCAACCCATTTATCACTGCCAGCAACAAGAAACAACAGTTTTCTGAGGGATTAAAAATTCTACAAGTAGGCCTACTAAATTTCTACTGATGACTACTATAGCAACACTGACTGTGCACTCACCACTGTCCATTAGCACTTGACGTCTACATGCGGGTTTATGCTCATAACAAAACATACTAATATAATTTTTTTAGTTTAGTTTGTGCCAAGTGAACTGGTAGCCTATTTATTTTTATTATATTTTCTGAACTACAAAACAATTCAGTCTGCCATCACCATCAAATATGTCCGAGATGCAAGAGTCTGGAGGGGGCCAGAGATTGGAAGTGATCACTACCTGCTAACAATCAAACGAACAACTGAAAGAGTTGCTCAGCCTAGGAACTGCTCAACATCACGCAAGAAACCAAGTAAACGAGCAGGAGAAATGAGCATTAGGACCTACAAGCTGAGAGAGCCAGAAATTACTTACTTACTTACTTAGTCGTTCCCCTTCTACCGTGAGGTGTAGAGGTTTGGAAGAGAGAGCGCCAGACCATTCTATCAGCTGTCTTCTTCCTGGCCTGGTTCCATTCTAGTCCTCGGTCCTTCAAAGATTGTCTAATGTTGTCCTCCCAGCGGACTCTGGGTCGTCCTGGAGGTCTGGATCCCTGGCTCTTTGTTTCCCATGCTTGTCGTGGTAGCCGATCTTCTCCCATTCTGCAGACATGGCCAAACCATCTTAGTTGGGACTGTTCTATTTGGGTCTGCAGCGGATGGGATTTTAGGCCTTGACGGATCGTCTGGTTGCGGACCATGTCTCTTCTTGTTACTTCAACCACTTTCCTCAGATACCTCATTTCTGAGGTTTGGATCTGGCTTTTGTGGGTTGTAGTCATTGCCCACGACTCGCATCCATATGTCAAGACTGGGACATAGGTGGAGCGGTATACAGCCATCTTCGTTTTCTTACCAACCTCTTTCTTGCTGAGGAATCCACGATTTATGGCCTGAAAAAGTCTCCCAGCCGCTGCTTTCCGAGTGGCCAACTCTTCTTTGATGCCTCCCTTTCGGTCTATAATAGCTCCGAGATATTTAAAGTGGTCGACCTGCTCCAGGACCTGTTCTCCCAACTTAATCTGATGTTTTCTTTCTTCTCGTGATATCACCATGGATTTTGTTTTAGAGCTGCTTATGACCATCCCTCTCTTCTCCAGCTCTTCCTTCCAGACTTGCAGGTTGGATTGGAGATGTGCCTCTGATTTAGCAATCAGGGCAACATCATCAGCAAATGCCAGCTCCGAAATATAGACCTGTCTCATCTTCCAGTACCCCACTGAATACTTTCTTGTTCTCTCCTTACATGCCTTGATGACATCGTCCATAAGGAGTATGAAGAGGTAAGGTGATAGGATATCACCTTGCCTTACACCAGTGGTGGTCCTGAACTCTTCTGACTTATGGTTTGCTGTCCTCACATATTTTCTGCAAGACTTGTAGAAGCTCTGTATAGCATGAATCAGAGGTGCTGGAATATTCTTCCTTGCCAAACAGTCCCAAAGTTTGCTCCAGGGGACCCTGTCAAACGCCTTTTCCAGATCTATGAAACAAAGATGGATCTCACTCTTATACTCAAGGGCCATTTCACTCAGCTGTCTGAGTGTGAAGATTAGGTCTTGAGTACTTCGGTTTGCTCGGAATCCGCACTGGACCTCATCCAATTGTGGCTCAGCTAGGCGTCGGAGTCTCTACTCTAGAATCCTAGAGTAGATTTTACCAGGGACACTGAGAAGGGATATGCCTCTATGGTTTCCACATTGTCGATTGTCACCCTTTTTGAAAATTGGTGTTATGATGGCAATCTCCCAATCCTTTGGTATGGTCTTGTTGCACCATGCTGCCTGTANGACCCTTAAGAGTAATAGGTCGCCTGATGCTCCCATGTACTTAACCATTTCTGGTGTTATACCATCATGCCCTGCTGCTTTGCCCATCTTGATTTTCTCTAGTGCTGCCCTCAGTTCTTCCATCTTTATGTCATCTTCACCATCATTGGTTTCCTCTTCTGTGTCAGTGGTTATCATTTCTGATGCTTCATCATGCTCACCATCCAGGAGTTCTGAGAAATATTCTTTCCATCTTTCCATTACTTCCTTCGGGGCAGTAAGCAATTTGCCTTGCTTGTCCTTTATAAATTTGAGAGGGCATTGTTTTTCTTTCCTCATGTTCTTTAGGGTCTTATAGAACAATTTCTGGTTTTCTTGTGCATCTTTTTTCTAGCTTTTCTCCAAATTCTTCCCAGGACTTCTGTTTTGCTGCTAGCACTTTGTTCTTTGCTTCTGTTCTGAGTGTCACATATTCTCTATATTTTTCCATTTGTCCTGTTGTGTTTTTAGCTCCTAAGTATTGTTTCCATGCCATTTTCTTCTCTCTTATTTTCTCTTTGACTTCCTCTGTCCACCAAGGTGTCCTCTTTCTCTGGTTCCCAAGTCGGACTTCACCGCATGCTTCTGCAGCAGCTGTCTTTATGATATCCTTGAATTTATTCCAGAGGGTTTCCAAGTCATCAGGTCGCTCTTCTGTGTTGCTCACTGCTGTAGCAATAAGCCCCTGATATCTGGTCTTAATTTCTGGCTCTCTCAGCTTGTAGGTCCTAATGCTCATTTCTCCTGCTCGTTTACTTGGTTTCTTGCGTGATGTTGGGCAGTTCCTAGGCTGAGCAACTCTTTCAGTTGTTCGTTTGATTGTTAGCAGGTAGTGATCACTTCCAATCTCTGGCCCCCTCCAGACTCTTGCATCTCGGACATATCTGAATGAGCTTCTCCGAACAATGGCGTAGTCGATCACTGACTTCTCATTCTTGGTTGGTTCACATCTAGTGTATGCATGTATGCGCTTATGGGGGGAACTTTGTGTTTGTAATGATCAGATTCTGCTCACTGCAGAATCTAAGGAGTCGCTTTCCATTGTCATTGAGAGTATCTTCTCCATATCTTCCGATAACTCCACCCCATCTAGCATGGTCATTTCCAACTCTGGCATTAAAATCTCCGAGCATAATAACTTCATCTAGGCAGTCATCCACTGTCCTTTGAAGCAGCTCGAAGAATTCCTCCTTGACCTCTGCTCTCTCATCCTCATTTGGCCCATACACTATGACCAGGTTGACTATGGTTTCTCCTTCTTTTAGTTTTACAACCATAATGCGCTCCGAGACAAAGTTCCATCCCTTGATACTATCTTTTTGATTTTGGGCCACAATGCAACCCCCGCCCCCTTTAGCTCTTTCAGATATGGGTACACCACTGTAGAGCAACGTGTTGCCATCGAGATCCATGACTCCTTGTCCTTTTTTCTTCGTTTCCGTTATAGCCAGGATTTCTAGTTTTGCTTTCCTCATCTCTTCCACCAGCTCCTCTTCCTTCCCATTTATACTTCTTGTGTTCCAAGTTCCATAAGTCGTAGTCCGTAGTCCGTTCCAGTTCGTCGCCTTTAGAATCAGTCCGGTTTTCTCTCTTGTAGTTCGCGTAATCATGATTTAAAGCAAACAGGTGATTGGCCTGTTGTGCCTTTGCATGGTGGAGGGGCTGCCTCCTTACGGCCTCCATGCAGGCCGCCCTCCTCCTTTTTCATCCGGGCTTGGGACCGGCATTGGCGGAGTTGAGCCAGAAATTAAGACCAGATATCAGGGGCTTATTGCTGCAGCGGTGAGCAACACAGAAGAACAACCTGATGACTTGGAAATCCTCTGGATTAAATTCAAGGATATCATAAAGACAGCTGCTGCAGAAGCATGTGGTGAAGTCCGACTTGATAACCAGAGAAAGAGGACACCTTGGTGGACAGAGGAAGTCAAAGAGAAAATAAGAGAGAAGAAAATGGCATGGAAACAATACTTAGGAGCTAAAAACACAACAGGACAAATGGAAAAATATAGAGAATATGTGACACTCAGAACAGAAGTAAAGAACAAAGTGCTAGCAGCAAAACAGAAGTCCTGGGAAGAATTTGGAGAAAAGCTAGAAAAAGATGCACAAGAAAACCAGAAATTGTTCTATAAGACCTTAAAGAACATGAGGAAGGAAAAACAATGCCCTCTCAAATTTATAAAGGACAAGCAAGGCAAATTGCTTACTGCCCCGAAGGAAGTAATGGAAAGATGGAAAGAATATTTCTCAGAACTCCTTGATGGTGAGCAAGGTCAAACATCAGAAATGATAACCACTAGAACAGAAGAGGAAACCAATGGTGATGAAGATGACATAAAGATGGAAGAACTGAAGGCAGCACTGGAGAAAATCAAGATGGGCAAAGCAGCAAGGCATGATGGTATAACACCAGAAATGGTTAAGTACATGGGAGCAGCAGGCGACCTGTTACTCTTAAGAGTCCTACAGGCAGCATGGTGCAACAAGACCATACCAAAGGATTGGGAGATCGCCATCATAACACCAATTTTCAAAAAGGGTGACAATCGACAGTGTGGAAACCATAGAGGCATATCCCTTCTCAGTGTCCCTGGAAAAATCTACTCTAGAATCCTAGAGCAGAGACTCCGACGCCTAGCTGAGCCACAATTGGATGAGGTCCAGTGCGGATTCCGAGCAAACCGAAGTACTCAAGACCTAATCTTCACACTCAGACAGCTGAGTGAAAAGGCCCTTGAGTATAAGAGTGAGATCCATCTTTGTTTCATAGATCTGGAAAAGGCGTTTGACAGGGTCCCTTGGAGCAAACTTTGGGACTGTTTGGCAAGGAAGAATATTCCAGCACCTCTGATTCATGCTATACAGAGCTTCTACAAGTCTTGCAGAAATTATGTGAGGACAGCAAACCATAAGTCAGAAGAGTTCAGGACCACCACTGGTGTAAGACAAGGTGATATCCTATCACCTTACCTCTTCATACTCCTTATGGACGATGTCATCAAGGCATGTAAGGAGAGAACAAGAAAGTATTCAGTGGGGTACTGGAAGATGAGACAGGTCTATATTTCAGAGCTGGCATTTGCTGATGATGTTGCCCTGATTGCTAAATCAGAGGCACATCTCCAATCCAACCTGCAAGTCTGGAAGGAAGAGCTGGAGAAGAGAGGGATGGTCATAAGCAGCTCTAAAACAAAATCCATGGTGATATCACGAGAAGAAAGAAGACATCAGATTAAGCTGGGAGAACAGGTCCTGGAGCAGGTCGACCACTTTAAATACCTCGGAGCTATTATAGACCAACAGGGAGGCATCAAAGAAGAGTTGGCCACTCGAAAAGCAGCAGCTGGGAGACTTTTTCAGGCCATAAATTGAGGATTCCTCAGCAAGAGAGAGGTTGGTAAGAAAACGAAGATGGCTGTATACCGCTCCACCTATGTCCCAGTCTTGACATATGGATGTGAGTCATGGGCAATGACTATAACCCATAAAAGCCAGATCCAAACCTCAGAAATGAGGTATCTGAGGAAGGTGGTTGAAGTAACAAGAAGAGACATGGTACGCAACCAGACGATACGTCAAGGCCTAAAATGCCACCCCCTACAGACCCAAGTAGAACAGTCCCAACTAAGATGGTTTGGCCATGTCTGCAGAATGGGAGAAGATCGGATACCACGACAAGCATGGGAAACAAAGAGCCAAGGATCCAGACCCCGAGGACGACCCAGAGTCCGCTGGGAGGACAACATTAGACAATCTTTGAAGGACAGAGGACTAGAATGGAACCAGGCCAGGAGGAAGACAGCCGATAGAATAGTCTGGCGCTCTCTCTTCCAAACCTCTACACCTCACGGTAGAAGGGGGACTAAGTAAGTAAGTAAGTAAGTATCACCGGTGTCATTACCATGTCGAGGTATGGCAGCCTGCGTACCCTGATTACCCCCAGAGCTATGCCAGCTGGAGTTTTACTCCTGGAAGGTTCTACCAAGCTGGACAGGTTTGCGCGGGCAGGGGTCAGACTAAAGCAGACACACTGGTCCTCCAGGTTGGGGGTTTTAGCATAGGGCTGACACCCCTGTCTATGTAAAAAGAAATGAAGTTACGGAAACAACAACAAATGAACAAACTTTGCTGTGGGACGGACATCCGGAGTCTGAGGCTCATATGACTGTCAGTGGTGAAAGCCAAAAGGAAGCCACTGATGAGAAAACGGACGTCCTGACCGCAAAACATGAAACAAGAATAGGATTTTGGAATGTCAGGACATTGAACGAGACGGGTAAACTAAAACAGGTCACAGCAGACATGAGAAACTATAGATTACACATTCTAGGGATAAGCGAGAGCAGATGGACAGGTGCAGGAAAAGTTAAAACAGCAACGGGAGAAACAGTACTTTACTCTGGAAGAGAGGATGGACAGCACAATGAAGGTGTAGCCATTATTCTACAGAAAGGAATAAAAGGACATTACTGGAAAGGAAACCCATCAACAAGACTGATAAGAATAAGATTGAGAGGGAGATTCACCAACACTACAATAATACAATGCTACGCACCAACGAATGACAGCGATGATGAGGTCAAGGATGAATTCTATGAACAACTGCAGAAAGAAATGGAAGACACACTTAGATCTTATCGTAGTAGCTGGAGACCTCAATGCGAAAGTTGGAACACACAATACATATAATGAAAGAGTAATGGGGAAATGCGGCAGCGGAACAGCAAACGAAATTGGGGATAAATTAATAAGATTCTGTAGCATTAACAACCTGGTCATTGGAGGAACACTTTTCCCACACAAAGAAATTCACAAATTAACATGGGAATCACCAAATGGTCGGGACAGAAACCAGATAGACCACATTATGATTTTAACGGTAGATGGAGACATGCATTACAAGATGTGAAGGTAAGAAGAGGTGCAGATGTGGGAAGTGATCACCATTTAGTAGTAGCAAAACTCAAAGTGAAACTAAGAACGACTGGACCAACTGTAACTACACAGAAAAGGTTTGACATCAGCAAATTGAAGAACCCCCTTACCAGAAAAGCTTTTGCGGCTGATATAAAGAAGCGATATCAATTTGCCAAAAGTCAGGAAAAGACATTGACTGATGATATAGACCAGAAATTCAACACCATGTCAACAATATATATAGGCCCCTAAGGAAAGCAGCAAATCATGCTTGGGATTCCAGGAAAGGAAGAAGCAAGACTGGATAACACCAGAAACATTAAACACCATAACGATGAGAAAGGAAATGAAAAGAAAGAAAACAAGCGGTCCCCCAGGTTAAAGCAACTATAGAGCGAACAGTGCAGTCAGCTGGACAAGGAAGTTAAACGCCAAACCCGAGCCAACAAAAGGAATTTCCTAGACGATCTTGCAAGACTGGCAGAAGAGGCAGCACTGAGAAATGAACAAAGCACAGTATACAAAATAACTAAAATCATTAGCGGAAAACGAGGTGCAAACAATATTACATTAGTAAGAGATAAGCAAGGAAATCTCATCACAGGTACAGGAAACAAGATGGGCAGAGCATTTCAGAGAAACTCTGAACAAGGAACCACCACAGACACAATTGAATGTTCCTGAGGCTGAAAATGATCTAGATGTTAATACAGACATTCCACGAAAAGAAGAAATCATCACAGCAATTAAAGGGTTAAAGAATGGAAAAGCTACTGGCCATGATAACTTAAATGCAGAGCTATTTAAGACAGACCCTGAGCTAGCAGCAGAACTATTAGAACCACTATTTGCACAAGTCTGGAAAACAGGGACAACACCAACGGAGTGGAACAAAGGAATAATTTGTCAATTTGCCCAAGAAGGGAGATCTTGCAGACTGCAATAATTGGAGAGGAATAACTCTCCTCTCAGTTCCCAGCAAAATACTAGGCAGGATAATTATAGAGAATTTCAAAAGCAGTATACCACAAACTGAGGAAAGAACAAGCAGGATTTAGAAAGAACAGAAGATGTGTAGATCATATATTTACCCTCAGAAACATTATAGAGCAGTGCTCAGAATGGCAAAGACAGATGTACATTAATTTCGTTGATTTTGAAAAGGCTTTTGACAGTATACAGAAAATACTGAGTGCTTATGGAATTCCAAGCTGCATAGTGTCAATCATAAAAAGCCTCTATGCCAACTTTACGTGTAGCGTTGGGCAGAGCAACCTAACCTTTGAGGTGAAGACAGGAATATGACAGGGATGCCCCTTATCAACCACTCTATTTTTAACAGTCATAGACTGGGTGATGCGCCAGACAACAGAGGGCAGTCCAAAAGGAATAAGATGGACTACATTGGAAGATCTGGGATATGCATATGACATTGCACTACTAGCACATTCACATCAACACATCCAGGAAAAAACTGATAGACTTAATAAGTATAGCCAGCAGGTGGGCTTGAACATCAATCTAAAGAAGACAGAGGTCATGACGCTCAATGTGAGCAACCCTGAGCCCATATCAGTAAGGAATCAGCAACTGGAACAGACAGACACCTTCACGTACCTAGGATGCATAGTAACACCAGAGCAAGCAAAGATATCAACAACAGAATGAACAAAGCAAGAACAGCCTTTTTTAGTCTTAACAACATCTGGAAGTCCTCTCAGTACAGCACAAGCACAAAATTAAGATTACATCAGAGTTGTGTGCTTTCTGTGCTTCTCTATGGTGCGGAATGCTGGAGAGTTAGAGAAGGAAATGTCGAAATTGTCCTCTTTTCACACAACATGCCTAAGAAAAATTCTCTGAATCTTTTGGCCAAATACCATCACCAACCAAGATCTGCTTACTCAGAGCAAGCAAGAGGACATGCACACCATCATAGCTGGCAGACGCTGGAGCTGGGTTGGCCATGTCCTCAGAACAGACCCCGATGCCATCACAAGGATAGCTATGCTATGGACCCCTGAAGGAAAACGAAAGAGAGGCCGACCAAAAACAACTTGGCGGAGGACTGTGGAGGCTAAGATGCAAAGAATGTAGGCTACTAAGGATCAAAGAAAGAAGAAAAAAAAACAATTCAGCAACATTACAACAGTGTTAGCAAGGTCTCTTAAATGGCTATCAATACGTCAGTAGTTTATAAAATAGTGATTAAATATCAGCAGGGGTTTCATTGTGGATCATTATGAATGTCTGGATGAATGGAAGCACGGCACTGATGGTTTTATAATAATATAAGGATGTGTAGCCTACAGCTAGTTGGTATTTTCTTGTTTTAATTTAAAGTAGGGCTTATTCTAAACAGAGTTGTGCTTATTGATGGGGTGTTTGCAGGTATGTTTTTAATATGTGCAAGCAGTTGAAATGAAGAACAGTGGGAAGTCCGCCCACAAGGATATGGTTAGGATTACAGTTAAGGTTTAGGATTCATAAGCCTTATCCGGTAATAGGCTTAGCCTAATGCGTCTCTGAATTGTTTTAAGACTATCAAATGCATAGGCTATACCACTGTTCATTTCAACAGCAGGCATAAAAATAAACAGGTAGCCTAGTTGAACATACAATTTAACGGTTGAAATTAAGAAAAATGGGACGCATGTTTGATGCGGCCTTACAACGAGAATTGATGTGACGGTCTTTCTAAACTATAGGCCTATAGGCCCTATTAGTTCCACCACTCTGTGTTCACTTACCACCGTTACAACACACCTTTATGGTAGTCTTACTGACACACCTTAAGTATATAAAGCTATAGTGAAATTTCAAGATAAGCCATTTTCAGGAGACAGTTCGAGACATTCATTCTAATTTCCCATTAAAAGTGTGCACGTGGTATTTTCGGATCAACCTCATCTCACAGATACGATAAAGTTATAATTATGCTTTTGATATTAAAATAATATTATTTCTAAAACTATATTAGTGCAGTCTCGATGATTATATTTAAACATTACAATGACAAATTGAGAAATAAAATATGTACCCCTCCAAGAATCACTACTCCTCCCTCAACACGCTTGTTTTCAGTTACCTATTTTGCACACGGTACTGTGTCTGTTTTAAGGCATGCTTGTGTCCAGAATTTTTTGTGTAAGAAGGCAAATTTATGAAGAAAATTATTTTGCATGAGGTATGTTGTATTATATACAATTATAATCAAACGAATGCAAATCTTAACAAATACTCTCACAAACAAACATAAATAAATATGCATAAAAACTTCCAAAAGACAACAAGTTGAACAAGTGAGTGATCTTTAAACAAAAAAAATTGGAACGAAGTGTTAGGGACACGATCAGAAACAAGACAATACGGACATTGTGACTTTTCAACCACTTTCCTCAGATACCTCATTTCTGAGGTTTGGATCTGGCTTTTGTGGGTTGTAGTCATTGCCCACGACTCGCATCCATATGTCACGACTGGGACATAGGTGGAGCGGTATACAGCCATCTTCGTTTTCTTACCAACCTCTTTCTTGCTGAGGAATCCACGATTTATGGCCTGAAAAAGTCTCCCAGCCGCTGCTTTTCGAGTGGCCAACTCTTCTTTGATGCCTCCCTTTCGGTCTATAATAGCTCCGAGATATCTAAAGTGGTCGACCTGCTCCAGGACCTGTTCTCCCAACTTAATCTGATGTTTTCTTTCTTCTCGTGATATCACCATGGATTTTGTTTTAGAGCTGCTTATGACCATCCCTCTCTTCTCCAGCTCTTCCTTCCAGACTTGCAGGTTGGATTGGAGATGTGCCTCTGATTTAGCAATCAGGGCAACATCATCAGCAAATGCCAGCTCCGAAATATCGACCTGTCTCATCTTCCAGTACCCCACTGAATAGCGCCTCAATGATCCCGGGAGCTATGCCGGCGGGAGTTTTACTCCCAAAAGGAAGTCTCTCCACATGGGTAAGCCTTACCTTGCCGTGGTTGGAGAGCTTGAGCGCCTCAATGAATGCCCGGGAGCTATGCCGGCGGGAGGCACCAAGCGGACAGGTCCTGGGTGAGGGGCCAGACTAAATGGGCTGAGGAGTGGGTGGAACCCTATAGGTGTAGATGCAGAACCCACCGGCGAGTGGTACATGCTCTGGTCTGCACCAATCCACCCCCACTTCATGGGTTAAATGCTTTCTTGCCTCATTCTTCACTGTTTGTCGTCTATCACGCCCATGGCGACCGTTGCCTCAATTGGCTGTGTGTGGTGTACCCGGAAACGGGGCCTCCCAGTACTGAGGCAAAGTTAAGTCCCCGATGTCACTTATCGGTGCAGAATTGAGAGAGATGGCTGAGCATCACAATCCCTCCTGTGTTGCAGCATGATGAGAACCCAGCATTGCACACTGAGCTTGGGGGGATCACTTGGGCACCAGACTTAATACTGGCTCTTGACTGGATGGCCGCATGCAGGAGATTTCTACAATGGAGGGTTGGCAGGTGGTGGGTATCGGGAAGTGGCTCTGTGCAGGACGTGAGGATTCCTTGGGAGAGCCCAGAACCAGAGCACAGCATTGTGCAAGCTCTGCATAGTTGGAGAGCCCCCTGGATGACGGGGAATGCACAGTGTGCTACCCCACCTATCCCCAACTGCTAACTTAGAACCAGAAGTGGGGTCCTCTGTATGCGTGCCAGGCCAGGATAAAATGCCTGGGAAGAGACTGGAGCTCATCCATTTCCCTAACTCAAATTGCAGGATGGCAGAAAACCCACCCACCCCTAATCCTTCATTTCCCATCCCTCCCCTTTATTTTCACAAAAGCTCACACCCCCCAACAAACCCCCCCCCACCTCTCACTTCCTCCCCACTTACCCCCTTACCTCTCCTCTCCTATCCCCCCCCCTTCATCAATCTCCACTACACACCATTTCCCCAACCCCCTCAACTTTCATCTCCCCACACCCTAATCCCCCTTATCACCCTACTACTCACCATTTCCTCCTTTCTCCCCTTCCCCCCCCCTACACCATCCCCACTAAAAAAAAAAACATTCTCTACCCCCTACCCCCCACCACACTAACATTATCACTCCCATATTCTCACCCCCCTTCCTTATCCTATCCTTTCACATCTCCACTCCCTCTCCCCCCCACCTCACCATTCTTCCCCACACTCCCTACAATATTCTACCCTCCTCCTTCTTCTTCTCCCACCATCCCCCCCCCCCCCCTCCCCCTCTCCCCCCCTCTATCCCCAATACCATCATCCCATTCCATCCTCTTTCTATCCCCCTCCCTCTCTTATTCACCCCCCCTCCCTCTCATTCCCCCAAATACATCTCCTCCCTACCTATAAATATACACCCTCT